>OZ024826.1:94792953-95332729 GCA_964016985.1 Anodontia alba
CAAAGGTACATTTTCTCATGTTGTAGCCAATATCTTTTCATGGAAAAGTATCACAAATTCTCTTTCTTGGAAGTTTCTCTAATCTGGGCCCAGTTGTTCAAAGCTAACGACATCGTTAGTTAACGATTCGTTAAAATTTACATTAAGTGATACGCAAATATGCCGAAATGTTTTGCTGAAAAAATGTGAGTAGCTTTTGCAGTGCAAAAGCTACTCACATTTTTTCAGCAAAAAATATCAGAATATTGTATATTAAATCCGCTAAAACAGTTAACGAAATGACCCTTAACGAGCTCGTTAAGCTAACGATGCTTTGAACAACTGGGCCCTGGCCTTTGGCCCTTTCATCGGACTCATTTACTTACATTCATAGACTCACTTACTTGATCTTTCCTCTTTCCATTAGATCTCCTTCATGCACTATTACTGTGTATAGGAGTCTCAATGTGGATGTTCCTGAATTATTGGTATTGTTTTTTAAGCCTAGCAACCATCGCATTAGTAACTTCATCGCTTGTAACTGAAAAAAAAATATGTGGACAGCGTGAGCCGTGAGCCATATCGTCTTATGTGCCAAAATTTCAGCTGGCAACATTCTGAATTTTTCCAAGATAACATGGTTTAAATTTCATACAAATTGTCTCCTTAACCCATTTAAGCATACATGCCATAAGCTGTGGACCTAAATCTGTGAGATATGGCAAAATTTTAAGGTAGATTTGACAAAATTCTGTGAGATTTTCATAAACATCACTTTGGAGCTTCCCCAATATAGTTCAAAATCGTTTTTTTTCATGTAAGAAGCTTGTGAAAACCACAACAGTGAGTGATTTATGTTTATTTCTTCATAAAAACTGTTATAAAATGGTCTGAAAATTCTGTGGGATTTAAATTTTTTACGGGAATTGCCTTCCAGATGGGCCAAATTCAGTGAGATTTTATCTCACAGTGTGAGAACTGGCATGTATGTTTAAGCCTAGCGCCCTATAAAAGGGACTTTGGCAAACAGTGTAGACCCTGATCAGATGCCACAGAACTTGGCATCTGATCAGGGTCTATACTGTTTGCATTAACTATAGAAATTTCTACAAAAGATGGTAATAATGAAAACTAACCAGACACTCCTTATATAGGAATGGACCTGTCCAAAGAGGTGGGTAGAAGAGTCCACTCAGCATAAATGGGTTAAGCAACAAAATTTTTCAGGCCTATCCATAGCTCCAGGTAAGATACTTTTTCAACCAAAAAGTATGGACTTTTTCAACCAAAAAGTATGGATATTTTTCTGATTTCCACACAAAAATATGTTGTGGGTTCTCGTTAGTGAGGCACTTCTACTGGTACACCATACCTTTTTTTTTTCCAGGTGTAAGTAAAGAATGCTAGAGACATAATTACATGTAAATCAAAGAAACAACACAAGTAAAGAATGCTAGGGACATAATTACATGTAAATCAAAGAAACAACACAAGTAAAGAATGCTAGGTACATAATTACATGTAAATCAAAGAAACAACACAAGTAAAGAATGCTAGGGACATAATTACATGTAAATCAAAGAAAAAACACAAGTAAAGAATGCTAGGGGCATAATTACATGTAAATCAAAGAAAAAACACAAGTAAAGAATGCTAGGGACATAATTACATGTAAATCAAAGAAACAACACAAGTAAAGAATGCTAGGGGCATAATTACAAGTAAATCAAAGAAACAACACAATGCTGCAGTTGTCCATACTACTTTGCCCAAATCTAGGTACACTAGATAATCAAACATATTTTCAGTAACTTAGCAATTGTACTAAAGTCGGCTCTCGTTATCTCAACTTGCTTATCTCAAATAACCGCTATTTCGACAGGAAAATCTGGTCCCTGTTTTAACATGGAAATCTAACAACAGGTAACAAAATATTATGGAAAAGAGGAGAAATTTCTCCTCTTTTCCACAATATTTTTAGCCGAGTCAAATTCATTTGTGAAATGTGGTTTATTGATTTATTTTTTCCTCAATTCTGCGAATCTGATATGTCAAGCTATGAATATCTTGAAGTATTTCAGAGAGCACTTGGACTTAGAGATAACAAGAGTCCACTATATATGGGTTAAACTGATACACTTTGCAGATTTTGAGCTACTTCCCTAACAAAGGAGACAACTTTTATGCTTTCTTGTTTGCCTTCCTTCTGAAAAGGGGTCTTAGCTAAGAGGAAAGAATTTGCTCCCAATGACAGAGTTGCCGTCTTGAAAGTGAATCCATTCCCTTTGAATTTATGCCTCGTCAAGTTGATCTCACTCGTGCGATGATGATGAATCAGTCTACCCATTTGGGAAATTACTTTTCTAATTTCTTGCTTGAATCTTTGTATACATGTATTCAGGCATTAAAGACAATGTGCATCTTTTAGCATGTATGAAATGCTCCAATCCAAATCAGTCTTTACATCTTGGACCAGAGCCAGCGATTTTAACACAATCTCTGGGTCTTGAAGAGTAAATGTACAGACTGTTCAGACTGAATAGGTCCAGTTTGATACAGAAGCTCAGTCTCCATCTGCTTGAAGTCTACCTTTTGTGTTGATGAATGTTATGCACATGCTAAATGTCAGCAAAATTCTAAAGACCAAAATGATGTGACCATTGATATGCATCTGATGTTTTTTATCCTTATTTATGTCCAACTCTGTTTTCTGGGAAAAAGAATATTTTCAAAATTCTGCCGCTAGTATTAATTCAAAGTTTTAAGGCTTAAATTAAAACCTCTTTTTTTCTGATGAGCTCAGTAAGCTGTTTGCATATCTTCATATAAGGCACGTTATTCAGCCAAAACGTATTCGTATTTTCTTATTCCTGCACAAAAACGTATGTCGTGGGTACTCATTAGACGTGCCTCACCGAGGCACTTCTAATGAGTACCCACAACATATATTTATGATGAGAAATAAGAAAAACTAGAGCTGGTGTTTGTAAAACACTATGCCCCCAACTGCCTGACTCTAACACTGTTTGACTCCAACACTGCTTAGCCATGACGGTAACAACAGTACAAATATATGATTTCAATGTTATTTTATCAAAGGGAAATAACTCTAAAATAGGAGATGATTGGGATAAGAAAAAAATACGGATCACCTATTTTTTCATGAGGAATCAAAACATGCAATTTCAAAACATTAGCATACATGGTTCTAAACTTATGCTATACACAATAAAGCAACGACATTAAATGGCCCGAAATTGCGAAGGGCCATAACTCCAACATTACATTTATTTGGTTCAAAATTTATTCAGGTGATCTCCTCCTCAATCCCAATCAGTATACCAAATATCATGGCTCTAGCTTAAATACTTTTTGAGATATCTTGCTGAAAAAGTCAAAATGCCTAGAACTACAAAGGGCCATAACTACATCAATTTTTCATGGAATTCCCTAAAAAACAAACCAGGTAATCTCCACATCATCCCCAATCAGCATATAATATTTCAAGACCCTAGCTTAAGTGCTTTTCGAGAAATCTTGCTGACAAGGTCAAAATAAGCAGAACTGCAAAAGGCCGTAACTTTAACAATATTTTCATGGAATTCTCTCAAAATATAATCGGATAATGTACACATCATTCCCACTCACTGTATCGAATTTCAAGAACCCAGCTTAAATACTTTTCAAGATATCTTGCTAACAAGATTTAATTCTGATTTTTTTCAAAGGGGCATAACTTTAAATAAACATGCTAGACAAGAAACAAAATACGGGTCGGCTATTTTTTCATTGGGAACCCAAATATAAAATTTCAAAACCCTAGCGTGCAGGGTTCTTAAGATATGGCATGCACAAAAAAAGCTTGATGAACGGACAAACAGTCGGATGGACAAATGAAGGCAAAATAATATGCCCCATCAATTTCATTTGAAACTGGGGGCATAATCAGGTCATCTACTCATCGCTACCAATCTATTCATCAAGTTTCAAGGCTCCAGCTTCAATAGTTTTTGAGATATTTTGTTCACAAGGGAAACATGCCCAAATTTACAAAGGGCCATTACTTATGAAATATTTTTCAGAATTTACAAAAAAATTAATCAGGTCATCTACTCATCATTACCAATCAATTCACCAAGTTTCAAGTCTCTAGCTCTAATAGTTTTTGAGATATTTTGCTGACAAGATAAAAATGCCCAAAATAACAAAGGGGCATAACTCAAGAAGTATATTTCAAAATTTCTTCAAAAGTTTATCAGGTTGTCTACTCATCACTACCAGTCTATTCATCAAGTTTCAAGGCTCTAGCTTCAATAGTTTTTGAGATATTTTGCTGACAAGTTAAAAATGCCCTAAATTACAAAGGGCCATAACTCATGAAGTGTTTTTCAGAATTTCTTCAAAAGTTAATCAGGTCATCTACAGATCACTACAAATCCATTTACTAAGTTTCAAGGCTCAAGCTCTAACAGTTTTTGAGATATTTTGCTGACAAGGTAAAAATGCCCAAAATTACAAAGGGCCATAACTCAAAAGGCATTTTTCAAAATTTCTTCAAAAGTTAATCAGGTTGTCTACTCATCACTACCAGTCTATTCATTAAGTTTCAAGGCTCTAGCTCCAACGGTTTTTGAGATATTTTGCTGACAAGATAAAAATGCCCAAAATTACAAAGGGCCATAACTCATGAAGTATTTTTCAGAATTTCTTCAAAAGTTAATCAGGTCATCTACTCATCACTACAAATCCATTTACTAAGTTTCAAGGCTCTAGCTCTAACAGTTTTTGAGATATTTTGCAGACAAGGTAAAATTGCCCAAAATTACAAAGGGCCATAACTCAAGAAGTATTTTTCAAAATTTCTTCAAAAGTTAATCAGGTTGTCTACTCATCACTACCAGTCTATTCATCAAGTTTCAAGGCTCTAGCTTTAATAGTTTTTGAGATATTTTGCTGACAAGATTGCATCCATATTTTTTCAAAGGGCCATAACTCAGAAAAGGGGCATAATCCTGTCAAGAAAAAAATACATGTCAGCTATTTTTTCATGAGGAATCCATATATGAAATTTCAAAACAGTAGCATTCACGGTTTTAAAGTTATGCTATGCATCAAAAAGCATGACAAACGGACGGACGGACGGACGGACGAACAACCCAGAAGCAATATGCCCCTCCAACTTCTTTGAAGTTGGGGGCATAATAATTTTTGGATACCCCTCTTATCTGAAGCTATGACATGTGTATAAATGGTAAAGTTTTGAGAAAAAAAGACGCTCACCTTAGCATTGGTCTCCTCAGTAACAAGATGGTCAGAATACCAACTCTCCATACTATCAGGACCTTCGGTCTAAAATAAAAATAAAATTTTAAAACGATAACCTGAATAACTGTTATTCTGCCAAAGTCTAAGAACTGTGTGCCCGCCCACAGCTCTTGACAAGATGCTTTTTTTTCAATCCAAAAATATTGATATTTTTCTTGTTTCTCTACGAAAACAATGTTGTGGGTACTCCAGGGTTCATACATGTAGGACTGACCAAAATTCCCTGACAACTCCCTGACATTTCCCTGACCAAAATTCAAATTTCCCTGACAGTATTGGAGGCGAAAATTTTATGAATTTAGCAAAAAAGATACATCGGGACCAAACATCCCAGCTTCATAAGGCTGAAATGTAAAATTCCCTGATATTTTTGCAAAATTTCATTTTTCCCTGACACATCACAGAATTCCCTGACAATTCCCTGACCTTGAAAAAATTTTAATTTCCCTGACATTTCCCTGACACGTATGAACCCTGTAACTCATTAGAAGCACCTCGGTGAGGCGCTTCTAATGAGTACCTACAACATATGTTTTTGTGGAGAATAAGAAAAATATTTACCTGATACCCACTCTTATTTAGACTTATATCCAGTTACAATTCAGATCAGCCTGGGTATTCACTTTTGCTGTCTGTGTGAAGAGAATAGGATCCTTGACTATTAGCACTGCCAAAGAGGTACCAACTAGCCTAACCATCTCTCTGATCATACAAAGCAACAGATAAGGCACGTTATTCATCCGAAAAATGCTGATATCTATCTTACTTCTCCACGAAAACATATGTTGTGGGTACTCATTAGAAGCACCTCGGTGAGGCACTTCTAATGAGTACCCACAACATATGTTTTTGTGGAGAAATAAGAAAAATATTATGTGGATACCCCCTCTTATCTGTAGCTATGATCATAGTGAGTAAGGGCCCAATATTATATACCTTTATCCACAAGATGATCTGGTACAAAATTAGCACAAGTTATCCTAAATTATCACCTTAGACATCTGAGTTATTAAGTGTACACTGCAAAAATACCGTATTTACCCTACGTATTGGTACAGGCTGACCTAAGCGAAAAGTGTAGACCTAGATCAGTCGCATCTGATCAGGGTCTACAAAGTTTGCCAATCATTCATCTGTTTTTCAGGCATATGAACAGTTAGTGAAATTTTAGGATAAGTTAAGTAAGGATGATAATGAGTTCAGATTTTACAACACGTCAACCCATGAGGGTCATTTGCCTCAAAATGATATATCAACTTGGTCTTGTAATGAAATGGCCATAATGGTAAGTCATACATGGATCATGCATGCATTCAAGAAGGGCAGTTGTCAGTTTCTGGCGAAAGAATGTGCACAATACTGGTTAACCGCTAAGAGGACTAAGCCTGCCCAGTAAATGTGTGGTTAGGTAAACTGACCGCGCTCGACATGACCCCATTGGGTTGACTGGGCCGTAAAACCTCAACACAAAGCATGCATGACTTACCATTATAGCCATTTCATCAGAAAATCAAACAGATAAGGCTTCACAATACTTTAATAGCAGTTTCCTAAACATATGAACAGGTTGTAAAATGACTTGTGCAAATTTTATGACAAGTTTGTTAAGGAGTTAAGGTGTCCGAATATTTAGGTTAAATATGGCACTTACCCTATCAACCATGAGAAGATCTTTGACAACATTTTTGGAGACTATTGCTTTCATACTGTTACCAAATTCTTCTGGGCACAACCATGATATATGGCCCAATGCAACTATTGAGGTGATGAAGTTGGCTGACTCTGGGTGTAGATTCATCTTAACATGCTGAAACAATACATATATTATAGATACATCAGACAAAAAGGGGATCTATGGGGACTTGATACACTTGCAGAGGAATTAAGTAGGAGTATTTGGTGATAATTCTGGGATAATTTTTCTTATTTCTCCATAAAAACATATGTTGTGGGTGCTCATTAGAAGCGCCTCACCGAGGCGCTTCTAATGAGTACCCACAACATATGTTTTCGTGGAGAACTGGAGAAAATTGTCCCATAATTATCACCAAATATTCCCCCTTAATAATTTCTCAGCACTTGGTAAATCTTCTGCTTTTTTTTTTTACAAGGGAGGCAACTTTTGTGATATTGGATTTGTTTTCCTGCACACCAAACCCTTTTGAAAGGAGTTCACTCTA
Organism: Anodontia alba; assembly: GCA_964016985.1. Taxonomy (NCBI): domain Eukaryota; kingdom Metazoa; phylum Mollusca; class Bivalvia; order Lucinida; family Lucinidae; genus Anodontia; species Anodontia alba. Next base: position 94,800,438 of record OZ024826.1, read on the forward strand.
AGAGAAGAATATGCTCCCATTAGGTGCAATTGTTTTCCTTTTAGACTCTTTTCAGAAGGGAGGCAAAACAATTTTGACAGAGTTGTCTTCCCTGAAACTGTATCAATTTCTTTTAAAAAAAACAAAACAAAACAACTAGTAACAGTGTTTTCAGAGAAAACAGATGTCCCCTAACCATGAATTTTCCATTTTCTACTGCTGTGACCTTGAAAATTAGGTCAAGGTCACCAAAATTTAATGTTTTGTGTTATGTCCCAATTATGTATCCATGAAAATTGGTAAGAATCTAACCACTGGTTCTCAAGATATTGTGCAGACAAGAAAGCCTATGCAGACGCCAATGAAATCCGCACAAAAATATGTCCCCCTCCTGAAGTTTGGAGGACATAATAAACCCAGTTACAATACAAAGGACATTTAACACCAATAAATTTAACTAGTGTTTTCCAAATATCATTGAAACAATATTAATGGGCAATCCAAAGAAAACACATCTTTCATTTCATTTTCAAAAAGCTAAAGGATAATGCAGAAACAAACACCAATGCAAGATGTTTATGAAACACTGATCTTGCAGTATTAGAAAACTGAAAATACTATTCCCCTTGTGGAGCGCTGTGGTAAAGCGTCAGACTCGAGATCGAGAGGTACCGGGTTCGATCCCCACTAACAGAAAGTGTTGTTTCCTTGAGCAAGAGACTTTATCCACATTGCTTAGTACTGGTTTCTACCCAGGAAAGAAGAGGGCCACATGGAAGATTAGTACTAGATTACTAAATGTGTTACCCTCTATAAATGAAGTTGATTATTATTATTATTATTATTATTACTTACAGGTAACACAAAGGGGTGAATGGAAATTTACACCACTGTAAACAAGGTCAAGGTTAAATCTAAGATCATTTCCATTGTGGGTCAGTGGCACAATGAATTTTCCAAAAAAGCCATTGGTAATGTAGATTAGAAAACCTAAAATATGAAAATATATTCATAGTTTCTTAGTTTAAATCACTACTTACCTCAAATATCTGTGAGAAAACTGCTTCTTTATTAGCGGCAATGGCATTTATACATCGTATTGCATGCTTAGCCTGCTTTGGATTCCCAATCTTTGCTGTAGTTTGTAATATGGGTAGCAATTTCCTGCATAATAAACAAAATACACAACAGTTAATGAATTCAGACAAGGTTTATCATCAAAACCTGCATCTGTCCATATAAACATGACAAGAAATTCGCCAAATGGCTATATTGCAACTGCTACGGAGCTAAATACACAGACTAAACATTGTTGAGCCAAGGGTGAAAAGTAGGTCAAGGTCAATAACAGTCGATGGTACAGGCTTTTAAGTGCCCTCCATCGAAAAAGTAGGGATAAAGTAGGGCTCAAAATTTTGAAAAGTAGGGCAGAAGTAGGAATTCCTATCATAAAAAGTAGGGATAGTATGGATGTTCTGAGTATTTTCAGACTTAGAAAAGACATAATAAGCAAACAGACTTTTCTCTGAACAACATTACATTACCATTGAAAGGAAATACCAAAATAAATGTTCCAACAAGAGCTCCGCCAAACGGGGCATTATACGCCCGTAGCAAGTAATAAGATGTAGCACATAAACTGGCTCCTGTATAATTCAGTGCTCTGGATATAAACTGTAAGTGGAATTACAAAAAAAAAATTAAAATTTTCATTGGGGCATAGCTCTGCTGATATTTGGTGACCTGTAACCTAAGGGTCCAAGCTGGCCCAGAAGGGAGAAGTAACTTCTCTCTCCTGGGAAAATAGGGAGAAGTTTGCTGCATCTAGGGAGAAGTGCTTTTGGATGGAGGGCACACGACAGAAGCTCATATGAGCCTTTGGCTGATTTGTTTTTCCTATACTTCAATATCGGACCAAACAATAACAAAACAAAAATAAACAACCAAAAAAAAAAAAAAAATGTTGCAAGAAATTTTTTTGTACCTTTAACTTGTTTTATACTGATTTTATTTTTGTTCTTCATGGGAGCCAACTCAGAAGAGTATTGAAAAAAAAAAAAAAAAAAAAAAAAAAAAATCCAAAAAGAATTATGATATTAGTCAAGCTTCTTAATTCTGTATCATTTAATAAATGTATTTATAAAGACTTAATAATGGCAACATTTCCTTGCAAATCTAATAAAAGAAGATGTAAAACAAGAGGGCCATGATGGCCCTGTAACGTTTACCTGAGCAACATAGCACTTCGAGAGCCTGATCTAGAACTGATCAAGGCAAACATTCTGATCAAAGGTCAAAATGATTATATTAACAAGAAGACAATGTAGCATGTCTAATGGACTGTGAAATAAAGGTCAAGGCCAAATATGGATGACTGCACTCAAGAGGCCATGCTAAGATGTATGCATGTACTAAGTATTACTGGCTGTAGGAGCAATAGTTACTGAGAAACTGACCTAAACACAAACACTTCACAAGTACCAAATATCACTCTGTAGAACCAATAATTACTGAGAAACTGATCTAAATGGAAAAACTTAAGAGAGTCACTGGACAGAAAACTATACATCACCTTGAAATCATCAAGACAAACATTTTGAGCAAGATTCATGATGATTACTTCAAAAATGTGACCTCTAGAGCATCAACAAGGTTTTCCTTTGATTTGGCCAGGTGAACTAGTTTTTGATATCAAGTGACCCAGTTTTAAACTAGACCTAGAAATCAACAAGACAAATGTTTTGAGCAATATTTATGATAATTATTTCAAAAATGTGACCTCTGGAGTGTTAACAGTTTTCTGCTGATTTGGCCAGGTCACCTAGTTTTTGACCCCATGTGACCCAGTTTCAAACTTGACCTAGAAATCATCAAGACAAACATTTTGAGCAAGATTCATGATGACTGCTTCAAAAATGTGACCACTAGAGTGTTAACAAGGTTTTCTGCTGATTTGGCCTGGTGACCTAGTTTTTGACTCCAAGTGACCCAGTTTCAAATTTGACCTAGAAATCATCAAGACAAACATTTTGAGCAAGATTCATGATGATTGCTTCAAAAATGTGACCCCAAGAGTGTTAACAAGGTTTTCTGCTGATTTGGCCCGGTGACCTAGTTTTTGACTCCAAGTGACCCAATTTCGAACTTGACATAGAAATCATCAAGACAAACATATTGAGCAAGATTCATGATGATTGCTTCGAAAATGTGACCGCTAGAGTGTTAACAAGGTTTTCTGCTGATCTGGCCCGGTGACCTAGTTTTTGACCCCAAGTGACCCAGTTTCGAACTTGACCTAGAAATCATCAAGACAAAGATATTGAGCAAGATTCATGATGACTGCTTCAAAAATGTGACCACTAGAATGTTAACAAGGTTTTCTGCTGATCTGGCCCGGTGACCTAGCTTTTGACCCCAAGTGACCCAGTTTCGAACTTGACCTAGATTTAATAGAGGCAAACATTTTGAGCAAGTTTCATCAATATTGGGTCAAATCTATGACCTCTAGAGTGTTAACAAGTTTTTCCTTTGATTTGACCTGGTGACCTAGTTTTTGACCCCAAGTTACCCAGTATCGAATTTGACCTAGATTTGATAGAGGCATACATTCTGACCAAGTTTCATCAAGATTGGGTCAAAACTGTGACCTCTAGAGTGTTAACAAACTAATTGTTGACGACGGACGACGGACATAGGGTGATGACAATAGCTCACTCTGAGCTTTTGCTCAGGTGAGCTAAAAAAAAAAATAATAAATAAATAATTTAAATGGCACATATGGCCATAACTTTAGTTATTTGCAAAAAATATACCTATTATAAAATAAAATTTGCACACTATTATCTCTAAACAATATGCTGCAAAAAGTTTACAAAAACTTTCAAAGGGGCATAACTCTGCCAATATTTGGTGCACTGTAACCTTGAAATAATATGTGCTGCTCCACATCATCGTGTAACTATTTATGATCAGATGTAAACTGTAGGGGGATTTAGCCGGAAACAAAAAATTAATAGAAATTTTCAAAGGGGTGTAACTCTGCATAAATGTTTGGGTGGACTGTAACCTTGAAATAATATGATCTGCTCCACATCATGGTCTAACTACAAATCAAGTTTCAGCTTGATTGGATGTAAACTGTAAGGAGTTAGCCGGAAACAAAAAGTTTACAGAAATTTTCAAAGGCGCATAACTCTGCCAATATTTGGTGCACTGTAACCTCCAAATAATATGCGCTGCTCCACATCATAGTGTAACTATTTATGAATTTCAGCCTGATTGGAAAAAAACTGTAGGAGGATACAGGCCCCCTCTCTCTTAAAAAATAAAAAGGCTTTTTATAAAGGCTATTTTTGGCCAAATAAAGACTTTTCAGGAAAAATTTTGTACAAAAAAAAGAGCATTTAATGGTTAATTTCTTGGCAGATCCCAAGTTAAGAACTCTGCATCATCGTCTCTCAAGCAAAATAGGGAGAAAAATTGCAGAGAAAATCAGATATTTTCATCTTTAATGGTAATGACAATATTAACTTGCATTTCTGTTTAGAAACATATGAATCTAAGAAACAGAACCATAATTTGTTGTTACCAAATGCTACATATTTACTCCGTCCTTCTCTTGCATTTACAAATTGCCAAATATAAAGGTTTTCTCATCAAAATAAAGGTTTTTATAGGTTTTTTTCAGCCAAATTAAAGGTTTTAAAGGATTTCAACAAAATTAAAGGGTTTTAAAGGTTTCAAAGGTTCCCCTAGGGGCCCTGAGGATATAGCCAGAAACAAAAAATTAACCAGAAATTTTCAAAGGGTTTAACTCTGCTTATATTTGGTGGACTGTAACCTTGAAATAATATGCGCTGCTCCACATCATGGTCTAACTAAAAATCAAGTTTCAGCTTGATGGGATGAGAACTGTAGGAGGAGTTAGCCGGAAACAAAAAGTTTACAGAAATTTTCAATGGGGCATAACTCTGCTAATATTTGGTGGACTGTAACCTCGAAACAATATACACTGCTCCACATTATGGTCTAACTATAAATGAAGTTTCAGCTTGATCGGGTGTAAAAAGTAGGAAGCGAGCAAGGAAAAAAATTACAATTTTTGTCACTTCAAACATTTTTTGACTAAAAAGTAAGGATAGTAAAGCATTTTTGGAAAAAAGTAGGGAAAAGTAGGAGCACAAAAATAAAAGTAGGAATAAGAATAGTAGGAAAAGTAGGACCCGCTTGAAAGCCTGATGGCAGTGGGCAGGGTGCATTATGGCGGATGTGTGTGTTTAGTTTCATTAGCTCAGATGCCTTGGTTTTTGAGAAACACAGCTTAACACACAGACTTAATATTGTTGATGCCGACTTCAAAGACAATATCTGAAAGTGATCCCAATATGTCACTCCTGCTTGATGAAGCAGTCGAGACTCGAGACCAAAAAATGCAAAGTCCGTGATTTTGAAGTGTGACCTAGATTTCAAGGTCTTATCACTGAACACAAATATAGCAGACAGTGAGCAAAGCTCACATACCCCCAGCCATAGCCATCTGATGCATGCGATTGGAGAGAAAGAAAAATGTACAAACTAGAAATTTGTCAACAGGACACAGCTACCCCAGCCCAGGGGCCATCCTCAACCGGAAACAAGCATTTTGCAAAACAAATGAAGCTGAAAAAGGGTTACGACTTCCACAATGAAATATGGGCCACTGACTCACATACATTTTACAATATCAGTCTCTGAGTAACACTGATCTATCATCCTAAGTACAACTTTTCTGGAGTAAATAGTCTTCAAGACATGAAGCAAAATCACTGGACCATAAAATACAGGTCACTGACCTACATTTACTTGAAAGGTCAATCTGATGGTCACATTGATCCATTATACCAACTATGATGTTAATCCATTAAAAAATCTATCCATTATACCAACTATGATGTTATTCCATTAAATAGCCTAGAAAATATTAAGAAAATCACTAGACCATGAAATATAGGTCATGCTGAATTATATTTACTTTGAGATCAAAGTTTGGATCACAAATTGTCATCATATGTAAATATGACACTTAGGCATCAAATAGTGGGAGATAAAAGACAAAATCACAGGCTATGAAATATAGGTCACATAATCCCTAACTATAACAATCATACATCAAATTGTCTTCACGATATAACATAAAATCACTGGACCATGAAATATAGGTCACAGTGACCTACATTTACTTTTAGCGCAACTGTTGGATCATACTGATTCTTAATCCCAAATAATGATGTTCATACATCGAATGACATTCAAGATAACAGGCAAAATCACTGGACCATGAAATATAGGTCAAGGTGACCCACATTCGTTATGTTGTCACACAGAACCAATATTTCAAATATCACATTAATCCATGAAAAAGTCTTCCAAATATAAACAAACTGCAATATACTACTTTATTGAGGCAGCCTAGATTTTGATCTCTAACCCTGACCGGGACATGTAGAATGGAAGAGAACCCTCCCAGGTACCCCTATACCAATTATGAAAAGTTTTTGATCAGTGGCTGCTGAGATATAAGTAATAAAAAACTACAAAGTAAAAGTGGGTAATAGTAAGATCTGACGGACAGAATCACAGATGGACGGAATCACAGATGGAAGGATGGACAGACAAACAGATGGACGGAACCAACGAAAACCATACACCCCTTAGGCATACTTTGTATGCCGGGGGTATATTTATGTCAATGTGTATGCCGGGGGTATATTTATGTCACTGAATATATTACACCACATAAAAGAGACTCACTAATGAGGCCTACTTGGCCTAAACTAGCTTGTCTGGCCCAGTTTTGTGAGTGTGTTCATTGCTCTCAAGGGTAATTCCTTTTAGAATCTATTTGATTAAAAGTTATGTAAAACTTACCCATATGTGTCTGGGTATAACTCTTCTATATGAAGGCCAGCATTGGCAAATATTTGTAATGCTATGTCCGCTGAAACAAAAATCAGAAAATGATATCAGTGTAACAGCTTATCTTTATTTTGACAAGCTTATATAAATAATGCTAAGTCTAACATCTATGTATCATGTGGTGGACTTTTGAAGTATAAAAGGAAGCAGCCATTTATTTCGTTTGTACCGACACAATCAGTTTCATGCAAAAGAAAACCTTCAGAAAAAAATGGGGGCTTTTTGTTTGCCAAAATCTGAAGATATTAGTGATGTTCAGCCATCTCCAAGTGAGAGGGAGAGAGAGACAATTAAGAGAACAATTAAAAACAGCCCCCATCCCACACCTGATGCAGACACAAAAGGCCCATGTCCTATCTTAGGCCAAATCAGTAGTTAGGCTGTAAATGGCTGCAGAATCTCCACCTTTATCAATTTACCTTAAAATCATCCAAGATGGTTTAATGCAATTCCTGGCCTCCAGGTTATAAACCTATTTTCATGTTCAACTCAGCTCAGAATGAAAATTTCTATTAATAAATATGAAAAAAAAAACAAAAAACAACAACTAAACTTGGCATTTTTATATTTATAAGAAAAGAAATTTTCATGCTCAGCTATGTTTAGCAAGAAAGAGTTTACAATTATTAGTAATCTGAGATATATTAGCAAGACAAATTTCATGCTAAGCTGAGTTGACAATGAAAAAAGTTTTACAAGCTTGGGACCAGATCACGCTTTCCATAGAGAAGTCATCAATCAAATTCTTGGCGTAAATAAGGTGACTTTGTTTGTGTTGAGGTTTTACTGCACAGTCAACCCAATGGGTCATGTCGAGCACTGTTAGTTTGCCTAATACACTTTTACTGGGCAGGCTTAGTCCTCTAAGCGGTTAATCACTACTGTGCACATTTTTTCACCAGAAAATGACAACTGGCCATCTTAAACTAGCAGAAGGGAGAGAAAATACTTCATGATCAATCCCATGAAAGAATGTTGCCAACCCAGCGAGTGTCAAACCCGCAACCACCCCTCACCAGTCAGACTTGCAACCAACTGAGCCACCGAGGTCGGCGAAATAAAATGATAACTGAGGTGATAATTTACAGTAACTTTTGTTAATTTGCATAGCTCCAGACAGGATATTTTTTCAAATAATATGTATGGACATTTATTTTTATTTCTCCATGACAACATCTGCTCTGGATTGTCAGGGAGCTATTGAGTAACCACAATAAATGATTGGATTTAGCAATAATAAAAATAATTTTTTGGAAATTCCTTTTAATCTGGAAATACACATGTATGCCACATGTATCTCGTGGGTATTCATTGGAATCAACTCACCCAGGCAACCAGGCAATTTCAAGAATACCTACAAGATATGGTTTCATGCAAAAATTAATACTGCCTTTATCGAGACCTCTGAACAATCAGTGTGAATAATTCCTTTGGCAGAATATAATTAGAACTCGTATGGAAATGATGCTTGGTCATATCTTACCCACTGCCTCATCTTCGTCTTTCAGGAATGATATCAGCTTCTCAAAAGTCTGTTCTGTCTTGAAGTAGCCAGGGAACACTGACGAGAAACACTACAACGATACATGTTATACATGAATACACATACTCAGAATACACAGGTTTCACTGCTTTGCTTATACTGTATAATGTTTTAATACATCAATTTTAATAGAAGTTCCCACTACATGTACCTTTGAGCCTCAGTGGCTTGTCAGTGCATGCCGGTAACAGGTGGCATATTAAGGCAAAAATGCTGATGGCTGAGATGTGATATGACCCCAGTGGTGAGGTGCATGCATTAAACTTTATCACTCTCTGGGCTAATTCAGAAGACAACAAATTGACTATAGTTTTCTTATATTTCCCAGAAAACGATTTGACATTTTGTGCACATTGTCTCCATTGGAAACATTTTGCATGTAATGTCAAAACCTGTTTTCTGGGAACAATAAGAAACAAGAGCTGTCGGAGGACAGCGAGCTCGCCTGCTGGGTACATTTTATATTGTAACATTTTTATCATTAAGCCATATAATATAGGTCACACTGACCTAGATGTATTTGTATGTAAATCATTTTGTCACTTAGATATAATAATCCAGGTATGACAATTCTCCATGAAATAGTAATATAAATAAAAGGCAAAATCACTGAAGCATGAAATATAGGTCACAATGACCTAGATATAGTTAGTGGTCATTCATTGGGTCACATGGAACTAATATCCTAGTTGTGACATTTATCCAACAAATATTCAAGATATAAAGCAAAATCACTGAACCATGAAATATAGGTCACACCAACAGAGATATATTTTTACGTCAATAATCGGGTCACAAGGAACTAATATCCCAGGTGTGACATTTATCCAACAAATAGTATTCAAGATATAAGGCAAAATCACTGAACCATGAAATATAGGTCACAATGACCTAGATATAGTAAGTGGTCATTCATTGGGTCACATGGAAGTAATATCCCAGGTGTGACATTTATCCAACAAATAGTATTCAAGATATAAGGCAAAAATCACTGAACCATGAAATATAGGTCACACCAACAGAGATATATTTTGACGTCAATAATCGGGTCACAAGGAACTAATATCCCAGGTGTGACATTTATCCAACAAATAGTATTCAAGATATAAGGCAAAATCACTGAACCATGAAATATAGGTCACAATGACCTAGATATAGTAAGTGGTCATTCATTGGGTCACATGGAACTAATATCCCAGGTGTGACATTTATCCAACAAATAGTATTCAAGATATAAAGCAAAATCACTGAACCATGAAATATAGGTCACAATGACCTAGATATAGTAAGTGGTCATTCATTGGGTCACAGGGAAGTAATATCCCAAGTGTGACATTTATCCAACAAATAGTATTCAAGATATAAGGCAAAATCACTGAACCATGAAATATAGGTCACACCAACAGAGATATATTTTGACGTCAATAATCGGGTCACAAGGAACTAATATCCCAGGTGTGACATTTATCCAACAAATAGTATTCAAGCTATAAGGCAAAATCACTGAACCATGAAATATAGGTCACAATGACCTAGATATAGTAAGTGGTCATTCATTGGGTCACATGGAAGTAATATCCCAGGTGTGACATTTATCCAACAAATAGTATTCAAGATATAAGGCAAAATCAATGAGCCATGAAATATAGGTCACAATGACCTAGATATAGTAAGTGGTCATTCATTGGGTCACATTGAACTAATATCCCAGGTGTGACATTTATCCAACAAATAGTATTCAAGATATAAGGCAAAATCACTGAACCATGAAATATAGGTCACAATGACCTAGATATAGTAAGTGGTCATTCATTGGGTCACATGGAACTAATATCCCAGGTGTGACATTTATCCAACAAATAGTATTCAAGATATAAAGCAAAATCACTGAACCATGAAATATAGGTCACAATGACCTAGATATAGTAAGTGGTCATTCATTGGGTCACATGGAAGTAATATCCCAGGTGTGACATTTAACCAACAAAAAGTATTCAAGATATAAGGCAAAATCACTGAACCATGAAATATAGGTCACAATGACCTAGATATAGTAAGTGGTCATTCATTGGGTCACATGGAAGTAATATCCCAGGTGTGACATTTATCCAACAAATAGTATTCAAGATATAAGGCAAAATCACTGGACCGTGAAATCTAGGTGACCTTGACCGTAAAATGTAGGTCACCATGACCTTCACTCTCTTACACTTAAACTGATGTCACATAGTTAGCTGATGTATAACCAGTTGTGTCTATAACCTGTAGGCATATAAGATTTTACAAATGTGTCCTAGATTTTGACCCCTAGCCCCACCCCAAGGCCCACCCTGAGGTATGAACCCAGGGGTATGTTCTTTTGGAATCTCAGAAGACTCGTCCAGGTACCCAAATTCTAAATATGAATGCTCTATGAGGAGTGAAAGTCAAGATATAAGAATTTGAAAAACTTTAACACAGTATTACAAAGGTGTCCTAGATTCTGACCCCTAGCCCCACCCAGGGGCATGAACCCAGGGGTTTATTCTCTTGGAATCTCAGAAGACCCTCCAAGGTACCTAAGTTCCAAATTTGATGCCTCTGTGAGGAGTGACTGTTGAGATATAAGCATTTGAAAAACTTTAACACAGTGTGACGGGAACGGGAACGCAAACGCAAACGCAAACGCAAACGTGGACGACCGGGGTGACTACAATAGCTCTCCTTGTACTTCGTACAGGCGAGCTAAAAATATTTGAATAAAGTGTCTTCTAAAAATTTTACCCAGCATGCTTTTAGCATTAATAAAGCTTCAATGGCCTTTTGTGTGGATTTTTTCAACAGTAGATCAATGCCCTGGTTTTGTGGCAGGTCACCAAGGAGGTGATGAATTGCATGCAATGATGGAATTTGAGGGGCTTGCACTTATGCCAATTTTTGGTTGGAAAAAAAAAAAAGCATCTTTAACAATTTTCAGTTGAAAAGAAATAACTACCAAGAGATAAGATGACACAGATGAAATGATAACAATTAACATCTTACCAGTAGTAACTGTAATCCTTTCTCTCCTGGATTAACAATTCCATCTGCTATTGTACCCTGACCTGTCACAGCATCTTCTACATGTTCGACCAGGACAGACAGGGACTGGGCATCAATCATCACTGGAGCAATTCTCTCAAGAAGATACTTCACTGTGTTGTATAACAAAACCTGGCTCTGACTAGATCCTGCATGGCCACCGCCCAGCTTCTTTAGAATATCTTTCTGCAAACAAACGGTATTTAACCTTTACCACTCTCTGAGCTTATCCGTTAAACGACTATTTGATGACGTTTCAGTTAATTTTTTTTTATTTATTTATTTTTTTTTTTCAAGAAAACAGGATTTAACATTTCATGCATTTGCATGCAATGTCAAAACCTGTTTCCTGGGAAAAATAAGAAAGATATTTCAAAATGTCGTCTGCTGATATTTTTACCCAGAGTGCTAAGATTTATGACACAGGTTATAGCAGCTATGAAATGAATTACTTAACTCTTAATGTGCAATCACAACTTTAGCAGATGACAACTTTTTTTTTATTTTTCTGAGAAAATAAGTCTTGACATTTTGTGTGCGTGTGTTGTATAAAAGCTGCAATATCTATAGTACTGGCAATAGTATTTTCAGTACTGCAATAATTTCAGTAGTTTTAAAACGTCTTTTTTACGTATGGATGCATTTGGATGCCATGTTAAATACATGTAATATGATGATGAAAGACGAAAAAGTATTCAAACTTTTTTGTGAAGTACTCCAGTTCAGATCATTCACGAATCAGTAAAGCCCAAACAAGACCTTTTGTTGTATATTGATACATTGAACAGATCCAATTATTCTTTAACCCTTGCCTTGCTGAATAAATTAAGATGCCATGCCCACTTCTAATTTCCAGCCAATCACATTACTTGATCTGGGTTTTTGATAGAAATTCACATATTTAATGACAAACAGTGCAGATCAAGATCAGTTGGCTTCTTCAGAAGCCAACTGATCTGGATCTACACTGTTTGCTAAGACAGGGCATGTTGTGTTCAGCAAGAGAAGGGTTAAAATGGCATTGAATGCTATGATAAGACTGAAGAGATGTACAGGCTAATACAGGCATTTACTATCACAATATTTGCTAAAAAAAACATTTTTGGCTCATGCAGCCCAATTAATGTGTCACCAACAATCCTTCATTAGGTGACAATTCTCTAATATACATATACATAGCTCTAGATAACACTCACTCTTTTTTTCCAACCCAAAAATACCGATATTTTTGTTATTTCTCCACAAAAACATGTTGTGGATGCAACATACATTTTCATGGTCATATATTAAAAATAATTCTTTGGATATTCTTCTTATCTGGTGCTATGTGATAAAAGTTTGTCAAAAACTGTTTACTTATAGCTCTAGTTAAGGCGCTTTTTTCAATCCAAAAATATTGATATTTTTCGTATTTCTCTACGAAAACATATGTTGTGGGTACTCATTAGAAGCACCTCGCCGAGGTGCTTCTAATGAGTACCCACAACATATGTTTTTGTGGAGAAATAAGAAAACATTAACCTGATACCCACTCTTATCTAGACCTATGGACTGTACTGACCACTGTATCATTAGCTCTCTTGCAAGTACAGTCTGGACTGACCAGCCACAACATGTACGTCCTCATTCTCTTGTCCTCTCGTAAAATATCAATAAACTTCTTTAACTGATCCATGGACTTCGGATAGTCTGGCAGTGTTCCTGTGGATGAAATTGATTTAAACTAACATGTAAGTATTGTTTAATGAAACTATTCCAAGGAAGGCAGTGTCAAACCTGCCAATGGCTGTCAGAAGTTAAACATAAAAAAAAATGTAAAAATAAGAGTCATTGAACTGTGATATGCAGGTCTTGGTCAAAACAAGAAATGTGATGACCTCAAGGTCACTGATGGCTTGCAGGGAATAAAATTCTGGACCAGTCTCTCACATCAGCCAAAGTATCAAATGAATCAAATTAGGCATTCACGATACAGATCTTATAACAAGACCTGTCGCTAGACAGGATTGCTTGCCTGATATCACACGTTTTGTTTCTGGAAAATTCTGTGACCTTGATTTTGACATGACCTGGGTGTGTGTGTGTGTGTGTTTGAGGCGGGTGGGGGGATTGCACTGTGCAAAATTTTCATCAAACCAAAGATGACTAAAATAGGTGGAAAGGTCAGGAAATGATAATGTCTTAAAAACTTAAACAAAAACCTTAACATTTTTATAATTCAAAGACGTGACCTCGACCCCAAGGTCACTGTCATGAGTGCTGATGGTTCTGGTAAAAACTTTGGACTAGTATATATCAAATATAAATTAAATCCATCGTTTGGTTTAGAAGTAATGAGGTCCTAAAACTTTTATTGTATTAATTTTAATATGAAAATTTGGACATGACTGTGACCTTGACCTTATCATGAACAAGGGGGGTGAGGATGAAACTGGGCAAAATTTTGGACCAATAGTTATCACCATACCAAAGAAGAATCAAATCGATGGTAAGGTTAGGAAATAATGAGGTCTTAAAAATTTTAACGAAAACTTTAACACTTAAATTCTTAGTCTGTGACCTCGACCCCAAGGTCACAGTCATGAGTGCTGATGGTGCTGGTAAAAATGTTTGACCAGTATATATCATGATACCAAATAGGAACTAAATCCATCATGTAGTTTAGAAGTACTGAGAGCCTAAAGACTTTGAAATAAAATTTTAACACGAAAATTCTAAGCCTGTGACCTTGACCTTGACATGACCTAGGATGGTGGGGATGGTACTGTGCAAAATTTTAGACCAATATGTATCATCACTCCAAAGATGAATTAAATTGATGATAAGGTTAGGAAATAATGAGGTCTTAAAAACTTTAACAAAAGCTTTAACATTTAAATTCTGTGACCTTGACTACAAGGTCATGGTCATGCTGACAAAAACTTTTGACCAGCACCTATCATGATACCAAATAGGAACTAAATCCATCATTTAGTTCAGAAGTAATGGATCCTAAAAACTTTGACATAAAATTTTAACATGAAAATTCTAAGTCTGTGACCTTGACGACCTGACGTAAGGTGGTGGGGATGGTCCTGCGCAAAATTTTAGACCAATATGTATCATCATACCGAAGATAAATCAAATCAGTGATATGGTTAGGAAATAATGAGGTCTTAAAAACTGTAACGAAAACTTTAACATTTAAATCCTAAGTCCGTAACCTTGACCTCAAGGTCACGGTCATGAGTGCTGATGGTGCCAACAAAATCTTTTGACCAGTATCTTTCAAGACACCAAACAGGAACTAAATCTATCATTTAGTTTAGCAGTAATGAGATCCTAAAAACTTTGATGTAAAATTTTAACATGAAAATTCTAAGTCTGTGACCTTGACCTTGACATGATCTAGGGGGGGTGGGGTGGGGGGGGGGTGGGGGTGGGGGGGAATGGTACTGCGCAAAATTTTGGACCAATATGTATCATCATACCAAAGATGAATCAAATCAGTGATAAGGTTAGGAAATAATGAGGTCTTAAAAACTTTAACGAAAACTTTAACATTTGTGTACGCTGACGCCAATGCCAACGCCAACGCCAAGAGTAATACAACAGCTCTCCGTGAACATTGTTCAGGCGAGCTAAAAACTTTACCATAGTTTAACATAAAAATTCCAAATATGTGATCTTGATTATGAATAGTTTGCTCAAGCCTGTCTGTCCCAATAATTGAGATTGTTTGCTAAAGCCTGTCTGTCCCAATAATTGAGGATAGTTTGCTTAAGCCTGTCAGTTCCAATAATTGAGGATAGTTTGCTTAAGCCTGTCTGTCCCAATAATTGATAATATTTTGCTCAAGCCTGTCTGTCCCAATAATTGATAATATTTTACTCAAGCCTCTCTGTCCCAATATTTGAGATTGTTTGCTCAAGCCTGTCAGTCCCAATAACTGAGGATAGTTTGCTTAAGCATGTCTGTCCCAATAATTGAGATTGTTTGCTCAAGCCTGTCTGTCCCAATATTTGAGATTGTTTGCTCAAGCCTGTCTGTGCCAACATTTCAGATTGTTTGCTCAAGCCTGTCAGTCCCAATAATTGAGGATAGTTTGCTTAAGGCTGTCTGTCCCAATAATTGAGGATAATTTGCCTGTCTGTCCCAATAACTGAGGATAATTTGCTGAAGCCTGTCTGTCCCAATATTTGAGATTGTTTGCTCAAGCCTGTCTGTGCCAACATTTGAGATTGTTTGCTCAAGCCTGTCAGTCCCAATAATTGAGGATAGTTTGCTTAAGCCTGTCTATCCCAATAATTGAGGATAATTTGCTCAAGCCTGTCAGTCCCAATAACTGAGGATAATTTGCTCAAGCCTGTCTGTCCAAATATTTGAGATTGTTTGCTCAAGCCTGTCTGTCCCAATATTTGAGATTGTTTGCTCAAGCTTGTCAGTCCCAATAATTGATAATATTTTGCTCAAGCCTGTCTGTCCCAATGTTTGAGATTGTTTGCTCAAGCCTGTCTGTCCCAATAACTCAGATTGTTGCTCAAGCCTGTCAGTCCAAATAAT
Organism: Anodontia alba; assembly: GCA_964016985.1. Lineage (NCBI taxonomy): Eukaryota > Metazoa > Mollusca > Bivalvia > Lucinida > Lucinidae > Anodontia > Anodontia alba. The sequence continues at coordinate 94,816,516 of OZ024826.1, forward strand.
TGAGGACAGTTTGCTTAAGCCTGTCTGTCCCAATAATTGAGATTGTTTGCTCAAGCTGGTCTGTCCCAATATTTGAGATTGTTTGCTCAAGCCTGTCTGTTCCAATAACTGAGGATAGTTTGCTTAAGCTTGTCTGTCCCAATAATTGGGATTGTTTGCTTAAGCCTGTCTGTCCCAATATTTGAGATTGTTTGCTCAAGCCTGTTTGTCCCAATAACTGAGGACAATTTGCTTAAGCTTGTCTGTCCCAATTACTGAGATTGTTTGCTCAAGCCTGTCTGTCCCAATAACTGAGACTGTTTGCTCAAGCCTATCTGTCCCAATAACTGAGGATAGTGTGCTTAAGCCTGACTGTCCCAATAATTGAGACTGTTTGCTAAAGCCTGTCTGTCCCAATAATTAAAGATAGTTTGCTCAAGCCTGTCTGTCTGAATAATCAAGGATAGTTTGCTCAAGCCTGTCTGTTCCAATAATTAAAGATAGTTTGCTCAAGCCTGTCTATTCCAATAATTCAGGATTGTTTGCTCAAGCCTTTCTGTCCCAATAATTTCAATTGGATAGTTTGCTCAAGACTCTGTTCCAATAATTCAGGAAAGTTTCCTCAAGCCTGTCTGTCTCAATAATTGAAGGTAGTTTGAAAAGCCTCTCCCCAATATCCAAGGATACAGTAAATGTCCTAAAATTGTTAACATATTATTCCATCTTTTTTTGGTCCAATTTTTGCTTTTTGTGCAATTGATTCTTAAAATACTTAGTGGAATGGCAAACAGTGTAGACCCTGATCTGACTGCTCCTTCAGGAGCAGTCTGATCTGTGTCTACACTATTTGGCTATGCAATTTTGTCAGACACTTTGGTATACAAAATTTTAGGACATCTACCACAGTTTGCTCAAGGATAATAAAGGATGGTTTGCTCAAGCCTGTCTGTCCAAATAATTGGGGATAGTATGGTAATTTAATAGCTTTGCCGATGAACAACTTACTTGAGATCTGTGTTAGTCTAGCATGGTATGGAAACACCTTTGGTGTTTTCTCCAATCCTTCCAATATTTGCCGAATCAAAGTTCTCACACTGAAAAATACAAATAAAACTGATAAAACATATTTCCATTTAAAGACATCACAATGAGTTTGCTCCTCGGAGCAGTCTGATAAAGATCTGCATTGTTTGGCATTTGGTCAATACCCTAAGACACGTCAACTGGCAGTCAAATAAATTTGATCACATTTTAGGAAAAGTTTGCAATAAAAAGTGACAGATGTCCAACTATTTAGGGTAACAAGAGCTGTCGGAGGACAGCGAGCTCGCCTGCTGGGTACATTTTATATTGTAACATTTTTATCATTAAGCCATATAATATAGGTCACACTGACCTAGATGTATTTGTATGTAAATCATTTTGTCACTTAGATATAATAATCCAGGTATGACAATTCTCCATGAAATAGTAATAAAAATAAAAGGCAAAATCACTGATGCATGAAATATAGGTCACAATGACCTAGATATAGTAAGTGGTCATTCATCGGGTCACATGAACTAATATCCCAGGTGTGATATTTATCCAACAAATATTCAAGATATAAGTCAAAATCACTGAACCATGAAATATAGGTCACACCAACAGAGATATATTTTGATGTCAATAATCGGGTCACAAGGAACTAATATCCCAGGTGTGACATTTGTCCAACAAATAGTTTTCAAGATATAAGGCAAAATCACTGAACCATGAAATATAGGTCACAATGACCTAGATATAGTAAGTGGTCATTCATTGGGTCACATGGAAGTAATATCCCAGGTGTGACATTTATCCAACAAATAGTATTCAAGATATAAGGCAAAATCACTGAACCATGAAATATAGGTCACACCAACAGAGATATATTTTGATGTCAATAATCGGGTCACAAGGAACTAATATCCCAGGTGTGACATTTATCCAACAAATAGTTTTCAAGATATAAGGCAAAATCACTGAACCATGAAATATAGGTCACAATGACCTAGATATAGTAAGTGGTCATTCATTGGGTCACATGGAAGTAATATCCCAGGTGTGACATTTATCCAACAAATAGTATTCAAGATATAAGGCAAAATCACTGAACCATGAAATATAGGTCACACCAACAGAGATATATTTTGACGTCAATAATCGGGTCACAAGGAACTAATATCCCAGGTGTGACATTTATCCAACAAATAGTATTCAAGATATAAGGCAAAATCACTGAACCATGAAATATAGGTCACACCAACAGAGATATATTTTGATGTCAATAATCGGGTCACAAGGAACTAATATCCCAGGTGTGACATTTATCCAACAAATAGTATTCAAGATATAAGGCAAAATCACTGAACCATGAAATATAGGTCACAATGACCTAGATATAGTAAGTGGTCATTCATTGGGTCACATGGAAGTAATATCCCAGGTGTGACATTTATCCAACAAATAGTATTCAAGATATAAGGCAAAATCACTGAACCATGAAATATAGGTCACACCAACAGAGATATATTTTGACGTCAATAATCAGGTCACAAGGAACTAATATCCCAGGTGTGACATTTATCCAACAAATAGTATTCAAGCTATAAGGCAAAATCACTGAACCATGAAATATAGGTCACAATGACCTAGATATAGTAAGTGGTCATTCATTGGGTCACATGGAACTAATATCCCAGGTGTGACATTTATCCAACAAATAGTATTCAAGATATAAGGCAAAATCACTGAACCATGAAATATAGGTCACAATGACCTAGATATAGTAAGTGGTCATTCATTGGGTCACATGGAACTAATATCCCAGGTGTGACATTTATCCAACAAATAGTATTCAAGATATAAGGCAAAATCACTGAACCATGAAATATAGGTCACAATGACCTAGATATAGTAAGTGGTCATTCATTGGGTCACATGGAAGTAATATCCCAGGTGTGACATTTATCCAACAAATAGTATTCAAGATATAAGGCAAAATCACTGAACCATGAAATATAGGTCACAATGACCTAGATATAGTAAGTGGTCATTCATTGGGTCACATGGAAGTAATATCCCAGGTGTGACATTTAACCAACAAAAAGTATTCAAGATATAAGGCAAAATCACTGAACCATGAAATATAGGTCACAATGACCTAGATATAGTAAGTGGTCATTCATTGGGTCACATGGAAGTAATATCCCAGGTGTGACATTTATCCAACAAATAGTATTCAAGATATAAGGCAAAATCACTGGACCGTGAAATCTAGGTGACCTTGACCGTAAAATGTAGGTCACCATGACCTTCACTCTCTTACACTTAAACTGATGTCACATAGTTAGCTGATGTATAACCAGTTGTGTCTATAACCTGTAGGCATATAAGATTTTACAAATGTGTCCTAGATTTTGACCCCTAGCCCCACCCCAAGGCCCACCCTGAGGTATGAACCCAGGGGTATGTTATTTTGGAATCTCAGAAGACTCGTCCAGGTACCCAAATTCTAAATATGAATGCTCTATGAGGAGTGAAAGTCAAGATATAAGAATTTGAAAAACTTTAACACAGTATTACAAAGGTGTCCTAGATTCTGACCCCTAGCCCCACCCAGGGGCATGAACCCAGGGGTTTATTCTCTTGGAATCTCAGAAGACCCTCCAAGGTACCTAAGTTCCAAATTTGATGCCTCTGTGAGGAGTGACTGTTGAGATATAAGCATTTGAAAAACTTTAACACAGTGTGACGGGAACGGGAACGCAAACGCAAACGCAAACGTGGACGACCGGGGTGACTACAATAGCTCTCCTTGTACTTCGTACAGGCGAGCTAAAAATGGAAGAAAATTTTACAATGCAGGAAGTTAGTTCTGTAGTATCTTAAACATTTAGAATCAAGGAGCAACTCTTAAACAAAGGAATCTGCTGCCAGATTCTTTCTTTTAAGCATACCAATAACCCCATTTGAATACCAAGGGAGTCAAATTTCCAATGTCAGAATTATTTTCCTCAAAGGTGCATCCATTCCCTTGATTATTTCTTTTTTAACAAACCACTTTCTTCACTCACTGAATGTACAAACTTATAAATCTTGTTCTAGACCATTTTAATTTTTCAAAGTTGAGTTTTTCCAGGGCTAAGAAAAATATTCCTGTGTGTTATCTGTTAAAATTCCAACCAAGTTCTGAATATCAAAGCAACTGGGCAAAAAATAAAGTCACGATATGTATTAACCATGCTCATTTTCAGCAAGACTTTCATATAAATGTATATGTAAGAATTAATTACTTACTTGTGTCTGTATTTCATCATTTCACCAAAGGCTCTGAAAACAAAACATTATTTTACATTATTTTAATACACCAGTCCAATGTTATAGATAAATAAAAGCATCAGTCACTGCATGATACCTTGCCACTGCAGGGTTACAAAATATGTAGAGAAGATGGCTGTGTTTGATGTGGAAAAGAAATCATGCATAACATCTTTAAAGAGCTATAACTCTACCAAAATTGGGTGTACTGTAATCTCGAAACAATATGTGCTGCATCACCTCATAGTCTAACTGTTCACCATGTTTCAATCTGATCTGATGAAAACTGTAGGAGGAGTTATCTGTAAACAAAGTAAAGTCTGAAAAATCTTTAAAAAGTGTAGTGTAATAACTATCAAAATTTGGTGTACTGTAACCTCAAAACAATCTGCACTGTACCACCTCATGGTCTAACTGTCGACCGTTTCAATGCGATCTGATGAAAAATGTGGGAAGAGTTATCTGGACATAAAGCGTGTGCTAACGGACGGAGGGACAGACAACGGAGGGTACACCATAATACCACCACTATCGTGTGGCGGGGTATAAAAATGGGATGTAACATAAATTCCAGAGCAGTAACTACTAGTTTATATGTTTATTCCATCAATATTAACCCATTTATGAATGTCCAATAAAAGGGCATTGGCAAACAGTCTGATCAGGATTTACTCTGGTTTCATTAAATACAGGAATTTCTACAACACATGGTATATAACAAGAAATTTGTGACTGCAGGTAGTGTTCTAGAAACAGAGCTAAACACAGCTACCGAACATTGATCAGCCAAGTGTGAAAAGTAGGTCAAGGTCAGTAATGGCCGAAGGCAGTGGGCAGGGTGCATTATTGCTTGTGTATATGAAGTTTCATTACACTGGAAGCTTTGCAGGGTTCAAATTTAACTTTTTTGACAGCTTGCTAAAATTAGCAAGTAGCATTATTTTTTACTTGCTAAACCTTTTAGCCAACTTGCTTTTTCACACTTATAAACACTGTTAAATGTGGCTTTAAACCTTAGCACTCTGGGTAAAAATTTCAGCAGACATTTTAAAATATTTTTCTTATTTTTCCCAGGAAACAGGTTTTGACATTACATGCAAATTGTCTCCATAAAACCTGTTTTCTGGGAACAATAAAAAAAATATCATCATTGCTTTTGGAAAAGAAATTGCAGAACTTCAGCAACAATGCCTCAGGTTCTGCCAATTAAAGAGAATCTTTCCAACTTGCTAGAATTAGCAAGTGATGAAAATTGCAGCTTGCTTTTTGAGGAAATTAACCAGCATTTAGCAAGTTAGCAAGTGCTAAAATTGATCCCTGCTTTGGTGTTTGGGAAGTGGAGATAAATGCACAGACTTAACATTGTTAACGCTTACGCCAAAGATGCCAATGCTGTAAAGTGGTCCCTATGTCAGTCTGCTCCTGCTTGCTGAAGCTAAATAAAATTGACCAGACATCCTTTCTACTCGAAATGGACTGGTCCAAAGAGCTAAGGTAGATAAGACCATTTGACGTGAATGGGTTCAGTGATATAAAATGCTGAGCTGTAGATAAGCCCTTTCATCCACCAAAAAGCACTGAAATTTTTCTTTTTTCCACAAAAACACTTGCTAAGCCACTTCTAGTTAGCACCCACAACAAATACTTTCGTGGAAAAAAAAAAAAAAGAAATATTTATCTGGATGTGGAGCTTATCTAGAGCTTCTTAGGTGGAAAGAATAGAGTTAGGCCAATTAAAAAAAATATGTGTGTTTAGGTAACATGTTAGAAGAAATAGGTAGGGTAGCAAGGGATTTTTTTTTTTTTTTTTTTTTTTTATTTTTTATGTAGAATTATACCATAATTTCCAAATATTTTTGCTTAGCACCATAATTCACATAAAAATTTACCAAGTCTGTTTGACTACACTTTGATATATGTCTAACAGTATGGACAGAATGGAAAACAGTACAGACCCTGATCAAACTGCTCCTGTAGGAGCAGTTTGATCTGGGTCTACACTGTTTGCTCAGACCTACTTGTCTGAATATTTAGCATAAATTGTTTATCCCAGTAACAACTGTTTTTTACGTGTTATTTTTTAGAAAACATGAAAAAAATTGCTAGGTTTCGCCAGGAAAATTAGGCAGGGTAGGGTTACCCTAAACACACATATTTTTTTATTTGGCCTTCATACCAACATCAATGAAATCTGACCAATCATCACTAAGATCTGGTTCTATAAAGACAGTTGACACCAAAACAGTTTGTAACCCTTCACCTTCCATGCACAATAATAATTATAGCTCTTGATGAGATCCTTTTACAACCAAAGCTGATTGACATTTCTCATCCGAAGCATATGTTGTGGGTTCTCATTAGAAGTGCCTCAGGGAGGCACTGCTTGTAAGTACCTCCAACATATTTTTGCGGAGAAATGAGAAATAAGGGAGGCACTGCTTGTAAGTACCTCCAACATATTTTTGCGGAGAAATGAGAAATATATTTATGTGGACCCATTAATCTGGAGTTATGAATAAAAATATATTTTTGAGATGCTTTACTGGCAAAAACTCGTGTAATATGACACAATGCAGACACTGCACCAAGGAAAGAACTTGATGGATTGAGTTGGGGCTACAAGGATAGCAGGCCTTGCCCAACTGTAAGCCAATCTCAGTTGGATGCTCCAGTGACGTAAGATACAAGACACCTTCGCCACACCCGACCACCCCAAAGAAAAGAACTTACTTGACGGCATTCTCATCTAGACTAGCATACATCTGATACAGTCTCTTCATTCTCTCAGATGGTGGCAATGTGTATGGAACCAGGCACATGTTGAACAGTCTTTCTACAAGTAACCTTTAAAAAAACAGAAAAAAATCCTACCATATTTACCCTAAATATTGGGGCACCTTAACTCCTTTCTTTATTTCACCTTAAATTTGAACATTTTAAAACCTGTTGATGTGTCTAAAACTAGCTGGATGAGTGACAAACAGTGTAGACCTGATCAGACGCTGCATTCTGTGGCATCTGATCTGGGTTTACACTGTTTGCTCAGGCCTGTCCGTCCCAATGCTTAAGTGTTATTACGGTACATCATGTAATAGGCATTCCATCCCCATAGCTCTCCAGATAAAGCACCTTTCTCTTCTCCCCAATAAAAAGTAAAGATTTTTTTTCTTACTTCTTCTCGAAAAGATATGTTGTGAGTACTCTCTAGAAGCACCTCACCAAGGCACTTCTAATGAGTACACACAACACTGATTGAGTTGGGGTTTAATGACACGTCAAGTCGTCAACCCTTGTGGGTCATTTTGTGTCGTCTCCCAGAGAAAGGGAGAAGAGATGAAGAGATAGTAGAGGAGATAAAAGAGAGGGACAGGGAAGAAAGGAAAATGAATGAAAGTGAAGAAACAGAAGAAATAAAACCATTCCCCCTCTACCCTTATCTGCTGCAAGGATAGCAGGCCTTGCCCAACTGTAAGCCAATATCAGTTGGACACCCCGGTGACATAAGATGAAGACACCGTTGCCTCACCCAACCATCCCCAGTACACACAACATACATTTTCATGGAGGAATAAGATGGAGGAATAAGAAAAATATTTATCTAAATAGCCCTCTTGGAGTTTTAGTTGTGCTTTGACAGACTAGTTAATCCGTTAGGGTCATGTCTGGCACAGTGAGTTAACCTAATCACTCGGTTTCTGGGCAAGCGTAGTTCTTTAAGTGGTTAACCAGTACCTGTGCACACTTTCGTCAGTAACTGACAACTGCCTTTCTTGAATCTGCAGAAGGGTAGAATGACCATAGAAATTATTTCAACATCAATCTCAATACAGTTATGTTGCCATGCTGGGGTTTCAACGCATGACCACTGGAGCCACGCTACTGACAGCACTATGGAGCCTGGCTAATAGCCCTCTAATCTATAGCATTATGTATGCCATTATTAACCCTTGTCATGCTGAATAAATTAAGATGCCATGCCCACTTCTAATTGTCAGCCAATCGGATGGCTTGATCTTGTTGATACAAATTCGCATACTAAATGACAAACAGTGCAGATCCAGACCAGTTGGCTTCTGAAGAATCAACTGATCTGGATCTACACTGTTTGCAAAGGCAGGGTATATTCGGGTTCAACAGGACCAGGGTTAATGTACAAATGACAAATTTATGTTTTCTTCTGTTCCTTTATGGTGAAAGATTTGATGCCATTTTGCATATAAGAGACCAGCTTTGCAACTGGGAATTTGCCTCCCTAGTACTAATAATTTTGAAAACTTTTGAAAATAAGGGCTACAATTAACCTTTATCACTCTCTGGGCCAATTCAACAGATGACAAACTGATGATAATTTTCTTCCTTTTCCCAGAAAATAGGCTGACATTTAATGAAAATTGTCAACGCCTATTTTCTGGGGAAAAAATATTTTCAAGTTGTCATCTGCCGAATTTTTAGCCAAGATGCAAAGGCCAAATAAAAAATATGCGTGTTTAGGGTAACATTTTAGAAAAAAATAGATAGGGTAGGTAGGGATTTTTTTTTTTATATTTTTTATGTAGAATTATACCATAATTATCAAATATTTTTGGACTTTGCACATACTTCACATAAAATTTTACTAAGTCTGTTTGGCTATTCCTAGATGTACTGATAGAATGGCAAACAGTGTAGACCCTGATCAAACTGCTCTTGTAGGAGTAGTTTGATCTAGGTCTACACTGTTTGCTCAGACCATCTTGTCCAAATATTTAGCTTAGATATTTTATCCAAGTAAAACACGAAAAAATTTCAAGGTTTCATCAGGAAAATTAGGTTAGGGTAGGGTTACCCTAAACATGCATATTTTTTTATTTGGCCTAAGTGTTAAAGCAAATAATTTACTCCAAAATGGATGATTTGGTGTTTTAAGTCCCTTTCAACATTATTTAAGTCATACAGAGACGATGGAAGGATTATAATGAAAGGCTCTGTGCAAAGAAGTGCCGTACAGTCATGAGTTGAATTCTGCCTCCAGCGGCGTTTGAACCCCAGACCTCATGATCCACCGACAGGAGCTCTAGGCCATCCGGACCGCTTCCGCTCCTAAATGGAGCAACTCAGGAGTAAATTCTTTCCTATAAGTGCAGCTTCCAGTGAGATGGGTGGCAAATATTTCCATCTCAGTTACTTCCCTTGGAGGTGTATCCATGACATTCTCATTAAAAAAAGTCCTTAAGCTGCTGAATGTTTTAGTCCTGTTGAAACGTTGCCTCCAAATCTGTGGGACTTTTACCCTATCTGTCCAATGTTAAACTCACATCCTGCCTGAAGTTAAAGTGTTTGAAATTTTAGGACAATTACCGTATTGTAAGTATAACACACTACTTACTTATCCTCTGCATTAGTGTTGTAGTAGGCATGAAAAACTTTGTCTTTCACGAAGTTTATCTTGTCTATTTGTGCTTGCGTGGACTCATCATTAAGAGTGATTGATTTATACAGCTGTCCAAGGCCAAGCAAAGCATCTCTTCGAATTTTAAACTGAAAAAAATTATATATACTCATGATAAGAGGGGTATCCATATGAATATTTTCATTTCTCCATGAAAATATATGCTTTGGCACTCATTAGAAGTGCCTCGCTTCTAATGAGTACCAGCAACATGTTTTGTGAAGAATAAAAGTTAATACTTTTTAGTGAAAAAAACAATAATCATAGCGCTTGATAAGAGTCAGTATCCAGATAATATTTTTCTTACTTCTCCATGAAAAGATGTGTTGTGGGTACTCATTAGAAGCGCCTCGGTGAGGTGCTTCTAATGAGTACCCACAACAAGTTTTCATGGAGAAAAGAAAAATATAATACTTTTTGGTTTTGGTTGAAAAAAAAAAAGCAACTTATTAAGAGCTATGAATAACTGCCTTATCTGAAACCATTATTACCATGATTACAAAAAGTAGCTCTAAATTCTTAGCTCTACTTTCTTAATGCTGAGCCAAGGGAAAGACCAGCTAGTACAGTTTTTAAATTCTTTGATTTGACTCGGCCAGGGCTTGAACCGAGAACCGCCCCGTCACAAAGGAGCTCTTCTCTACCAATTGAGCCACAGTGCCAGTCTTGCTGTGTGAAATTATCTTTCATGGACTGGATAGTTATTTCTGAGAGCAGGTCTGCAAATATACCAGTAGCTATGCAGATCACATGCTACAAAACACAGCATCTGATCAGAGTATTTACTTGTGTTGAGATTTTACAGCCCAGACAACCCAATGTGGCATCTGATCAGGTTATACACTTTTTGCCCCTTATCCAGGACTATTTTAGACACATCATCAGGTTGAAAACTGAAGTTGTTCAATGTTAATCCTTGTCCTGCTAAACCCGGATACACCCTGTCTTTGCAAACAGTGTAGAACCAGATCAGTTGGCTAAAGCCGCTTCTAAAAAGTCAACTGATCTGGATCTGCACTGCTTGTTATTCAGTATGTGATTTGTATCAACAACCTGGATCAAGTAATCTGATTGGTTTATATTAGAAGTAGGTGTGGCATGTTAATTTATTCAGCAGGGCAAGGAGTAATGATAAGTATGGTGAGAAGGTAAGGAATAATTAGGGTAAATAAGATACAATGACCAGCAAGATGCAGCCATGGCCATAAGTCATGCATTTAACTGGAAGATAAAGATGAAGATAGCTTTTAATGCCTCTGCAGAAACATGTTCATACTTTTTTATCCCTTGTTCTTTCCTTGATAATTTCGATCAGATCATCTGTCATACTGTCAAAATTTTTCTTGGCAATGCCTAATAATGTGTTCACAACTTCTGTTCTCACAGTCTCCTCGGCATCATGCTGTCTTGACTTGATTTGTTCTGTAAAAATACATTTGTATAATTTAAATCTGTGTATAAAAGCATTAACCCTTGTATAATGAAGTCTAAATTTTATTAATATGATGCAGGACAGTACAACTAGTTTGTTTTTTTTTAATTATCATTATTATTTGATATTTCATGTGAATGTCTATTGCAAAGCCATATTTTTTGTTGATTTGCAAACCTCCCTGCACAGCCCCAACTACCAAACATTGTATCAGCAGTTTTAAACAGAGCTCAAGATAATTCTGAAACGTGACTTTTCCTGTGGTAACTTCATTTATATTTTGACATTTCATGTGAATCAGGATTATTAAGCTTTCTTTTTCGTGAAAATAATTGTCAGCCAATCAGAATCCTTGATCCAGATTGTCTATATAAATTCACATTCTGAATGGCAAATAGTGCAGATCCATATCAGTTGGCTTCTTCAGAAGCCAACTGATCTGGATCTACACTGTTTGCAAAGGCAGGGTATATCTGGTTTCAGCAGGACCAGGGTTAAAGAGTGTGTATAACCAAATACTTACCAACAACATCTTTGACTAGATCTGGATGGTGCAGCACAAAGTTTTGCACTGATGATACGCACAGAGTTCTCACAGTTATGCTAATATCATTAAACCTACAAAAGAAAACAAAGAACTGAAATATATCCCAAATTCATATCATTCTTTTATGCTGATACCACTGAACCTATAAAATAAATTTATGCTTAAGATAAACTCATTTACTTTCAAGGAAGGAAACTGTTTTTGCCTTGCTTCTGAAAAGCTGTTGGGAGCAAATTTTTACCTTTCAGAAGAGACTCTTTTTCCGAAAGGGTATGGGGAGCAGGAAAGCGGACCGGAAGTCACAAATTGACTTAAATCAGATAATTTTGAGACATGTAGGGTTTTAAAATATATTTGCCCTATGTTTGGTATAATATGGATACCACACATTCAAAAACTGTAATACCTTGCTAGGTTATAATTTGGTCTGGTTCTTATATACTGGTCAGAAAGTGATGCCCAGTCTACGCCATCTAGTCTTGGAGTTTGCTATATACTTTATATTTTTTTAAGTATTTTGTACAGGATTGTATCTAGATTACACAGATGTGACTGTTATAGCCCTTCTTAGGGTGCTGTTAATATGTTGGTAAAAAAATTACCATATTTATCCATTCTCCTAAGCTGTTTCAGACACAAAAAGATGTCTCCCCAGCAGTATTTCATAAGTAGTAAGTTATTATTTATGAATTATTGAGCTACAGTATTTACTGTAATTCTGCTTCACTGCACATCATCTGATAATGCTTTATACTTCTACTAGGTTTCCTCAATCTACCATAAACAGCTTTGTACTTTCACTATGAATGATACATTCTGAACTATATTTTCAAAGGGGCATAATTCCATTAAAATTGAAAGTAGAGTTACAGTTCATGTTCTCTACAGCATCTTATGATGCTTACATTTCTTCAAGTCTATTTCTACAAATACAGAACAGGCAGCGCGACCTTACTACGTGTCGCGATATCAAGCGTGGAAACACGCAAGTCACGTGACTTTTTATGGTGGAAGTTGCGCGGGATTAGCGAGGAAGTAACGCGAGTTCAACGTGTAGCGTGGAAGACAAGCGTGTAAATTCTCGCTACAAGCGTGTGATCGAGCGTGTAACGGATTATAGGCGTGGAAACCCGGGCGTGGAAAAGATTAGTGCACGCTCAACTTTACCGTTACCTGTAAAAACAAAATCTACTGTCCATGCACTACTCTGATTGCAGTACATGTACGTCTTTTAAAGTGTGAAAAGATAAAAATCCTCTAATGCGTTCTGATTGTTTTCATTTCTTTCCAGAGTCATGAACCGTGACACAGGCCACACATTAATTATTGATTATTATTGAATAGAACGTGCGAATATCAAAGCTTGCTCTTTGAATTTCGATTAGAAAAATCATGCAAAAGTTATCAAGGTAGCATGGGCCTCGACAAAGCTCCATACGAAAAAGTACCGGATTCTTTGGCTTAGTCTAGTCCGGCCACAAAAGTGGGACTCAGGCATGGTCGTTTTTACAAACACACAAAAGTCACAAAGAGAATCAAACATCTGCCCCCAGTCGACGAATTACGAATTACGTATTTTATATTTGGTATTCCTGTAACTGCTTTTTCCCATGCAACAACCGCACGCGCTCAGTATAAATGACGTACTGTGGTAAAAGACCGGGAAATTCTCACTTACGTGCAGCAACCACACGTGTCAATATGAATTTACTTAAAGGGGTGCTTCTGCTATCAAAGAGACATTGAATCAACAAGACAGGATTTGTGAAAAGGGTGTCTGTCACACAAAAACACACTTTACGCGCACAAGGGGCAATAGAGGCTAATGACAATTAAAACGAGTGAGTTTTTTACATCCTACTAACAGATAGGACATACGGAGATATGGACCTTGGTTTAAAGTCCAATATGAAAGGCTTGAGAAGCCTGGGATCGAACTCATGACCCCGGTTGACAAGACGAGAAGCTTTACCACTGCACCACCGAGGCACCATTTCCCAATATATCATACTGTTAAATATCTAATAAAAGGGCTGCAGACATTTCCCCATGCCCCGCCACTGCACTTACATCAAGCAAGTACCATGACTCTGTTAATAAACTAATAAGTTTCAAGAAAATATCTCAAATAGTTTTCAAGTTACAGAGCGGACAGAAAAAAAAAAAAAATCAGAAATCACTAAAATATTTTCAGTGTTCAAAGGGCCGTAACTCCAAAAGTAAGGTATATGAAAGAAAAGAAGGGCAGTTATCAGTTTCTGCTGAAATGAGCTTATGAATAAGCCCAACCCGGAAAAGTGTGCGTGCTCGACAAGACCGAAATAGTGTAGACTGGGCCGTTTAACTCCAGTTCAAATCAAAATTACGTCGGTATAAAGTTCTCATGTCTGAAGTATGATTTACAACGTACGTACAATGAACCGGACAACAAAACGTACAATAGTACAATAAATGTACGTGCGACCAGCAAAGACTCAGGTCAGTCTGTGCATCAACCCACTATATAAAGCAAGCTTCTTGAATAGCCCGGATTCCGAAGAAGGTGCATATTGTACAATCAGCGAAGGGTCTGATCGGAATGTGCTGTTGCAGTCGCACTGTTTATCCCGCTTTGGACAGCCCAGCTATCTAAGGTAAATACGATCAGCGAATGCTTTTATCAGAATGTGCAGCTGCGCAGATTGACCCGAGTCTTCGCTCGTCGCACAAGACATTTTGTTAAACCCAGAGATTGCAGGAGGTACATACGATTAGCGAAGGCTCTGATCAGAGTACTGATGTGCAGGCTCAGAGTGAGCGGGCTGATCCGTCTCTTCGTACATGACATCGTAAATTTCGCCATGCACAGACCCATGCGCGATTTGTTTGTGCAAACCATAACGCCTAACACTCTGGCTAAAATTTTCAACAGACGACATTTTGAAATATTTTTCTCATTCTTCCAAGAAAACAAGATTTGCATTTCATTCAAATTGTCTCCATTGCATGAATGTCAAATCCTGTTTTCTTGGTAATAAAAAAAAATAACGATTTTTTTTTTTTTTTTTTGTCGTCTGCTGAATTAGCCCAGATAGTGGTAATTCGATACCCGCGAGCACCAAGTGTTGTGTCTTTGAGTAAGACACTTTGTCCTCGTAACTTAGTATTGGTTTCTAACCAGGAAGACTCTGCTTAGAATGTCCGCGAGGGCATATGATAATATTATAGACAAATGTCATTTAGAAGATTCTTTCCCGCCGATGCTAGGTTTATACATGCGTCTCTTTTACTGGTTTAATAAATTACGGTCTTGGTTTTGCATAAATTTTGAAGACACAAAAACAGAACACTTTACATGGAAACGAAAGTTTTGAAGATTGCTCTATTAACCAGTAAAGATAATGCTATTAATGTATATACTGTAAGAGAATAACATAACATAATATTCATTTGTACCCTGATAAATGCGGGGTAACGTCCTCACACTGCAGGTGTTTACTCTTTTAAGGGAGCTAACTGCAACTGACTATCAAAAGGGAGTTAACTGCAATTGCTTTAACGAGTCGGGCCCATGCGAAATGGGATTGGGAACAACATTTTTTATGAATCGCGCCTGTAAATTGTATATGCTTATACAATAAGCGGTTAACCAGTACACCGAACCCCCTTCCGCCAGAAACTTGTAACTGCCAATCTTGAAGCAGTGGAAGGAGCGAATGACCGTAGCAAATACATGTGTTTCATGATAAGTGGGGATCGAATCGCGTTCGATTCCCGCCGGTGCGATACCATTTTTCCAATAAAGTCAGTGCAAACAACTTCTAGAAAGGAGACCCGTCATATTTGCATGAGGGTAAAAAGAAAGAGCTTTCCAGAGAGAGAGAGAGAGAGAGAGAGAGAGTTTGCAAAACTTGTAAGCTTGTGGCTCGTCCATTTTAGATACATCCGGCTATGAGATTTAGATATTCCTAGAGAAAAACGGCAAACAGTAAATACCCTGACCAGACGCCGCATTCTATCATCTCAATATGACTTAAACATTTTTTTTTGTTGAAAGAGACATAAGACACCAAGTCACCGTCATCATTAAGTGGTGATTTGAATGGGCAGTCCTAACCCATGTCCAATCATCAACCGCCCAGGCCTCGATCCGAGCAGTGTAGATACATTCCAGCGTGTCCGTTTCTGTCTCCCTTGTCAATTGAAATGTATCGCTACTTTTACCCTCGAAGCGCTTAGCATATTAGTAGACGCCATTTTTTTTTTTTTTTTTTTTTTTGTAAATTAAGCATGACGTTACATGTGACTAGTTACTAGTTTGCTTAGGATTTACACCCCACTGAATGTTTGCGACGTCGTCGGTCACTAGCCTGCCCTCTCTGAATATTCTGCTTCTATTTACCACTAAATACTCATTGTCCTAAAAAAACTGAACAAGGTAACTAGTCCCTGACTCTCTGGTTAGCGCTCTGCTTGACATTTTATTTGCTATTTACTTAGACGTTAGACACTGACGAAAAAAAAAATAATCCTCGTTTCTTTCTGAATAGTGTGATCACAGTATAAAGCACAAGAACTTAATAACAATTAAGGCAAACAATGATACAAGAATATTATCGTTATTACAAATAGAAATCATGTACTACCGTACACGTGAAAACACATTGGGATCAGAAGAACGGATGCGGTACTGATCTAAAATA
Organism: Anodontia alba; assembly: GCA_964016985.1. Classification (NCBI taxonomy): domain Eukaryota; kingdom Metazoa; phylum Mollusca; class Bivalvia; order Lucinida; family Lucinidae; genus Anodontia; species Anodontia alba. Next base: position 94,832,925 of record OZ024826.1, read on the forward strand.
AAATGCAGACAGGTTGCAATGGGTTGTAGAGTGTAGCGTGAAGCGATCTTACCTGTAGCGCGTGGCGATCGTGGAACTATCGAGTGACACGCAAATTTCACGTTCCGCGTTGCGGTCGGGTTTGTTGCGTGTGATAAGCGCGAAATTATCGTGGAGAGAGCGTGGAAAGAACGTGGAAAGAGCGCGGAACTTGCGAGGAAATTAATCCTTTCCTCGTTCGCTAGTGAAAACGACACGTAGTAAGGTTGCGCTGACTGTACTGTATCTCCCAATGGCTTTAAAATGACTGAGTGAACACAAATTCCATATGACAAACTTACAACTGGGCAGGTCTACAAAACATATACATAAAATGGAGCAACTGTTTTCCTCTAAACTCATTTAAGTTAAGCGTCTGATAAAAGGGACATTGACAAACAGTGTAGATCCAGATCAGACGTCAGGTGCTCCTAAGAACTGATAACAAGTTTTCATATCACCAGAAGACCATTCTTTTCATGATTATCCATATGTTTTTTGGGAGATATAAAATATCTGGGCCCATTTATTCAAAGCATCGTTAGCTTAACAAGTTTGTTAGTGCTCCAAATGTTAACTGTTCTAGTAAGTACAATAGCTAATTCAAAGTTATTTTTGCTGAAAAAATGTGAGTAGCTTTTGCAAATGCAAAAGCTACTCACATTTTTTCAGCAAAAAAAATTTTCGTACATGCCATATTTAATGATCAAAAGTTTAACGATATGTTAACTAACGACATTTTTAATTTCGAACAATTGAGCCCAGTACTTTTCAGATGAAGAAAAAAAAAAGTGCCTCATCTGGACAAGTCAAGGATAAACCACACAAAGCCAAGTTTCCAACAGATCAGATTAACAGTCAGTTACCTTCCAAGGAAACATATCCACAATTGTTTGTTCTGGTCTGCAAGACTGGATTCAGGATCAGAAAACATCTTAGACAGGATCTTAGTTACTTGTTTTCTTTCTGTCTCCTCATTACTCTGAAACCAGAAATAGTTTTCAGTGCTTTAGCTTTGCTTTCAAGCAAACAGGTATTTTTTTCCGCACACTTCTCACTGAACTGATTATCAGGATTTTTCTTTTGGGTACCCTGTTTTGTTGATGGGTGCAAGAATTACTGATATTTGGGTATTTACCCCATAGATTTTATCTGAAATGCATTTTCAGAAATTTTAATTGGGTAAATACCCACAAAAGCAGCTTATCTAAGGCACTGAGTTTCATGGATACATGTAGATATGACTGTGCCCCTTACTCATGCACTTTGTTTCCGACTGATGGACTCCTGTTGCCTTGCTTGCATGCTAGAAAAAATGTTTGGCCAGCTATCATCTATCTTTGCAAAGTAAACTAACGTTTATGAACAATCCTAAACTAACGTTTATGAACAATCCTTGTGAAACATACTTGGCTTATCAAATTATTAGATACGCCAACATTTGAGTCAGGGAGCTGATTTTTGGTATACCGGTGGTTTATGTGTATATGAGTTTGGTAAAGCTTGAAATAACTCAGGCCATTTATACATAGTTATTCTTTGCTGATCAATTTTATATGTGTGTCACACATATCCACTGTAACTCAAAAACTGTTATCTCAAAAAGTATTTGAGCTAGCGGTTATAATATTTGGTATACTTCTGAAGCTGAAAAGCAGATGCCTGATACACTTTTTGAAAACTGTTGGTTGAATTTTATGAGCATTATGCCTCTTTTTAATTTTGACATATTTTTATGCCCCCAACATTGAAAATGTTGAAAGAGCACATTGCTTTCGCTTTGTTCATTTTCGGTTTTCGCACTTTGTCATAGCTCTTGATAAGATGCCTTTTTCAATACAAAAGTATTTATATTTTTCTTATTTTTCCAGGAAAACCTATGCTATGGGTACTCATTAGAAGTGCCTCTGCGAGGCACTTCTAATGAGTACACACAACCTATGTTTTCATGGAGTAATAAGAAAAATATTTACCTGATACCTGATCTTATCTAGACCTATGCTTGTGTACAAGATATTTCAGAGAAAATTTGAGCAAGAGCTTTGATATTGGCAGACTTATTGGTGCTGAAGAGTAGATCATCTGATTAACTTTTTAAAAAAAAAATCGGATTAATTTTATGAGGGTTAAGTCCCTTTTCAATTTTGGCATTTTTTTAGGGAACAAACATATAGTTGGAGGCATAGTGTTTCACAAACATACATTTCTAGATTTTTTTTTCTTTTCTTTTCTTTCCTGGTGATGTGTCTTAATAATACAGCTTATGGAACTATATGTACATGTAGCTGCATTTCTAATTTTTCCATCAAAATTAATTTCTATTTTTTCCACAGAACTTTATGTGTGCACAGAAACAACATTGTAGACAGTCATTAATATAGCCTCATATAGACAATATTGAGCTCTATATCATACAATTCCAAATAACCTTTAAAAAAAGTTTGTGGTCAATTACATGTCCATGACATATTGTTTTCCTTCTGAATCCTGTAAGTTAGTGTTGGTGTCTACAATAGTTTCTTGCATGCACAAGTTTCTTGGACAGGTTGACAGATTTTTATCTAATTTTCTATGCCCTGTTTTTAACATACCAACCATACAGAAAGATTTGCAGCATTGAGATTTGAATCCCTAGTTGTCAGAAATCAGACTTGGACCAGCACTTCTCTTCAGAATGGGCATACGTGTAATAAGCTTACCCTGAGCTTAATACCAATCATAAAGAAGGATTTACAGCATTGGCATTCAAATCCCTAATTATCAGAAATCAGACTGGGACACATCTCAGAGTATATGGGTATACACATATTAAGCTTACTTTGAGTTTAAATTCTAGTTGAGGCAGCACAGCGAGAAGAACAGATGGTGCTATGGCATTTAGTTCATAGATCAGATCATACAAGTGATCAGACAGCTCACTTTCTGACGTCTTTCCCAACATCAAAGCATTGTTAAAGAACTGAAATAAACAAGAACAAATCTAAAACAATGACATACATACCATATTTTTTTCTAAATATTTTGACAGGCTGGTCTGAGCAAACAGTGTAGATCCATATCGGGGCCCAGTTGTTCAAAACTAACGATGTAGTTAGTTAATGTATCGTTAAAACTTTGATCATTAAATATGGCATATACACTTATATTTTTGCTGAAAAAATGTGAGTAGCTTATTTGCAAAAGCTACCCACATTTTTTCAGCAAAAATACCTGTGAATCAGATATTGTACTTACTAGAACAGTTAACATTTTGACCACTAATAAGCTTGTTAAGCTAACGATGCTTTGAACAACTGGGCCAAGGAGTCTACACTGTTTGCTACTCATTCAGCATTTTTTAAGCACATCAACAGGTAGTAAAACAGGGTTGTTCAAATTTTTGCAAGAAATCACAAGTCCTGTTTTCTGAGAAAATAAAAATGTTTCCACTTATTTAGTCCACTATTATTTAAATTTACTGTATAAAGTGGAGAAGACACATGTATGTATTTAACGTCAGAGGTCTGACGGTTACAATTCAGTTGGATACCACTTATCTAACAGTTATAATACCTTATCAATGTTCTTTACAAATACACATTTTTATGCCTTTAAGTAAATAATATTAAAGACCTTTTCACTTATAGTTTCCATAGTGACATTCCTTCTTCAAAAAGGTCAGGTCCTGTCCGGGAAGGAGCTTTTCAAGTAATTAAATTTTGGTTGAGCTAAGGTCATGTTGAGCCGGACTTAGTCCTCTAAGCAGTAAAGTAGTACTTTGTGCACATACACTGACCAGTAACTGATAATTGCCCTTCTTGAATCAGCCAAAGGGAGAGACTGACCCTAGAAATTATTCCATAATCAATCTCTACAAAAGTTATGAAGCCGAGTAGGGATTCGAACGTGATCACTGAATCAGCAGTCAGATGTACTCATGCGCTATGGAGCACAGTTTTTCCTGGAAAAGCCCTTAGGCAATTTCTTCCCAAGAAAAAATTTTATATACAGCATTTTTGTGAGCAATTGATAAGGCCAGACAGCCAGGATAATAGCACTCAAATGGACAATTTAGCATTAACCCTTGTCCTGCTGACCTGGATATGCCCTGCCTTTGCAAACAGTGTAGATCCAGATCAGTTGGCTTCTGCACTGTTTGCCATTAAGTATGTGAATTTATAGCAACAATCTGGATCAAGTAATTTGATTGGCTGAAAACTAGAAATTGGTGTGGCATCTTAATTTATTCAGCAAGACAAGGGTTAAACTTCAGAGCATACAGTATTGAATATTCAATGCATCAAATTGTTGTCTGGAGCACCACATTTCTTCATGAAAGTTTGTTTACTTTAACCCTAGTCATGCTGAATAAATCAAGATGCCACACCTACTTCTAATTTTCAGCCAATCAGATTACTTGATCTAGGTTATTGATACAAATTCAAATACTAAATGACAAACAGTGCAGATCCAGATCAGTTGGCTTCTTCAGAAGCCAACTGATCTGGATCTACACTGTTTGCGAAGAAGGGCATATCCGGGTTAAGCAGGACAAAGGTTCATATAAACATCTTACTGAAGTAATTTGAATGAATACTAACAACATATTTCCACTGAGAAACAACTTCAAACAAGACAGCTATAAGACGATTAACCACATATTTTTTCTTACTTCATGAAAACGTGGATACTTACTTATAGAAGCACCTTGATGAGAACATTCTAGTAAGTATTCACAACACATGTTTGCATGGAGAAATAACAAAATATAGGTTGTTTTTTTTTCTGATGAAAAAAAAAGAGCACCTTCTCTGGGGCTATTTCAGAGTCACAAGAAAACATTTGATTCATCCCAATGCCACAGCTATATGGACTACAGAAATTTGACACCACAAATAAAATGGCAACTGTATTCATTAAGGCTGGCTAATCAGAGCTGAAAAGATAATCGATTATCAGTCATGTAACTGTGATCGATAATCGATTAGTAATCATTGAAGATTTGGTCATAATTTTACCTGTCTACCTGAGCATGACTCTTACCATATGTTATACTGTGCTGTATGTATTGGGACAGACAGGCCTGAGAGCAAACAGTGTAGACCCAGATGAGACACTGCAAACACGGCGTCTCATCTGGGTCTACACTGTTTGCCACTCATTCAGCTATTTTTAGACACAACATTTGGTATTAAATTGTACTTATTCAAATTTTAGATAAAGTATGGTATGGTATTTGAATACTAGGGGTAAATACTCTAAAGTTACGAACACAGAAATAAAATGATCAAAGCAGCAAATCTAATGATAATCGGTTCTGTGGTATTTATCGATCAATTAATCGATTATCTGATTAATCGTACCAGCCTTAGTATTCATAGCTCCAGATAAGATGCTTCTTTCACCAAAAATTTGGCATTTTTCTTTTTTCTCCATGAAATTATAATTATGCTGCAGATATTCATTAAAATGCATCACCCACACAACATATATTTTTGTGGAGAAGTAAGATTTTTTTCACCTGATACACCCTCTTTCTAGAGCTGTGTATATTTCTCAAGAGGTGAAGAAACTTACCGCCTGCACGTATGGCTCTATTGCATTACAAGTTCTCATAAGAAGCTCCTTGGCCAGGCTGTATGCCTGTCTGTTTTGTGTCTTGTGGGGCTCGACTATATTCAGTAACAAGATGTCTAGAAGTTCCTGGGACACAGTGTCAGCCTCAGACAGCAGGGGAGCCATCATGTCTAACATAAAATTCTTCACTTTGGTAGTGTGTCTCTCACTGAAACATAAGCAGTAATAATCAGAGCTCTTGATAAGATACATTCTATTTTTAATTTTGCTGTTTTTTTCTTTTGTTTTTTTTTTTTTTTTTTTTTTTTTCAACTAAAGATTACTGATATCAAGCAAGTTGCCAAAGGCAATCACTTGTGTGTAGCACTTTGCAACAACTTGCCGTCTTATGGAACAAAACAGTTCACGAAAGCGAAAAATGTCTGCATTTACTGGAAAATTATGAGTTTTTTTTTTGTTTGTTTTTTAATCTGTGGTGTGCTGAGGTTGAATGTCAAAGCTACATGTATAATCAGAGTTAAATATAGCCCTAGCAAAGGTTATAATCCAAGCTATAAAGTAGGGCTGCAACGATACACTCACCTCATGATACAATATGTATTGCAATACTTGCTTCACGATACGATACGTATCGCAATACGCTTTTCAGACTCGAGATAATCAGTAACTACATATGGATTATACTATGGTGGTCAGTTAAGGTGCTCACCATACTTCAAAGTTTGTTTGAAATGGCTGACAGTCATAGGCTTAATATCCTATTTGTAAAAGTTTCATAATGTGAAAAGTTTATTCCTTTTTTTTTTTTTCAGTGAAAAGAACCTAATATAAGCAACCAAGTTTAAGTAATAAAGTTTCCTAGATATACACTGTTCGAAAACAGGTATAAAGTATAACAGGTTCTGTCATGAATGTTGTTCCTTTCATTCAGTGTGAGACAGACTTATTGATTTTATAGAAAATCGCTACTGCAAAATGACAAAATGGCAAAATATTGAAAATTCTATGAAAACAGTGTCTGACAACATTCCTGAGTGTTTTGAGCGCTTTTAATATTCATAACAGTGTTTATTGACTGAATAATTAAATGTTTTTCGGGAAATTTGGAAGTCCCGAAAACTAATGACACATAGATTTTACGGCACTAAATACATATTTTTGTTGGTAACAGTCATTAAAAGTTGTCTAAAGTAATCATGCAGTGGTACAACTATCCTAAATTGATCTGAATGAAGCAAAATATTTCTTTTGCATGCAGTAATTACTGATCTAACTGGCAGCTAATTGAAAACTTTTGTTTGTACTTGAGTGAACTGAGCCATATCGAAACTCGGAGAAAAAGAATCGTGAACCGAATTGTGACCACTGAACCGCAATGCACCGTAAATTCGGTGTATCGTTTCACCTCTACTATAAAGAAGGGTATTCTTTTATTACTTTTTCCACCGAGAAATACCTTCAGGACACTTTAGAATTATCTCATTAGTATCACATCAGAGAAGTATGGTCAGGCATGGTACTTCCACAGCCTTGACTTCCCTTAGGAATTTAGCCCATTAGGACAAGTAAATTCAGTTTTCTTGTCCTGGGACAAGGACTACACAGCTCTTGCTGACAGTATTCAGATTATGAGATATTTATTTTTCTTATTTCTCACTTCTAATGAGTACCCTCAACAAATGTTGTTTTTTTTTGTAGAAGTAAGAAAACATGTCAATTCTCTTGGTTGGACAAGGTGATTTCAACCATTTACTTGTCCGATGTCAACTAATACAAATGGATAATGCCACAACCCTGTACATACTTAATCACAGAAAACATCAACTGGAACAGGCTGCAGAAAATCTCCTGGTTATCATCTAACTCTATACAAATGTTGAATGATTTCACCCAGGCCAAATTCTGTAAAATAAAATAAAAATAATGAAAAACAGAACAATTCAAAATGTCCTACCATATTCAGCCTTGTCCCCATATAGTACATGAAATTTCTTGGTAGAACACTGTACTCCAGATGCAGCGCTTGGTTACCCATAGCTCCAGATAAAGGGCTATTATCCACTGAAAAGTACTGCTATTTTTCTTATTTCTTCACAATAACATGTTGTGGATACTCATTAGAAGCGCCTCACTGAGGCACTTCTAATGAGTACCACAACATGTTTTCATGGAGAAATAAGAAAAATATTATGTGGATATCCCCTCTTATCTGGAGCTATGTTGGTAGTTAAACGGACATAAGGGGACTGGCAATACTTGGTAAATTTTCCGCAATTACTTTTTTTTTTTCTTACAAGGGAGACAACTTTGCTTCTTTTCGTAGTTCCTTCTTAAAAGGAGCCTATTCTAAAAGGAAAGAACTGGTTCACAAGGAGAGCATATACTTTCCTTTTAGGGTTGAACCCATTTCAGATTGTAGACAAAAAGTTTTGACATGAGTTTTCTCCCCTGATTTATTTAGGATTGATCATAATTCCCTGACATTTCCCTTAAGTAAAATTAAAATTTCCCTGAAATTATTAGAGCCAGATCAAACATCCTAGCTTCATACAGCTGACATGTAAAATTCCCTGATATTTCCCTGACATTTTTTTGCAAAATTTCATTTTTCCCAGCCACATCATAACCTGACCTCGGAAAAACAGAATTTTCCCTGACATTTCCCTGACGTGGATGTTCGTTCATGTTGAGGTTTTACTGCTGAGTCAACCCAATGGAGTCCTGTCGAGCGGGGTCAGTTTACCTAACTGCACTTTTACGGGACAGGCTTAGTCCTCTAAGCGGTTAACCAGTTTTGTGCACATTCTTTCGCCAGAAACTGACAACTGTCCTTCTTGAATCAGAGGGAGAGAATGACCGTAGAAAACCCTGATGTGTATGAACCCTGCATTTCCCTTAATTATTTTGTTTGTGTTGAGGTTTTACGGCCCAGTCAACCCAATGGGGTCATGTCGAGCGTGGTCAGTTTACCTAACCACACATTTACTGGGCAGGCTTAGTCCTCTAAGCGGTTAACCAGTATTGTGCACATTCTTTCGCCAGAAACTGACAACTGCCTTTCTTGAATCAGCGGAAGGGTGAGAATGAACGTAGAAAATATTTCATGACCAATCTCCACGAAAGAATGTTGCCGACCTCGACGGGAGTTGAACCTGTGACCTCCTGGTCTCCAGTTGGACGGCGCATCCAACTGAGCCACCGAGGCCGGCTTTCCCTTAATTAAAATTTGAAAATAATTATAATACGAAGTTAGTATATATTTAGAGTAATTATGGAATATGGAATAAAGGATGTATCATGAGCAGACTGAGCAAGCTGATTTTGATCAGTCAGAAGACTTGACAATTCTGATTTGGTTTGGTTGGGCTGGAGTTTAAAGACCAAGTCAACTATTACAATCATATCAAGGTGGTCAGTTTATCTAACCACTCTTTTCCTGTGCAGGCTTAGTCCTCTAAGCAGTTAACAAGTATTCTTTTTTCTCCATGAAAATATACATGTTGTAGGCATTCATAAAAAAGTGCCTCGGCAAGGTGCATCTAATGAGTACCCACAACATGTTTTCATCTAGAAATAAAATATCAGGGCCCAGTTGTTCAAAGCGTCATTAGCTTAACGAGCTCGTTAAGGGTCATTACATTATTCTGATATTTTTGCTGAAAAAATGAGTAGCTTTTGCACTGCAGAAGTAGTGCAAAAGCTACTCACATTTTTTCAGCAAAAAATTTCAGCATATTTGCGTGTCACTCGATGTAAATTTTAACGAATCATTAACTAACGATGTCGTTTTGTTTGTTTGTGTTGAGGTTTTACGGCCCAGTCAACCCAATGGTGTCATGTCGAGCGCGGTCAGTTTACCTAACCACACGTTTACTGGGCAGGCTTAGTCCTCTAAGTGGTTAACCAGTATTGTGCACATTCTTTCACCAGAAACTGACAACTGCCCTTCTTTTATCAGCAAAAGGGAGAGAATGACCGTAGAATATATTTCATGATCAATCTCGACGAAAGAAAACAATGTCGTTAGCTTTGAACAACTGGGCTCAGTAGTTTTGGTTGCAAAAAAAAAGTGCCTTATGCAGAGCTATGAATGGCCTGCAAATCCAATCTTGGCTGACACCAGACTTTGCAAGAAGTTTGGATCAGATTGTAGGACTTCCATTTATTGTCTATGCATTCAAACACCTTGGCCCCTCCCTCACCTTCCCCTCAGCTTAAACTGTATGCTATTTCTTCCATTCGGATGGCTTCCGGTTTTTGTTATATTATACCAGGGCCCAGTTGTTCAAAGCGTCGTTAGCTTAACGAGCTTGTTAAGGGTCATTTCGTTAACTGTTTTAACAGATTCAATATACAGTATTTTGATATTTTTTGCTGAAAAAATGTGAGTAGCTTTTGCACTGCAAAAGCTACTCACATTTTTTCAGCAAAAAATTTCAGCATATTTGCGTATCACTCGATGTAACTTTTAACGAATCGTTAACTAACGACGTCGTTAGCTTTGAACAACTGGGCCCAGTTTTCTAACAATCTCTTCATGTGACTGAAGCTAGTTTCAGAATGGTTATTCCATGTATGGTAAATTTGTCTAAAAATTTGAAATACATACCTCCAGCAAATAGAAATATCTTTTAAATGTTGGAGAGTTAGGATCTTCTAAACCTCGCAGTTGTTTGATGAGAAACATAAAGATATCCTGCAAACAGAATGTACATGTACTGGTCAATGTATTACTGTTAATATATACATACATTTTTTATGTGTTTATTTTGTAGAGCCGCCCTACACCATCGGAGCCATTGTTTATTTGCCCTCCATTTCCATTAGTTTGTTGTCAATTTTTATTTTTTTGGTAAGTGAGACAGGTCAAACAATCATTTCACACATAAAAAATGCCAAACAGTCCAGGCGCATATGCATTTTATAAAAAAAATAACCGGGAATAGCGTTGCTGAACCTTCGACATTCAGTTTATTCAGCATCCATCAGCCCACGCCACAAGTAATTCAGACGAGGTCGTACACATTTACAAACTATCTATTAGGTGAGAAAACTGTTAAAAGACTAGAGAGCAGCATGTAATTCTCCTTTTTGAGAAAAACTACCCCACAAAAACAGATTCTTTCGACGAGTGACTGACCTACCTCTTTTGTTTACTTTTTTTCAACCGCTATATTCAGAGCCGCACATACTCCGGAAAACGCACACAACATTTGCTTATCAGAGCCACTGGCTCCGATTATGAAGTTTCCTGACCGTGTATTTCTGTATAAAGCGGATAAATTGATTCAATGCTGATCCCTGATTTGAACAATGAATTCCTTACATTTTCTTCAAACTTCAGAATGACATTTAAGCAATTAATGTTTGAAATACAGAATGCAATTACAGTCAAACTTCAATGGCTCGAACATCGTTGGGACCATGGGAATTTGTTCGAGACATGGGTAGTTTGAGCCATTGAGGGTTAATCATGGCGCAGGCAGCATTCCCATTCACGTACTGCAGTACGTAATTCACGTAGAGAATCTGCCATGAGCGTACAGAACTGTTGGTATCTACGTACATAAACGTACCAAAAATTTGGTGCAGGTATAAATTGCAACATGCGTACGTCCTACTGAGTCAGTTTTCGCTCAATAGCATATCATTTTAAATATTAATAAAGCATCGAAACACTGCGGTTGCTGGCGGACAATAACGAATGCGTTCGACGACTGCACAGGACGGAAATCCCGGAATGTATTTATATTCTTACCAAGAGGGATAAGATTATTGTTCATTGGTTATTGTGTATGATCTTTTTTGCATTATCCAATCACTGACGACCATTAAATTGTATCCCGGTTCAGTGGACACCTCTTTTTCTCCGAGTTTCGATACGGCTCGGTCCGCTGAAGCGTATACAGAAGTTGTCAATTAGATGGGTAATTACTGCATGCAAAAGAAATATTTTGTTTCATTTAGATTAATTTCGGATAGTTGTACCGCTGCATGACTACTTTAGCCAAGTTTTTAATGACTGTTATCAACAAAAACATGTATTTATTGCTGTAAAATCTACATGTCATAAGTTTTCGCGACTTCCTAATTTCCCGAAAAAGTTTAATTATTCAGTCAATAAACACTGTTATGAATATTAAAAGCGCTCAGAACTCCCAGGAAAATGTCATACACTCTTTCATAGAATTTCCAATCTTTCATGCCATTTTGAAGTAGCGATTTTCTATAAAATCAGTATGTCCGGCTCACACTGAATGAAAGGAACAACATTCTGGACAGAACCTGTTTTACCTGTTTTTAAACATTGTATATCTAAGAAGCTTGAATAGTACTTGAACTTGGCTGTTAGTATTAGGTTCTTTTGACTGAAGAATATGTTTTGGAAAAGTGACGTCTTGATATGATTGAAGCACAGTTTTCCTTTTATTTAAAATACTAAGACAAAGTACCTAAAACTGACCACAATGACATTTAAAGTATAAAGTCTTCCCAGTGCTTAACAAGGCATTTAATTACCCACAAATATGTGTACCCTCAAAAAGTGATCTGTACCCACAAATGCTAAACCCAAGAGGTACATGTACCCCTAAATCAAAATGTGAGTGGGAATGCTGCAGGTCAGGAAGCAAATTGTGATAATTAAGAGAAATCTTTTCGATCTTCTATACCAAAATGGTATGTTGAGTGTACTCATAAGAATTGTCTGGATGAGGCGATTCTATTGAGTACACACATGTGACAACATACAATTTCATGATAAAATAACAAAAGTTACTTAAATATTTGATTTTTGGAGCTATTGGAAGAATTTCGTACGGACTCAAAAACAAGTTCGAATGAGCCATGGTAAACTAGCCATCTGGGTTCGAGCTATTGAGGTTTTACTGTATATTTCAAATATCAGTTAATACCATTGCAAACAGAATGGTTTAGAAACATGCTAAATGCCTTTCAAAATTTCATGGAATGGCTCAGAAAGGTCATACCTTATCCCAGTTTTCTCTTCAGATCTGGATAAATCATGACAGGAAAGGAAAAACTCAGAACTGAGGAAATCGGTGTTTCCACAGAACTATCATATCCCTGAGTTGGGCTATTATGGTTCCTTTTGTTTAACCCTTGTCATGCTGAATAAATTAAGACGCCATGCCCACTTCTAATTTTCAGCCGATCACATAACCTGATCCGGATTGTTACTATAATTCACATTCTTAATGGCAAACAGTGCAGATGCAGATCAGTTGGCTTTTTCAGAAGCCAACTGATCTGGATCTACACTGTTTGCAAAGGCAGGGTATATCCGGGTTCAGCAGGACAAGGGTTAAAACAAAGCAGACAGCTACAGTATTGATCAGATTTCCTATGTGCAGACTGATCTGCATGTACATATTCAAAGTAAACATAATCAAAACCTATAAATACAGATTACAGATCTGGGCCCAGTTGTTCAAAACTAACGATGTCGTTAGTAAATGATTTGTTAAAATTTACAATGAGTGATACGCAAATATGCTGAAATTTTTTGCTGAAAAAATGTGAGTAGCTTTTGCACTGCAAAAGCTACTCACATTTTTTCAGCAAAAAATATCAGAATATTGTGTATTGAATCCGCTAAAACAGTTAACGAAATGACCCTTAACGAGCTTGTTAAGCTAACGACGTTTTGAACAACTGGGTCCTGAGTATAAAATATTATTCATCCAACCAACCTTTAAATGCAAAGCATCTCTATATGGAGCCTCCGGTGCAAAAATCCTAAACACATCGGCTATACAACAAGCTACAAGTAATCTCACATCTTTGTTTGGATGGTCCATGAAGAAGTCAGTAGCTAGGTGCAAGGCGAGACCAGTATACTCCTCATAGTCTTCTTGCCCCATGTCCTGGAAGGCTCTAGCAATAAGCTGCAACAGAGATACAGGATTAGAATTACTTTGTGTTTAATTAGCCCATTATAGAATAGACTCTCCCATACTGTATATTGGAAGAGTTTCAATTTCAATTTTGGGTATGTCCAGAGTTAGATATTCCTAGAAAAAATGGCTATACTATTTGCAAAAATGGGAGACCCTGATCAGACGCCATGTTCTGCAGCTTCTGATCTGGATCTGCACTGTTTGCCACTTGCCCTTTTAGGGTCTCCACATTACAATGGATTAGGCGATGGGAAATCATTGTCTTGCAGTTTAAAGACAGATAATTTACCCATGTCTATCACTGGAATGAGAAGAGGTATTCATGACATATTATTGATACTGTATAGCTCTAGATAACAGTTTCAGTCAGCTGGGTTGACATGCTCCACTTCCTCAAGCACATGCTCTGCTTGTTTTTGCACAATCAGTGGGGAATTTGGCAGTGTCAAACTGTCAATATGTGCTGATTAGAAAGCCAAATAATTCGAGCATCAAATGACAAGAAGGAGGAAGAACTATTTTTTATGGCACTGACAGGCTGATGAAACCTAGCAACTTCTTATTAGTTCTTCTGTGATAATAATCATTAAGGCGCCATTCTGAATGACAATAAATAAAAGCGTATTAACTATAACTGCTAGCGACTGGTCATTGTTGAACCAGCTTTTGAAATACACATTTCAAGACACTTGCTTTCATAGCATTATTGCTGTGATATACAGCAAAACCCCTGTTTGCTAACCAACTATGTTGTATCCAACTGAAAATGAACATGTGCACTACAACCTCTTTATAACATGGTTCATTACAAGATGGTTTTGGATATAACATGGTTCAATGATGGATCCCAAAAATGTATAGATTATATTGAAAAATGACCATTTTTGTTTGGATATAACACGGTTGTTAAATAACTAACACGGTTATGCTATGGACCCAACAATAATGTTATAAAGAGGTTGTGGTGTATAAATTAATAGATTATATGCATAGCTCCAGGTAAGTGCTTTTTTTTTTTTTTTTTTTAACAAACATATTGATTTTTTCTTCTCCATACAAATATGCTGTGGTAATTATTACAAGCTACATCAATGCACTTCAAATGAGTACCCACAATAGTAAATAGGTTTTCATGGAAGGAGGAGCTTCCAGGCCACATTTAAAATTATTTCTGTTTGCCCACTCCTGAGTCTGTCAAATATTTTTGAGTAGGTATTTTTTTTTTTTTTTTTTTAGAAAATTTAATATATAAAATCTGCCAGAAATGTCAGTATCGAAATACAAGTTTAAATGAAAATTAACATTTTTTTACATAAATTTAATATATCTGTCTATAAAAGTCATATCAGGCTTTCACATGCTCTCCATGGAAAAAGTAGGGATAAAGTAGGGCTCAAAATTTTGAAAAAGTATGGCAAAAGTAGGAATTTCAATCATGAAAAGTAGGGATAGTAGAGATGTTCTGAGTGTTTTAAGACTTAGAAAAAGATGTAATAAGCAAGCAAGGTTTACTCTGAACAGTAACACTACATTATCATGGAAAGGAAATACCAAAATAAATGTTCCAAAAAAAGGGAGTTACAACTAAGTAAAAATATTTTACAAACTTTTGCATCATTGCTGCTCAGATTAAGTTGACCTGATTTTTAGAAACTCCCAAGTGAGCGAAATGAGCAAGGAAAAAAATTACAATTCTGGTCACTTCAAACATTTTTGGACTAAAAAGTAGGGATAGCAGGGCATTTTTGGAAAAAAAGGTACCGTTAGGGAAAAGTAGGAGCACAAAAAATAATTAGGGAAAGTAGGAATAGTAGGACCCACTTGAAAGCCCGTAATATGAAAAGCAGCATGCCTGCCATAATTTATGGAGAGCATATATTCAAGACTTTATTCAGACCGTTTTTATTTTTAAAATGACTGAAAAAGAAAGAAAAAAAATCAGGCACTCTAGAATTCCAATAAAAATTTTTGAGTAGACAGGATTTCTTAAGGTGGGTAGGGAGAGGGCAAACAAACTTTTTTTCTTTTATTTTGGCCCGAGTAAGTACCCACAAAGTTCTCGTGTGAGAGATAAGAAAAATAGTTACCTGATACCCCTCTCATCTAGAGCTATGTTATATGTAGAAAAATTACCAAAAATAGTTATAATCTACATGTATGCATTTTGGTTTGGTTAAACAATTTTTGGGACCCATCTTTAGGCCTAAAAAAATAAATGTTCTGTTTCCCATTTCATCAACAATTTGCCATAAGGTTGGTAGATTGGCAGCTTTTTTTCTCTCTCTCCTTTTTTTTCCCCCCAAGTCAAATTACGGTCAGTGAATCGTAATTTTTCTTTTTAATGGAATCTTAAAATATTTTGACTTCTCTTACTGTACATTTGACCGTTTTTGAATACCGATGATAAAGGGATGCCAGAGCTCCAGCTAGCCCTATATGGAGGGGCGGGCCGCACCTGTTGTCCTCTCCTGCTGCCCTATCTACCCTTCTTAAGCAGCCCTATGTCTTATTTCCTCCAGACATAAAACCCTACATTTTGGTGAGAATTTCATGCTAATCAGACCAAAATTAAAGAAGTTATCAGTGTTTAAAGGTCAGTTTTATGTGTATTCTATTTTTGAGGTATTTATTATGGATTGGGGCTATATTTTGTAACATGTCTTGATACTAAGCACATCACATGATACAGGGTGCCATCATTCTTGTATAACCTTGAGCTAAAAGTGCCCTATCCCTCTGCCCTCAAATCCTAGCTGGAGCACTGGGGTGCTATGTTAACCCTTGTCCTGTTGAACCCGGATATACCCTGTTTTGCAAACAGTGTAGATCCAGATCAGTTGGCTTCTGAAGAAGCCAACTGATCTGGATTTGTACTGTTTGCCATCAAGTATATAAATCTATAGCAACAATTTGGATCAAGTAACCTGATTGGCTGAAAATTAGAAGTGGGCCTGGCAATTTATTCAGCAGGACAAGGGTTAAACAGCTTTTACTTTATTTCAGGCCGAGATGTGGCTGCACGCTTCAAAATAAACCACTATTGTGCTCGGCTTGGCTTGTAAGGGTGCAGCCATATTGGAAATAAATAAAAGAATGATGAATACCAACAATATCCGAAAATTGGTACAAACAAATTATGTAACAAAGGTATATAAAAACCGGGTTTGTCCAGGGTCGGTCGTGGATTAATTTTTTACAGTCGGCACATTTTTTTGACAGTTGGTCGGGAAATTGGAAACAACATTTTTTTTTAGGCCTTATGTTATTCTATGTCTGAACCCTGTTATTGTGATCAATGTTATACAAAGAGATTCTTGTGTATATACCTTGAGCCTTCTGACCATTTCATCCTTGCCCACTTCATCATTGACCTCTTTACAGCCTGATGGGTACACCACCTTTATATTCTTGTTTCCTCGTACTACACTCATTCTAGAGCCTAAAAAGAATAAAAATGCGAAATGATAATATCCGGCCAGTATCCTGTGGCAGGCAAATAACTTTGTCAAAAATTTGGACATTAGCAATCCCAAACCTGATCTCCACACTACAGTGATTTTTTTTACCTGCGCATCCCGAGTCCCGTACTCACATTTTTGCTTTGGGACTCACATTTTAAATCTCAGCGAGTCCCAGGACTCACAAAGTTATAGTGGAAAATTCTGTAATGGACACAATGATTTTCTAGTTGTACTCACTTTATATAGTCCAAGCGAGTCCTGGGACGCATAGGTATAAAATTGTAAATAAATCATTGCACTATCAATGCAAACACCTAGTTTGGTGAAAATCCATTGACATTTTCTTGTTATTGTCTGGAAACAAAAATATGGACATTTGGCAGGCAGATAACTCTGTCAAAAATCGACAAAATTTCCCCATTGGCAATCCCAAACCAGATATTCACAATATCAATGCTTGTATCATTTGGTGAAAATCCAATGACATCAACCTGAAACAAAAATACGGATGGAAGGACGTACGACTGACAGACGTCCAACGCGAAACTATAATACCCAGCCACTACCATGTGGCAGGGCATAAAAACATACATAATGACTTGATACACTGGGAAGAATTTCTACATTTTTTTCACAAGGGAGACAACTTTTGTGACTTAAACATTTTGCTTACTTGTACAGGAATCCCGTCTGAAAAGGAATCTACTCTAAAAGGAAAGAATCTGCTCCCACAGTCTTTCCTTTTAGAGAAGATCCCCTTTTCAGAAGGCAAGCAAGCAATTTTTAGAGTTGTTTCCCCTGAAACTGCATCCATTTCTTTTAACTTCAGAATTCATAATGGGGTATAAACCAGTCAGAACTTGAATCACATATGGTCTTTCACATTATCCAATCACTGACGACCATGTGGTTCATATCCGAGACGGATATCTTGATTGTTCATTACCAAGCCAAACACGTGGTTGGTCTGAAATGCATTGATCAACAAAGATGTCAACAAGCAAGCATTCTGAGCTTCTATGGCTCAAACTTAGCGGAGAAAGGGGCGAAAAAGCGCAAATCTTTGGATGTTACTGAAGGCCCCTCTGCCACCAAATCAATGAAATGCTTAGGTTCTAATGAAGACGTTTAGCACAAAGCTGGCGGTGACAATCAGACCCAAAGGCAAAGTGAAAAGGTCAGTCACAAAACGGCGCTTTTATACAGTCTTCCCAATACTATACAATGCATTTAATTGCCTCAAAATATGTGTATCCTCAAAAAGTGATCTTTACCCTCAAATGCTAAACCCAAGGGGTATATGTACCCCTAAATCAAAATGTGAGAATGCTGGTCAACCCATTAGGGTCATGTCAAGCTAGTCAGTTTACCTTTAACCACATTTTTTTCCTGGGCAGGTTTAGTCCTCTAGGCAGTTAACCAGTATTTGTGCACATTCATTCACCAGAAACTGATAACTGCCCTTCTTGAATCAGCGGAAGGGAGAGAATGACCACAGAAAAAAATTGCTGTTATGATCAATCACAATGAAAGAATGTTGCCCGACTCGGTGGGGATCAAACCTGCGACCTCCTAATTACCAGTCGGATGCAGTTCCGAGTCACCAAGCCTGGCCTGAACATGACAAAACAGACTGCTTACTTTGTTGACATGTTTTAAATGCTTCACCATTGCATGGCCCAAAAAATAAGTCTTCACTGATATGAGGGAAAGCTGTTTTTAATACAGAATATGGAGTTGTAAGTACGGCCTGGTCAACACTGTTAAAGTCATGTCAAGCCAATCAGTTAACCTACTCCCTTTTCCTGGGCAGGGTTAGTTTTCAGTTAACCAGTGATTTGTCTACAAACTTTCAAAGTAACTGATAACTGCTCCCCTTGAATCAGCAGAAAGGGTTACATGACTGTTTCTGTAGAAATCTGGTATGTTATTTCTTAAATTCTATCATTGTAAGGATAGAATTGAGGGAGCTGGCTTGGTTACTTTCATTTGGAAGGCATATTGCCATTCAATGAAGGTGAGGGTCAAAATCGAACTGTCAGCGACCCTCCTAGCAGAGCTGTTTTCTCTGAGTGTATAGATACATGTACGTAACGTCGTTTCAAGCATGTTTTTTTTTTTTCAATCTGTTCTTGAAAAAAAGCAAACAAAAAAAAGGAAAAAGTGTGCTAGATGCAGATTTGAACCCATGACCAGGACGATAGTCCTGCCAATCACCACACTCCTCCCCTTTTAACTTTCAAGTGCAACGCATTGATGAACTGAACATATGATACCATCAAGCACCTATCTGCACTGACTAACCAACACCAACCCTACATGGTTATTCTGACTATTCTAAATGGGTGCCAGTAAAGTAAATTGATGAGGAAAAATGTGCCTGATGCAGGACGAATCCGAGCCCCCTGTTTGCTCTACCAAACAGACCGACAATCATGCCACCACACCACTTCTGAGGCCTATGTGACAGATATTAGTTATAAATAGTTTCCTTTATTCTACGAGACAGCGGACGCACAAATAGGTATCATTTTACGCGAAATGAACACGACTGGAGCGCAACTTTTTTGTTCTTTCTTTTATTCAGAGGAGCCATGTTTACTGACCTTACAATCGCAGGGAAAATCATAGCAAACACCGAAGTAGATTCTAAAATGGACTTGAATTAATCTGCTTCCAGCAGAAGGATCACGAGAGCGAGTAGTTTATGAATGATTCACTGCATAACAGTCAATAAATCCTTATTTTTGTTGATTTTTGACACAGGAAACGGCGCGAACCATCGCAGTCCGGCGGATTTCTATCCGGAAATATAACAAAACTTTTGATTGGCCAAATATTTTTTATCCAACTACACGTATTTTGCATACTAAACGTTTCAATGTAATGTTCTACAATGGGTTTAATTGTAATAAAGAAAGCACGAGATTATTGGAAAACAAAAATATAAAATAAACCAACAAAAATAGTAAGAAAAAATACGAAAATCTTTCGGGAGATTATGGGCTAATTGATTACACGACATACAATTTCCGTTACAGCGATGTAACGATGTAGTCTGTCCGAAATATCTCGTTTGATCTTGAATTATAGACGGGCGGGTGCCAGATCAACTCGGCACATAGCAAACTCCGCACATAACCAACTCGGCACATAAACAACTCGACCCATACCAACTCGGCACATAGCAAACTCGGCACATATATATAGCTACACATTTGTGCGTTTATTTCTAATGGTATTTTATATTTTTTATAGATAATATTTTAAAAAGGAAAAGTTTAGAAAATTCATGTTTGTTTGTTTTTCTTTTTCTTCTTCAAATTATGCCTTAAACCATTCATTAAGCCATGAAGAGGACATAATTGTTGCACTAATTTCTTCATTAATCAAGTGTTGATTGGCAGTTAATTAAAAAAAAAAAAAAAAAAAGAAAAAGAAAAAAGACTGTGACACTGATGCTTGGACCTCATTGCCACTCATGCAATTTCCAGTACTGGATGTACTTCAAGTTAGAAATAAAAGTAATGATTTTCAGCAGAAATAAGGAAAATAAGAAAATATATATCCCCTTAAATCCCACCTTTATATGGTAAAACTGGTATTCAGGGGTATATACCAGTTTTTCTTATTTCTATTCTAAAACATAGACTGTTTGTACTTCGTTAGATATTAACATATATGTTTTTCAGCAGAAATAAGGAAAAAATCAGTTTTTCATCTGAAAATTTCCTTTCAAATTTTTATGGCCCACCACGAAAACACGCATATATAATTTTGACCCTCTTAAAAACCACTTTTATGCAGTAAAACTGGGTTTTACAAGGTTAAACATTATTTTTCTTATTTCTGCTAAAAAACATAGATTGTGGATACTCGTCGAGGCGGTTTTAACGAGTATCCACAATTTATGTTTTGAGCAGAAATACGAAAAATATCAGAACTTTTATCTGAAAATTTTCAGTTTGGCAGTAAAATTTTCAATATATTTGAATAGACGTTTTTCGTAATAGTAACTGCTTAATGAAAAGTGTTATTGTTTTTGTTGATGCAGGACAAGGTCACAATCTGTGTATATTGGGTCCAAGAGTACCGTTAACAACTCCCCTAAATATTGACATTGTCATTTTGGACATAGAAAATATCAGAAACTTTGAATAAAATAGGAAAAATGATGTGGTGATTGGCAGTACTGTCGGCCCGGTTAGCTCAGTTGGTGGAGCAACTGACTTGCAAGCAGGGGTTCGCGGGTTCGAGTCCTGCACCGGGCGCACTTTTTCCTCCTTAGTTTACTTTAATGGCACCCACCGTGAATAATCCATGGGGGTTAGTGTTGATAAGCGCAGGTATATAGAGCCTAGAAACTGATAGTATGTTCAGTTGATGCCTGACACTTAAAAGTTAAAAGTAGGAGGAGTGTGGTGATTGGCAGGACTGTCGGCCCAGTTACCTCAGTTGGTAGAGCACCTGACTTGCAAACAGGGGTCGAGGGTTCTGCATCGGGAGTACTTTTTCCTCTTTAGTTTATTTTAATGATTACACTGGAATCCAGGCAAGTGATAAACATGTAAAATGACAAAAGGTAGTCCGAGGCTCCAAATACGTATCGTGTTTACGTTAAGTTTTCGGACAGACATCCCTTAACAAACAATGAAGACCCAGATCTACAGTGTTTGACACACATCCAGCAGTTTTAGGCATACTAACAGGAATGGAAATTTAGCAGGATCAGGGTTAAGGTACACGAATACTTAAATTAAATGCGATACAGTTTCTGTAATGGTTTACAAGATACGTTTTTCATTAAATCTTTGAGCAGCAACGTGATAAAATGGACATGCAAACCCAGCGAAGACTCAGACCTGCTTGCGCAGACAAGCGCTCAGTAAGCATTCTTTATAAATCAATAGCGGGCCGTTATCGACCCGTCAGCTACTCTGACGGGCCAATAACGACCCGCTATAGATTTATAAAGCATGCTAGCTGGGCGAAGATTGATCAGCATGCATGCTGCTGATTTTTCGCTGGGTGCACATATTTTAGATGCATTTTCTCTTGCTGTGACCACTTGTACCCAAAGTAATGTTTTATTTGGAGCCCTGGGCAACATATCTGTGCAGTACACAGTTTGACACGTCATGCCATGCATGAGTAGAGTCTATAATATGAAATGTGTACCCAGCGAAGACTCAGATCAGCATGCAAATCTTCGCAGTACGTCTGAAAAAAAAAGAAAAAAAAGCGTATTTCTTTTGTGCTACAATGTATACTGTCATGGAATATTTGGAAATAAAAAAAGTTTAGACCAAGAAACCAGGCCCTCTGTAGATAGCCAAGGATCTATGGCATAGATCCCAGTAGATCCCATACAGAGATCCCAGTAAAGATTCTGGTTAGACTGCGCGGAAGCGGTGGTGGACTTTGTGTCCGCTGGCTTCAGTTTTAAAAGTACACAGAGCTGTCTATTTTCATTGTTAGAGCATCTAATATGAGCCAAACCCTGCAAAAAGGCGTCTTAGGTCATATCAAAGCAGCGACGGCTAAGATCAAGCTTAACTGAGCATTCAACCTCGGACATGGAATTCGCTTACCAGATTTTGCGAATGTGCAGGCTGATCTGGACATTTGTTCATCGTACATATACCTGTTTTAAATCGTTAATTTTCTGTATCACATCAACCACAGGCGCTTGAAGTTCTATCTAAGCATTCCCCTTTATACATCTGAAGCCCGAGAGATTTAAAATCAGTATCGTATTGCTTCTGAATACGACCTGTGCCAAGATGGACAGAACTTACTGACTGACTGATTGATCAGATTTTTAACGCTACCAGGCAACTGAGTCAATAGAGGCAGCGCCGGACAAAACTTCAAACCCTGTGACATTATAAAGACACATTTTGGGTTGCATAGACCATACGCAGAAATAGATAAGAAACCCTTGGTAACTTTGGCCTAATAAGGGGAAATTAGATTTGATATCAGCAAAGATTTTTCCTTCTTTGGCTAGACCCCACTCTCACGATCAGCCCTAATATACAGTCCTGATAACAGAGCGCACATCAAAGGTCATCATCTAAGTGATTATGTGGTCATTATAAGGATGTTAAGTCTCCTTAGGTGGGGCCCTTTAAAGGGGGTAATTCGTATAATTGAGAAGTATTCAATATGTTACTTTAGAACCAAATAAATTAATTTGCAAATTTTGCATTTAATTTGTTGATTTGTGTTGTATCACTTTATTTATTTACTTTTTGAAAGTTTTTTTTTTCCAAAATATAAAAGTGTTGTTGTTTTTTGTTTTGTTTTTTTTTTTCCCTTGCATTGTGAAAAAATAGGAATAAACTGAAACAGAAATATAAAACTGAAAGTTTTTTTTTTTGTAATTTATTTATTTATTTATTTATTTTCTAAAATAAATAAGAACAGTTCACAAACTGAATCCTTATCCTATTGATGGAGCACTATATAATAAATCTGGCAGGAAATTTAAAAATAGATTGTATCTAAAAGTGTGAATATTTATTTTCTGCAATCACACAAACTGAATTTTCTGAAACACAGTTATTTCTACAAACTGGTCTGTATGTTTAGTGAAGATTCAGATCAGCCTGTACATCTGCACAGTCTGACCAGTCTTCACCACAAACTCTACAAGATATCACTACGAAAACATGCCTATTCAAATATATAGAAAACTTCACCTCCAAAAACTGAAAATTTGCAGCTAAAAAACTCTGATATTTTTCTTATTTCTGCTCAAAACATAGATTGTGGGTACTCGTTACAATTTATGTTTTTGAGCAGAAATAAGAAAAATAATGTATACCCCTATAAACCCCAGTTTTACTATATAAAAGTGGGGTTTAAGGGGGTCAACATTATATAGGCATGTTTTCATGATGTACTGCTTTTTCGTCCAAATAGCACAGACTGGTCTGGCTGTGGAGATGCGCAAGTTGTTCCGAGTCTTCACTGAGTGAACATGTAATTTTGCAGAAATAAATGTGATACGTTTTTTAGTATCTGTCAAAACTGTGGAATTCTTTTTCCGTTGTATATTGCATATTTATGACATATAACATGTTTTCCAGTACTTTCAATAATCAATCATTATTTACTAAAAGCAGAAGTGCATTATTATTACACATTGGGAAAGAAAGAAGAATGAAGAATGAAGAAATAGTTTCCTTATTTTTTTTCCGGAAAATAGGATTTGACATTTCGTGCAAATTGTATCCCTTGGAGACCGTTCACATGAAATGTCATATCCTATTTTACGGGATAATAAGAAAAATCTTATTAATTTGTCATCTGCTGAATCCGCTCACAGCGTGGTGAGCAATACTACTGTATCGACGTGTAAACGCTGGCAAATCACTCACAAATTGAATAACGCCCCGAATGGGCGTCATTAGACTGGCTCCAGTCTCCACTGACTAAATTATTTTTTCTTATAATCCTGTTTGATAATCCACTGAAATAAAACCAAAATAATGACGACTATAATGGCTGGTCGCTAATAATGACGACTATAAAGGCTGGTCACTAGTGACCAGCCTTTATAGTCGTGATTATTTTGGTTTTATTTTAGTGGATCATCAAACAGGATTATAAGAGAAAAAAAAATAGTCACTGGAGACTGGAGCCAGTAATAATCACGACTATAAAGGCTAGTTACTAATCATCACGACTATAAAGGATGGTCATTAGTGACCAGCCTTTATAGTCGCGATTATTTTAGTTTTATTTTAGTGGATTATCAAACAGGATTATAAGAAAAAAATATTTAGTCACTGAGACTGGAGCCAGTCTAGGGTTCCATTTGTGAGTGATTTGCCGGCGCTTTAATACACATCATATAATCGGCTTTAATCAGTTTGTGAGTGATTTGCTTTATTCAGTTTGTGAGTGATTTGCTTTATTCAGTTTGTGAGTGATTCGCTTTATTCAGTTTGTCAGTGATTCGCCGTCGTGTACAAATCGATAAAATCCACAAAAATAAAATTCATTACTTATAATTCCAACTAAGCCATATTTACGTCGAAAATATGGGTGAAATAGCTCATTTAAGGAATTTGCACGAAGAAAATATTTCCGGGCTTAGTGTTCACTGGATTTATCTAAGTATAAAACCCGTTCCAAAATTAATCTTGGCCAATCAAATTTCGCACAATATTTGTAAGCCTGCATGTTGAATTGGAATCGACGTTTTTCCTCTTCTTTACAGAACATATTCACAACGTTATAAAATCTCATAAATATTCAAAGTGGCGACACAATAAAAGTAATTTTTTTTATATCTTTAAACGTCGTTGACTTATTTTTTTTCCACCCGTTCTTGTTCATATTTCCATCAAATTATCTGCAACGTCTGAAAACATTCGGACATGTGCACCCAGCGAAAATTCAGATAGGCCTGTGCATTCGCTGTGCATTCTGATTAAAATCTTTGATGGGCGCATTTTGGATGCAAAGTTTCTTCATGCGATAAACGAATACTCCTCCGCTCAGACTGTGAGAGTGAACCCATTTTCAGAAGGGAAGCGAAATAATTTTGACAGAGGAACCTCTTCTGAAAGAGTATCCACACGCGTGGTAAACTATCACAGGTATCTCCGCGGAGGTACCGATTAAATGGTTGTGACAGATATCCGGAGCTACCTGTGATGGTCAAAAACTAGACATAAAAAGATAGGCGTTCGACCTTTTTGATAAAAATACACAATAACCAGAGAATTAACTGAAAATGAAACAGTGCTATTCGACCCTTATAGGCATAAAGTTTTGTCACACGCCATATCCCCCCCCAACTTTCCATATTTACCAAAGATACGACCTTCGAAGTGGCTTCGAAGTCAGCCCGAAGTACTCGAAACAGAAAAAGACCGATCGTTGTTGGTTCTTAAAGCGGATATCTTGCATACAAATCTGTTTATCTTGGTACACTGATGTAAAGTAAGCCTGTTTGCCTGAATACAGATATCGATAAACTCCAAATAAGGCTGGATTCTTCAAAAAACAGCTGGAGGTGCCTGTGACGTCGTGGAGGTGCCTGTGATGTAAAGAAATATAGTGAAAATCTGAAGAGTTATTGCAGCTGCAAATATTGATATTATTCTTCTCTGGATCTTTGCCTGGAAAGAATCATTCATTCAGCGTCGCAATAAGCTATCATAATGTGTAGGTCATAAATTTCCATGTTAAAATTATAAAACATAATCTCAAAGAATTATTGGTGCTTTTGAGTTAGATTGTCATAGAATGCTCACTGAAGTAAGACTTTTTTTTTTCTTGAATGGTGGTGACTGTAATCGGGAGGTGCTGCCTGTTCGTCATTCCAACTCGTAGAAAATTGTCTTTGCTAAATATATCACACGCCACGCCAGCTACACATATGGTGTACCAAAAGTATAAAAAATGCCGATGCCTATCACCGTAAATTATGATGCAATTTGAGCATTACCGAAACACGTAAAATAACCTACGTTGTTGACCCTTTTGGTAACTCGTATGCGTATCGCTCGCATATGTCGTATGACGCTCGCTGTATGTGTTGTTGTAGTTTTGTAGTTTTGTTTCTTTACGTCCTCTGTAAATAACTAAAATCATGTCGGGACTATCAGTTAATCTTACTACACTATTTCTGGGCAGGCTTAGTCCTCCCATCACGAAAACATGCCTATATAATTTTGACCCCCTTAAACCCCGCTTTTATATAGTAAAACTGGGGTTGCAAGGGGTATACATTATTTTCCTTAGTTCTGCTCAAAAACATAAATGTGTATTCGTTAGAACCGCCTCGCCGAGGCGGTTCTAACGAGTACCCGCGAGACGTTTCTAACGAGTACCCACAATCTATGTTTTGAGCAGAAATATGAAAAATATCAGAAATTTTTATCTGAAAATTTTCAGTTTTTGACTTTTCTATATATTTTAATAGGCGTGTTTTCGTAATGAAAGGGGTTGACCGGTAGTAAGTGAACATACTTTCGTCAGTAACTGACAACTGCCCTTCTTGAATCAGCGGAAGGAGAAAGAAAAGTAAGTGGGGACCTCTGGCTCTTGAGTTAGACGCTCTTCCGACTGCGCTACGCGGCCTGGCTCGCCGTTTATGTTAACTTTGGGGTGAGTGGACTCGAAGGTGTTGCAAGTGATTCACTTGTGCTGTTTTATATTGCCAGCGCTAGAATTCAAACACATCCGTAAGGCCTAGGTGTTACATCATCAACACATGACATAATCTCGACATTACATCTTTTAATAAAGTGAAGTGATCGGAATCTTACTGTAAATCGTGTTAAATTCAGTCACCAAATAAACCACTATGAAAATATTTTGTCGAAGCGTTTGCAAAATCAACAATATGTCGGAAAATTGCTCTTTTGTCAGCATATTTGTTGCACATAGTGGCTATTTGGAGACTGAATTTCAGAAGATTTACAGTAAAATTCCGATCACGAGTTACCAAAAGGGTCAACAATGTAGGTTATTTTACGTGTTCCAGTAATGCTTAAACTGCGTCAAAATTTACGGTGACAGGCATCGGCATTTTTTATACTTTTGGTACACCATATGTGTAGCTGGCGTGGAGTGTGATATATTTAGCAAAGACAATTTTCTACGAGTTGGAATGACGTACAGGCAGCACCTCCCGATTACAGTCACCACCATTCAAGAAAAAAAAAAAAAGAGTCTTACTTCAGTGAGCATTCTATGACAATCTAACTCAAAAGCACCAAAAATTCTTTGAGATTATGTTTTATAACTTTAACATGGAAATTCATGACATACACATTATGATAGCTTATTGCGACGCTGAATGAATGATTCTTTCCAGGCAGGAATCTAGAGAAGAATTATATCATTATTTGCAGCGGCAATAACTCTTCAGATTTTCACTATATTTCTTTACATCACAGGCACCTCCACGACGTCACAGGCACCTCCAGCTGTTTTTTTTTTTTTTTTTTTTTTTTTTTTGAAGAATCCAGCCTTATTTGGAGTTTATCGATATCTGTATTCAGGCAAACAGGTTAACTTTATATCAGTGTACCAAGATAAACAGATTTATATGCAAGATATCCGCATTTAGAACCAACAACGATCGGTCTTTTTCTGTTTCGAGTACTTCGGGCTGACTTCGAAGCCACTTCGAAGGTCGTATCTTTGGTAAATATGGAAAGTTCTGGGGGATATGACGTGTGTCAAAACTTTATGCCTATAAGGGTCGAATAGCACTGTTTCATTTTCAGTAAACTCTCTAGTTATTGTGTATTTTTATCAAAAAAGACGAACACCTATCTTTATATGTCTAGTTTTTGACCATCACAGGTAGCTCCGGATATCTGTCACAACCATTTAATCGATACCTCCGCGGTGGTACTTGTGATAGTTTACCAGGCGCGATCCAGTCGCCTTAACCCATTGTACACTGAATGAACTCTCCCACTCTCCCACACTATACATTAGAAGAGTCCAGTTTCAATTTTAGGCACGTCCGGCTATGAGATTAAGATATTCCTAGAGAAAAAAAATGACGGACCTATTTGCAAACAGCGGATACCCTGATCAGACGCCTCGCTCTGCTGCGTCTGATCTGGGTTTGCACTGTTTGACAAGTACCCTTTTAAGGGTCTTCAGACTACAATGGGTTAAACTCGAAGGCACTATTGTAGGGATCATTACTATTGTATTTTTGTAACTCCAATTTTGATACATCAAAAGAAAAAAAAAAAAAAAAAAAAAAAAAAAAAAAAAAAAAGAAATAATATAGTCTCTAGGTCTTTGCAAACATATGCAAACATATGATGATGTCCGGTGACGTTAGAATGCTTTTCTCCGAGGCAGTGACACAACTTTCTACTGACGAAATGTGTTTACAGCTAAATGCATTAAAATGCACGAAAATGATATTTGGCCCTGAATGCATGCGTCTAGTAAAAAAAAGCACACAAACAGCGGCATGTTTATATGTATGTTTATATGAAGCTGACTTGTCGCTTTGTTAAGCTTTACCACTTTCTAGGCAAATTCAGTAGACAACAAATTGTTGATATTTTTTACAATAAGTAGTCATACTTTCGTTCTGATCCTATTTCTTATGTGCTACAATGTATAGTGTTATGTAATATTTGGATAATAAAATATGTTTAAACCAAAACTTTACCCAGAATGCTAAGCGTTTAAACAACTTCAAACGGCATTACACATCCTCATAATGCATAAAAGTCGAATGCGTTCTTGTTGAATTTTTACCGGCACAATTACTTCATATACCCGGCACAATTACTTCATATACCCTTTTTTGTGCCGAGAATGTTTATATCTGTCGTTGCGTTAGTCAGCTGTCGTCAAAGGCGCCGGTTGTACGGTGTGAGCATCTTCAGAAGATCTCACGTAGAAGTCAATCATTTCTGGGGTCCATGTCTGTTGGTCTGAACATTCTGATTCGTCATTCGTTTATGGATTTATGATTTTGGATTACGGCTTTGGTACCATGACCGCAACTACTCATTACGAGAACACGCCTATTCAAATATATAGAAACTTTTCACCTCCCAAAACTGAAACTTTTCAGATAAAAAAAAAATCTGATATTTTTCTTATTTCTGCTCAAAACATAGATTGTGGATACTCGTTAGAACCGCCTCGCCGAGGCGGTTCTAACGAGTACCCACAGTCTATGTTTTTGAGCAGAAATAAGAAAAAATAATGTATACCCTGTAAACCCCAGTTTTCCTATATAAAAGTGGGGTTTCATGGGGTCAAAATTATATAGGTGTGTTTTCGTGATGGAAATGTGTCCGGTTTTGTGTCTGGCTTTATCTTTTTGCGTTCATTTGCCTTGGTTACCTAAATTTCTTCAGTAGTATTAACCCATTTACGTTGAATGGACTCTTTTACCACACCTCTTTGGACCGGTCTATTTCCAATAGCAGGATGTCTGGTTAGTATCTATTCTTACTATGTTTAACAGAAATTCCTGTAATGAATGCAAACAGTGTAGAGCCTGGTCAGGCGCCGCGTTCGGCCAATTATCCGTTTGGGTGTTTCCCGACTAAATGGGGGCTCTCTCTCTCTCTCTCTCTCTCTCTCTCTCTCTCTCTCTCATTTGAACAAGAATAGAATAGCTATAGATTATAAGTAGACCAAATAACTACATAGTTGCAGTTCATATCAAGAATATATAAGATTTTTTTTTCTTTCTTTTAACGCTTTCTGTTTACTACCCGCGCCCACTTCATTTTTTTTTTACATTATTCTGTTACTTCACAAATGACTTCAAGCAATCTTGACTTTCCCTTTGAAATATATGATGAATAAAAATTTATTTACGCTCAAAGCGCCAATCACAACTGCAGCAGACGGCATTTTGAAATACTATTTTTATTTTGTTCGATGACTGTATGTGTGTAAATCTCGAATGGAGGAAATGAATAGAAAGAAGAAGTCTATATTTTCTCTGAAGTACAAATAACGGAAAAGAGATTGCCATCTGTTCAAGTTTTGCTTGGCACTTTAGAGATTATAAATACGTGTGAAAAGTAAACAATAAGTGCTTTGAAACTGTACCTAAGCTCTTTGTAATAAAAGGACCATAGATGATTACATTTTTATTACAATATTTGTTAATGCACTAATGTCGGTCTTACTTTTGTATCTAAATACAAAAAGTGGGTTTTCAACAATATACTAGACTGGCTCCATTCCTGAACCTTTGCCATTCTCTGAGCATATTCAGCAGACGACAAATGGATAGCATTTGCCTTATTTTTCCCAGAAAATGAGCTTTGACATTTCATGCCAAATGTCTCCTAAGGAGACAATTTGCATGAAATGTCAAAGCTCATTGTTTTTGAAAAATAAGAACAATACCTTAAAGTTTCATCTGCTTGATTAGCCCAGAGAGTGGTAAAGGTTAAAACATACAAAATTATATATTGTAATGACTATTGACTTAATGCTGCTTGATCCTAATGTTGCATATGAAGAGACTCAATCAAACCGTGCGTTCTTTGTTTCCAAAGGCAATCCTTTTTTACTTTTATTGTAATTCGTTTCTCTGTTGATGGTTCTCATATATAACCACAAGGAAATGGGATTTTAGAGGAATGGAAACAAATTTTGATACAACAGTTTGATTAAAAAAAAAAAAAAAAATAGAAAATAGAGTTATGTTCATGTTTTAGACAGGTACAAGAAATACATCAATGGAAATGATTATTTTGCTTGTATAACCACCACGAAAACACGCCTATATATTTTTGACCCCCTTAAACCCCACTTTTATATAGTAAAACTGGGGTTTACAGGGGTATACATTATTTTTCTTATTTCTGCTCAAAAACATAGATTGTGGGTACTCGTTGAGGCAGTTCTTACGAGTACCCACAATCTATGTTTTGAGCAGAAATATGAAAAAATCAGAATTTTTTTATCTGAAATATTCATTTTTGGTGGTAAAATTTTCAGTATATTTGAATAGGCATGTTTTCGTAATGGAACCGTTTTACCCCTTATCGTCTAAACTGAATTCTTCCATCTTTGTATTGGAACAAATCCATTTATTCAAAATAGAGTGTTTTGCAACAAATCACAAACGGCTAACAGACTTATTTTATTACGAGCGATCTAATCTAGATTTACCTTATTTGAAAAAAAAGTTTATGTTTTGTATGTGAGGTTGAAAGAATCAAGCTAACCCTTAAAGAACTAGTCACAAGAACAGTAATCGACACTATAAAATATTTTTCTTTCTTTTCTTTTTTTTTCCTTTCTTTATTTTATTTATTTTTTTAACAAAAAAAAAAATAAGTATGTAATTTTCAGCATTATTTTGAGTGAAAAAACTAGAAATCATGGTCCTGTTTCTCGGTTGCTTAAATTCTGGTTTCATATCGCTTTTGGGCCTTTTTGCTTTGTTTCATCATCATTTGTTTCACTGTGATGTTTCACTGATGAGTTAGAGGACCCTACGCCAACCGAACAGGTTTATCCCAATCTATTTAACCGTTCAAAAGATACAAAGTAAGGCTGGCGCAATTAATCGGATATTCGATTAATTGATCGACAAAGTCCTCAAAAATGATTATCGTTACAGATTTGCTAATAATCAATCGTTTGTTCTGTGTCTATTACTTAACCATCTTCATCCTTTGTATTCAGACACCTCAACCCCTTATCATACTTTATCTGAAATTAGAACTAGCACGATTTACTACCCAATGTTGTGTCCAAAATAACTGATTGAGTGGCAAACAGTGTAGGCCCTGATGAGACGCCGCGTTTTGCGGCGTCTCATCTGGATCTACACTGTTTGCTCAGGCCTGTCTGGCCAAATATGTATAGTAAAGTATAACATATGGAAAGAGTCATGCTCAGACAGACAGGTAAAATTATGACCAAACCAGTGATTATCGATTATCGATCACAATGGCAGAACTGATAATCGTTTATCTTTTCAGCTCTAATTAGGCAGCCTTCATACAAAGTAGCTTGGGATAAACTCTCGCGAGTGTTTTGCTTTATTGAATGTAGCCCAGTGTTACTCGTGCTAAATCTCGCGGCGTTTAATTCTGATGCAGCTTCAAACATATAGTCGGTTAGCATAGGGCCCTACAGTATGAGTATTTACATTTGACTCTTTACATTTACATTCTTGGGCCCAGTTGTTCAAAGCATCGGTAGCTTAACGAGCTCGTTAGTGGTCAAAACGTTAACTGTTCTAGTGAATACAATATCTAATTCACAGGTATTTTAGCTGAAAAAAAAAATGTGTGTAGCGTTTGCAAATGCAAAAGCTACTCACATTTTTTTCAGCAAAAATATTAGCATATATGCCATATTTAATGATCAAAGTTTTAACAATCCGTTGATTAACGACATCGATAGTTTTTGAACAACTGGGCCCTGACCTTAATCGATTCACAACTACTGCATGCACAACAATACAAAGTAGCAGAGAAGACCACAGGAAGAGTCACAATCACAGAACATCGCCTATCAATAACGTCAAGCTACTATATGACTATTAATATTCGAGGTGGTCCCGTGCGTTTGTAGATTTTTAACGCTACCAGCGAACTGAGTCACATAGAGACAGTGCTTCTAAAAAAGCTTTCCTGGCGCCGAGGTTATAAAACGTTTGTCATATTCAACTCAGCTGAGCATGAAATTTGTCCTATAATAAATCCCAAACTACCAATAATTGCAAATTCTTTCTCTCTAAACATAGCTGAGCATGAAAAAAAGTTTTATAACCTCGGGGCCTGAAATTTTAACAGCTCCATTTTGTCACTTGTTTATTTGTCTAAAACAGCTAGATGATTGGCAAACAGTGTTGACCCTGAAGGGTATAGTTTGCTCATACCTATCTATCCGTATGCTTAAGATAAATACTGTACAGACTTTTGTCTCTGGTGATTATATACTAATCTGTTGCACACCGCATTTATTGTCGAACTTCTTCAAAAGGCCTAAACACCACCTTCGCACACCTCTGCAATAAATACATATGTAGTAGCGCGGCAAAGCGAAGTACAAATAATTAATATGTATGTAAATATATAGGGTGCATAAATGACCAGTCTAACTGGTCCGGACCTTTTAGCCTCGTGGTTATGACGCTCGATTACAGATCCAGGGGTACCTGGTTCGATCCCCGGTCGGGGCACTCGACGGGAATATTTTCTTTACAGGTCTATTTCTCCTCCTACTACATTTGGTGCCTGGTGCCAGGATGACTACCGTCGGAGCTCAAGGGCGATGCAATGGCAACGGAGTCACAAAAGAGCCTGGGAATAGTAGAAAACATTTGATACAAATGTTTCATTGTAGGATGGAGGAGTGTAGTAGCGCGGCAAAGCGAAGTACAAATAATTAATATGTATGTAAATATATAGGGTGCATAAATGACCAGTCTAACTGGTCCGGACCTTTTAGCCTCGTGGTTATGACGCTCGATTACAGATCCAGGGGTACCTGGTTCGATCCCCGGTCGGGGCACTCGACGGGAATATTTTCTTTAAAAAAAAAACCAAACTGGTAGCAACACTTAAGAAGTTCTATGGGAGACATCATGATCTAGTCAATCCCTACAATGTGGCAGTTTCCAGAATTGTTTCTGATGTTTTTGCCAGTGACGCGCCATAAGTAGACTTCCCAAATCCCGGACATACGCTTCTACCGATATTTCCTTCGTTCAGGCCCATGGGCATGGTGGGCGAAGCTTGCTTACCAAGTAATGCTTACTATCCGCGGACGCCTGATTACACCCTTTGTTCTGGGGTCCATGTCTGTTGGTCTGAACATTCTGATTCGTCATTCGTTTATGGATTTATGATTTTGAATTACGGCTTTGGTACCATGACCGCAACTACACTTTACAGGTCTATTTCTCCTCCTACTACACATAAATAGATAAACGAGCGCGCCATGCAGAAGAGAAATTCAGCGCAGGTGCCGATATCAAAGGCTATTATCAGGCAGCGCACAGGGACCTTGATCAGTATGTTTTCGCTATTCGTCTGGAAGAACCCAGGTATAACTGTAGAATGTACGACGAACAACAAACGTCCTTTCAGTCTTAATATGGACCGTGCATATTTGCATAGGCGCTAAGGTGTCCTTTGTGTGTGTGCGTGTGTGTGTATGTGTGTGTGAGAGAGAGAGTTTTGTCTCGTAAGTTGCATGTTGCTTTCTCAGACTCATTTTACAATATCTATTATATTCAAACATTTACATAGGTTCCGAGAGAATGGAGCCTTCGAAAGCAACACACACACACACATACACACACACACACACACACACACACACACACACACACACACACACACACACACACACGAAAACTCAGGCTTGTTTTCATTGAGTCTGTCCATGAGCAGTACATTAATATGCTTGGTTGCTCCCGCCCTCTAGCTCAGGCTGAATCATTATTTTCTTTTCAGCGATACTCAAAATGAGCTCAGTGATCCCGTAGGACAAGCAAGAAAAAACAAACACGCTAGAGTGAGGCACAAATGGACATTTACGATAATAGAATATTTAGCTAAAAGGTTGTCATATAATGCAAAAACGTCAATGCATTTTTTTTCGTGCGTCCAGTTGAAACTATTTATTGGTGTCTTAAAAAATCAATATGTGGACGACCTCAAGTACATCGTCTTCAGCCATAAGTCCACAAATTCGATTCATACATACCCAATCGGTTTTGGCATCCATCAAAAGTATTATACTGGGCAGATAGGCAGCTCTTATCAGACACTTCTAATGTAATATCGAATCATATATAAAACTAAAGAATCCAATGTAAAAAATGAGGAAACCAATCAGGGCCCAGTTGTTCAAAGCATTGTTAGCTTAACGAGCACGTTAGTGGTCAAAATGTTAACTGTTCTAGTAAGCACAATATTTAATTCACAGATACTTTTGCTGAAAACTTGTGAGTAGCTAATCACATTTTCTCAGCAACAATATTAGCATATATTTGATGATAGAAGATTTAACGATAAGTTAACTAACGACATCGTTAGTTTTAAACAACTAGGCCCAGACAATTAGAGATACAATCCTGTATAAACATACCAACAATTGTCAATCCGGAATTTTTCATTGCTGTTTTCAGTTTTGGTGTTGCCATCATATTTCCGTTAGCTAATATGTTTGTTCCGCTAAAACGCGAAGTAGATGGACCCGGGTTGCTTGCTTCTAACATGCTGTTCGCCGACCTTGAAAAAAAAAAAAAAAAAAAAAAAAAAAAAAAAAAAAGACTATATACAAGACCATCATTTAAGCTGCACAAGAATAATACATTTTACATTTAGGTACTTCACAGTAATTTACTTATTGGTTTGATTTAAAAAATGATGATTTTTTTTTTCAAAAACGTATATAAATAGTATAAAATATGTCAAAGAAGGGCGACAATTACAGAATATAGCTTACCAATGACACCAAGATGGAAAGCACACAAACCACAACAGCCAGCAAGCAGGCCACAAAAAGTAAACCACCCAGGACTGCGTTCAGTAAAGCAAATCACTTGCGGAAGTTTTCAAAAACTATTTTGCATCTTTTGAGCATTTATTGTAAACTCCTTATAATATATGACCTCAACTTAGAGAGAAGCCTTTATTTTTATTAACGAGACTTAATATTAGCTCGAATAAATCTTATCGATAACTATCAACTTTATAAATAATCGAATGTTTAATATCAACCAAGTAAAGATTTCCATACTTTTGCACGAACAAGCATACAAACGTTTCGTTTGCATCTTGGTTGTGCCAAAAGACAGCTTGAGAATAGTTTGCGGATATTTTCTGCCGTCCACCGAACTGAACGGAAAGATAGCTAGAGTAGTTGGCGAGTAGCCTTGAAAGTTTCGGTTAACCGAACACAGCCCTGCTCTCTCTTCCCCAATGACGTGATCACAGGGCTAGACAGGATCCATAAAACTATCAGACAACAAACAGGACACAACATTCAATGCTCCGCAGCGAGCAGTAACGAGGCCACACAATCGGATGGAAAGCTGCCCTCTGTGCATTACTCAAACAATGAATGTCTGCGGGATTGACTGGATGAGCTTGTTTGCGCATTTAAATTTTGGTGCATTCATGCTTTCAGCCTCGCATACTACATTGCTGCATATGAAGAGACTTAATAAAACCGAGTCTCCGATGTTTATTTTTTGTGTGTATGTTTTCTTTGTTTCCAAAGGCAACCTTTCAGACAGAACTTCTATGCGCATTTTATGTACAAATGATGTTAATTACAAATGATAATTAATATTAGAAAATTCTTAATATATTAGAAACTCAGTTTTAACTGCAATACGATTTTACAAATTATTCACCACAAACCTAGGATATTTATTTAATATTCAATTAAAGTCATAAAAATAAGACGTATCTGTCATGAGACTTATCACTGATAAGAGACTAGGTACAAACACATAGTATAGTGTCAATAAAAATATAACAAATAGAGGCCCAGTAGGGGAATTTAGTACTGACTTATTTATCTGTTTCCTAGGTAATATCATATGAGAAGGGGTTTAATATTAAGATGGTCCTACAAAACTTATCACCATTGAGAAGGTCTCCTACAACCCCTTACTGGAATTTCATAATCACCTCTTCAGGACACGCCCTTGATCTCTATTGCCCAGAGTGGGCCTAGGTGGGGCAATAAATTCATTAGTCAGTGGTACCACTTTTGCACATTTTAGCTTTATCTTTAACAAAACCTGTTTAGCTGTGCGTGAAGTTTACTACAATGATGAAATGAAGAATTCAGTTATGTTTACTGCATCTCTAAGGTGAGGTAAATGCATTCTGCCAACGGTGGGTCAGCGAAGGGCCAATCAAATGCCAACACACAATTGAGGAACATTTTGTAAGGCTGCAAAGACGATATTCAGTTGATTCTTTACCAATTTTTGATTACATACTTTCTAGGACTAATATTTATCATTATAACTAAACGACTGTTGTAATTTAGTAGAAATACAGACGTAATATGTATAACGTTGGCCCAACGACGGCCCAACGTTGTCATAGCCTATAAGCAATTCGGTAGGCATAGACTTTTAGCAGTGAATTTTGATTCAACGCAACTTACTAAATAGACCTGCTCATCATTATTACTTCTTAACAACCTTGCATTATGTTTGGTAGCTACATCCAACAAACTACCGCCACCGTACCATCATCAGCCAACCTTGGACCAGCGTAGTCATGCTATCTAAGAAGTTCTTAGAGCAGATCCCTTTTCAGAAGGGACAAAGTAAATAAGTAAACTCTCGAATTGATACAATCAGATCCACATCAAATTCTCAACATCAAAGGGAGAGACAGACAAATATAATTAAACAGCTACCATTAGAAAAGATGGCAAGCAGTTGACAGCCCTTTCCCAAAAAGGTGGTAACTCTGTTACCCAAACTTTATTGAACATATCTTTAAATTAAAAGAAAACATTTGTATGTGAGACACCACAGAACATTTAACAAAACGTACCACAATGACATTACCGCCCTGGGACGGTCAGCAATAAACTATATAGAGTTGCCTACCACGAAAGTATATCCATTCCCTTTAATGTAAGCCAACAGACAAAAAAGCAATTCAAAATTATATCTGTTCATATCATACAAACTTACCTGGTATGTGGTTGTTGTTGATTACCAGATATAGAACGCTAATAAGATCTCACAAATGCAACAATGCCTAGAACTGTAATAAGAGTCAACGCTGACACTACGACTATGTTCATCGGTTCATTAAAGTACCCACTGTGATCCTCTTTGCTGATCGTATAGTCGCCAAATTCTGTCGTTTGTGTGTTGGAGAACTGTTTATTTTCTATAAGCTTTGTTTTGGTTTCTATCGTTTTCTGTGTGGGATTGATTTTCGTCTGTGTTATCCGTTTAAAAGAGCTATTCAGTGATTGGTATGTAACTGGTTCAGCGGTAGCTGAAACCGGTTTGAGAATAGTTGTGGAAACGTATGTTATTCTTGTAGTCCTATTCGGGAATGTTAACACTGTTTCTGTTTTAGCCTTTGAAGAGAACGGCCTTAATATTATTGTCATCGACGATTGCTGTATTGGAGAAGATGTGACCGATGACCTTATGTCACTGCTATATGACGTTTGTACCATTGATTTTGTTGCTTGTGTTTCTGTAAAAGTTATTGGTCTTGGCGATGACGTTTCAATTCCTGTTTCTGACGACACTGCGGTTTCAGTGGCTGTCAGACTTTTCTGTTCCTGTGTGGTTGAGAGGTATATCCGTGAACCATTGTGAATAAAAGTGACTTCCAAATTACGAATCACGGAAACTAGTCCTCCGTCTACAGAATTGAAGTCTCGGCACTTTGACTCTAGCTTATAAGTGAATGCAAACATAATCTCAAACACGTTTGTCTGAATAATTGTGTGCCCTGTAAAGAAGTGCTATATGGGTTATCGCATTGGACCAGCCAGCTGAAGTCGTTCAGAAAGATTTTTCTGATCGACTTCAGCCGGCTAGTGTCATGTCATAAACCAATAGTCATGTTTCGTTTATCAATAACAACTATGTTTCAGTATAATAGTTTTTCTTTTTCCTCATCATTCCGTCTAATTGCCAAAAGGACTGTTAAATTGGAAAGATTCTATGAAAGCAATATGACCGTTTCTGAAATTAAAAAAGGGCCGAATGGAACATATCTGTTTCTGGGCATCGGTTAAGGGTTTAGTGGCAAGGTATGACAACACAAATCAACATATCTTTGGAACTGAACGAATAAACAAAGAGGAATGACAAGAGATGTATCTCCTTTGTGTGTTCAATAGCAAACGTAAATATCTCAGTACAGTTTGTATTCTCATTGGAATCATTGAGCCAATTCTGGTATCTAGGAAACTCGAATTCCGCTTAAGCCGGTGCTAGGGAGAGTTTGCACCCCTCATTGCTCTCATAAAAGGGTCTCAGTGAACTCGAGACACCTGTTTGCGTTCTTTTATGCGTTCTTTGTTTCCAGTTTTTATAACGTTTACTCCAGTAGACGTTCTGTGGTTCTGGTGTTAGTGTTCTTTGTGTGGCCTTGTGACTGTTCGCTGCGGAGCTTATTTATGTTTGTCATGTTCGTTGTCTTTTGTTGTGTCTTGTGGATTCTGTCTAGCATTGTGATCACCTAAATGGTGAAAAGAAGCTATGTTGCTTTGCTTTTTTTCTGTGGCTTGTGTACTGTTTGTTTGCTCTTCCTGGCGAGCCGCATATATAGGAGTTATGCTTATCACTGATCAAAATACGGAAAGTATGCCGAACCCGGCTTAAGCGGAAGTAACTTCCAAAACTGTTGACATAGTCAATGATAGTAGTCGTGCATCTGATAACGAATAGAATAAAATGTTTTATTAGCCAATTATGGCCTCTTTCGGGCATAGGATTAATGAGAGCGTTCGCTTCCATATCGATGTCGCTCTCAAATGAAATTATGCTTCAGTAAGTACGAGAATTCATCAAAACATTAAAGGAGCAGCTTAGAAAGGATTGGTGCGTCCAGTCCGGGAGTAAGGCAGCTAGGTTTGGGACCCCAAGGTGTAGTCAGGAAGAAGTGGAAAAGCGCGCAGCCAGATTTGTAACAGGAAATTTTACAATTGTTGTTTGTATGTAGCTTATTTCGCCCTCAAATGAAATCGTGCTTCCGCAAGTACGAGAGCTCATAAAATTTCTTTATTGAAAGATTTGAAAAAAAAAAGAAAAAAAAAATGACAAAAACTCAACCAGAAAAGGCAAGTAATACTTAACAAGACATATCATTTTAATGAGACATTTCATGATTTAGACAGGTTCTGATTATTTTGCAAATAATTCGGTCTGACAAAACAGCGAAATAAATAAAAAACAACAAAAAAGCAAAAAAAAAAAAAAATAAATAAATAAAAAATAAACAAAACAAAAAAAAAAAAAAAAAAAAAAAAAAAACAACAACAGAAAACAACTTTTATTTTGGTGCGTTCACCAAATAGCCAGAATATTCACTTAAAGGTCATAATTCAAATGTGCTGAAGACTCTCACGTGCATATTCATTGCAAATGTATTAGCTAGTAAGATATATCTCTGCACATGCAGGGCAGAACATAAACCACGTGTGTGTGAATAAGTTCAGACAGACCAGGTATCATCATTGCTCTCGTTGTGTACACCAACCGCAGATGGATCTACACATGTAGTGTAAGCCTCAGAAATCCTTCGTCTTACACGGTTGGTACTGCCAACTAAATCAGGTACCCTTGAAGCATGGGTTTTCACAGACTTAAACATTATTTAGCAGTGTGTTCATTTCTGCAGAAACACACCATATCTTTTCATTATGCCAGATATTCAGGGACTACTAGTACATTATTTAACAACAGTAAGTTAACGGACTTCGAAATGACCTAAAATATGTCGAAGAGCCGTAAAACTCCAATACAAACAAAACAAAAATCATTGCAGATACTTTGTCAGAAACGTTTTTGAATGTTTCTTCAATACGGTCATCAATCATGTATACTTTTTGCCAAAGAACTGAAAGTATAAAATGCTGAATTGAGCTTTTATAGTTCTTGTCGTTTACTCTGGTGGGCCCTTGTGGCTGATGGGCCTCTAGTTATTGTTGTTTGTTTGTTTTTTGTTTGTTGTTGTTTTTTTCGCAGATTTCGAGACGTATCTTTACAGACTTTAAAATTAAAGCATTCCCTTGTCGAATCAGCTAATACTAGCCCAGGACTCCCCATCCAGTGATCTGCTGTAGTCAAAATGTTGAAGAAAAAAAACTCACAGGATAATAGTAACTGCTCAGAAACAGTCCGTGGCCCATATTGCTGGTGTACACGTCAGAGGTAAATTTGACAGTTCGGAGTGAACCAATACTCGGAAAATAACTGGAGTCATTTAGGTTAGTTCAATCAATCATGACACATATGCCATCATGTGTGGCCTAAGTGTACATGCAATTGCTGAAGCTAAACGACCCGCTAGCTTTTTGAAAAAGTTAATACTTGTTCAGCCACTTTATTTGAACGTATTTACGTATTATCATATCGGCAAATGTATTAAGAGCATGCAGGAACAAATATGCAACTTTCGGGAGGACGGTTGTCAACTGTTTACATTATGTGATATGGATTAAGCAGGGAAATTATTTAGGAGGAGTATTTGGTGATAATTATGGGATAGTTTCTTCCAGTTCTCCATAAAACCATATGTTGTGGGTATTCATTAGAAGAGCCTCAACGTACCCACAACATATGTTTTTATGGAGAAATAAGAAAAATATCCCAGAATTATCACGAAATACACCTAAGCAATTCCTCTGATGAAGAAACTTAGATAGTGATTGAAAGCACTATCTCGTCTATTCTACAGTTAGAATAAATGAGAAGCAATATGAGAAAAATGTAGCTTCTGATATGTGTGCCTAGCAAAGACGCAAACCAGCCTGCGATTCCGCGCAATATGATCATTCTTCGTAAACGCTGTCCTGTGCCTGTGCCTCCTTACAAACCGCAGAGGCGAGTATTTGCCGATAAATCGAGCGAAGACGGCCGCACCAAAGTAGATAGGTGGATTTACTCAGACCTTGGTACTCTTTAATCCTGAGCGCGACTCAGTAACCCG
This sequence comes from Anodontia alba, assembly GCA_964016985.1. Classification (NCBI taxonomy): domain Eukaryota; kingdom Metazoa; phylum Mollusca; class Bivalvia; order Lucinida; family Lucinidae; genus Anodontia; species Anodontia alba. Next base: position 94,875,039 of record OZ024826.1, read on the forward strand.
CGACTAGACTCTTATCTCACCAGCTACCATAAGACTCTCTCCTTCCTCGAACTATTTTATCCTCCGTCCAGGCAGAGATTTTTACTCTCTTAGATATTTCCGAGAGTATCCCCAACATGGCAACCTCACACAGCTGGTGTAGGGTTTCGCACGAGATTCTGACTTCCGCGCTGGAATCCTCTGGAAGCAAGGTCTCCTCTGAGATGGTCACGCACGAGGAATTGCGCAGAAACTGCCGGTACGTAATAAACGGCGACCATTGTCTACCCTAGCCCATAGAAAACTATGTCCGAGGTCTCGGGTTTCGTCCTGGCTTCTGTGCGTCGCCTTCTCCTACCATGGAGTCCTGCTAGTTGGCCCGGGATCAGGGTTTAGGTCGTTTGTTATAGAATAGGACAGAACAGAATATAATAGATATGTAAATTGAAAATTCGTTCGGAAGAAAAGAGTCTGGAGGTTATCTGGTATCTGGTCGGATAAGAGTATGTCTAGTGGCGTGGTCCTGGTTCTTGCGAACAGTGTTAAAAAGTATAGGGATAGGACGTAGGCTGGAAGCTAGGTCCCGCCAAGGACTTGAACAACAAAGACTTCGCCGCTCTAACTCAGGGCCGTGACCTTCCCAAGGTCTCAGTAAATCACCCCATGCTTAGCTGGCATTTTCCGATTTTGGTGCAGTCGTCTTCGTCCGGCAACCACTTGCCTGTGGGGTTTGTTAGGAAGCACCGGGTAAGGGTTTAGTACAGCGTATAGCGAGAATTTAGAATAGAATAGATGCGTATATGACAATTTAAGGTAGTATGTTGAAATTTAATACTTAAATTTACATTTCAAGATACGTAAGTTGAAATTTAAGTTATTGTCTTGAAATTTCAAGTTCAAGTTAATAAGTTAAAATTTCAAGATATATAAACTGAAATTGTAACTTAGAAAGTTGAAATTTTAGTTAAAAAATTCAAGATAGTAAGTTTGGAATTTCAAGAAACGTAATCTGAAACTGTAAGTTAATTAACGGTAAATTCAAGATAAGTATTTTGAAATTTCAAGTTAGTATCTTGTAGTTTCAAGATACGTTTGTTGACATTTCAAGATAATAAGTTGAAATTTCAACATATGTCAGCCGAAATTTCAAGCGAAGAAAATTAAAAGTTCAAGAAACATAAGTTCAAATTTCAAGAAACGTAAGTTGAAATTTCAAGTTAGCAAGCTGAAATTTCAAGACGAGTATGTTGAAAGTCCAAGATAAATTGAAATTTTCACGATATGCAAGCTGAAATTTCTCAAGTTAGTAAATTGAACTTTCAAGTTAATAAGTTGAAATTTCAAGATACGTACGTTGCAATTTCAGTTAATAAGTTCAAATTTCAAGAAAATAAGTTGAAATTTCAAGATACGTAAGATGAAATTTCAAATTAGTCAGATGAACTTTCAAGAAACCAAATAAGAAAATTAATAAAGTAAAAATAATCTATTCTAATTGGCCATATTGCTTTTCCGTAACGACCGCACCTGAGTCTATCCAAAACGTCTGAGCAGCATTCTCGCAAGTGACACTGCATTCCCGTACAAATTGGCACCCATTGGCTATGTCTAGTTCCGTGATATTTACAACGCCGGCCATTGTGTCAACGAAGACAGTGTGATTTAAGAGAATATTGTTCGTCTGAAAAAATTAAACGGTAAAGTCTAAACAATAAAACCATTCACAATTCCGTTCAGTCTCCACAAAACACATATTTTATATTCTTGCAATGGATTTAATGATATGTCTTACTATGAACACAAACAAGGTTAGACCTAAACCATTCGAATTTTAGGTACACAACGGACAAAAAGTTTATATTTTGTGGTCATTCCGCTGATTTGAAACAAAAAGAAAAAAAAATAATAAACTACCTGTCAATCCTAGTCGTTAAAATTAAATGTTTGTTGTAATGGTAAATGAATCAAAAGGTAACAGTCGAAACAACTTCAGATATGTTGAGTTAATAAGAATTTTTAGATGGGTGAGGTTTCGCCCTAGGCGCCATTATAACTGGTTTAATCCCCGCTGATTTTTCTACTGACAGTTCCAAGGCGGGTCCACTGTTGCATTTCTTCTTTGTGCGTCGGTGGTATCATCTGTAGCGTTTGTTTTGTTATTGTTTGTTCCTTATCTGTCCTTCCAATGGTATCTCTGGAAGACTACACTTCGTGTTTGTGACATTTTGTGGGTAGCTTCACTATTATTTGTATGCATGACTTGTTGTGCTCTCTGGACAGTTAATGGACAGTTAATAGGGTAGATAAAAATATGGATGAAACACTGGAAATGATTTCAATAACCTGAAATGGAATTTGATTCTGATACACTATCGGGTCGAAGCAACGATGACTGTCGACTTCAATATCATTACTACGAGTTATTGTCCTATTAAACACATTCTGATTATGAAAAGTAAATAAGTGAACAGATAATGTACTGGTTAGTTGCAACAATAAATTATTAAATATTCAACAATGTACACATATAATACACACAAATGATTGGACATTAAGCACAGAGAATTGAATATCCTTTCTGGATAATTTATATGATCTGTAATTCTTATTGTGCGCTCTGATTCTAACATATATACGAAAAAACTGTTTCATTCCATCAAATTATTGCTTTCCAATAAGTAGCTTTCAATAAGATGCAAAGCACTTAGTATAATACTGTCGAACAGTGACCGACAGCCCATCCTTCAATAACAAAACGAAAAGCATTGGCAAGAAAGGAGATGGTATGGGGCACGAGTTATGCGACAGACTGTATGCTTAGTCTTTAACAACAATTTTGCCGTCCTCTTTAACTGCACGAAGGCGGTTCGGACAACAGACGAAACGACGGCTCAATTATATACCATATACCAGATGGATTATTCCTGACCTAACATACAATATCAGTATCACTGCCTCAGAACGGACAGCGGCTTAAAATGCGCCAGTTTTACAGGATCTAAATCTTCAAACTTGCGTCTGTCATTATTCGAAAATAACAGTAAGGAAAACCCAGAACATAAAGACAAAAGACTAATATATCTATAGCACAGATCAAATGAATTTAACAACAAAATGGGCAGCCCTAGAGACTTATTTAGGTATCTTTTTTTTTCAGATTCAGAACAAGAATTATTGCAATGGCTTTCAGAAACAGGCTGCATGCCAAGGATCTGAGAGAACGTAAACTTTAAGCCCAGCATCGATGTTACCATCTTAATTGGGCCACACCATCGTCATTAGAAAGGAATCCATTGGAACAATGTATTTTTTACCGAGAGCCCCGCTTTAACTTAGAATTCTCGGACGACCGTGTATGAGTATAGCGTCGTAATGGAGAACTTTATGCTATTGCCATTAGCGCGATCGATTGAGCAGATGCAGCATATGGTATCGGGCGGTATTGCTGAAAATGGCAGAACGGTCTTGCTTACTGAACAAGTAAAAAAAAAGGTAAGAGAAAAGTCCAAGGAGTGCCACAATCACAAACCGCAGCCCTTCCCAGACCCCAAGAGGAAGAGGAAACCGACAAATCTAAACAAGCACAAACCGAACAAACGTACGAAAAGCACTAAGATTAGCTCTCTCTTCCCCAAGCGAGGTAATCGCAATATTAAAAGGACTGAAAAACACAAGAACACAATGACACACGGAAAGACATACAACAAATCGCCTCGTAGAATAAACCACAAAGCAACAAAGAGTAAGACTAACACCGGGACCACCGCCTTAGAACGGTCGGTAGAGCAAACCACCGGGAGGTTTAAAGCACTTTTATAGATAGCTAACTTCTTCCGGGTCCCGATGCTACTCTTAATACAGAAATACATAAAAAATTCGGTTCGCATAAAGGCTCCCAACTCAGTCAATGCATCAAAGCGAAAACATAAAAATCAAATTAATCACTATAATAAACAAAGACGAGTACTCATGTCTAATTCTACTGTATGCCAGAGTAAATGAAAACCAATAGTTGAACCACGGCGGGCCAAGCCAAAGACATATCGTCAAGCCCCAACCCACTGGTTAAAGTTTTACGAAAAGGCCGTCATTGAGTCTGAGGCCCGAACCGCCGTCGTGCAATTAAAGAGTGAAGCATAGCCATCAACAATGATTGGGTTGACAACTAGGCATGCAGTGAACACTGAATACTGTGAGATACTGCCAGTGAATCATTACCCCACACATAACCTTTTATGCTTGGCAGCATAACACCATGTTACAGAACGATACCTAACGCGCGTTGTCACACTGCCAGATACACTATATAAGGGCTTTTTGCGGGCAAATAACGTCGACGTGCTTGATTGGCCAGCTCGATCACTTGACCTTACCACAATCGAGCACATGTGGGATATGCTCGGGTGTCTCACTCACCAAAAGGCTACGTCAATTAGCCGGACGATTTGTATTGAGCACTGCATCAGGAATTGGCGCGCATGTCTGTTAAAAGTGTCAAGAAACTGACTGGCATTATAAGAAAGAGACATGATGCTATAGTCGCGGCAAACGATGGGCACATCAGGTACTAAACATTTTTAAAACTTTTGGTGACTTACCCCTGTGAAAGAAGAAGGTGTATTTGTGCAAATGAATAAAAATGTTGGAATTAAATTGCAATTGTCCATCAGGCAAATACATAAGCTAACATATATGACAGTTTCAGAAAATTGCAATGTTTCATTGAATAGTACTAAAGAATTTAAATAAATTTTGCTAAACATATTTTGCACAATATATATAAGATAATTTAGTTTAAATACTTACAGATTCTGTTACGCTTACTGTTCTCTGTATTACAGCACCTGTGGGACAAAATCGCCCTGGAGCCGTACCAATATACAGGATCTCTTTAAGTCCAACAGGGAGACATGATTTCACGACGACTTTATCAAAAGAAAACATACATAAGCACAGCACTGAAATATTAAACGAAACCAATTCTTAGCATAAATCTTAAAACAAAAAGCAACAATTTTAAGCAGTCTTTACACCAGGACCAAGTTGTCCAAAGCGTCGTTAGCTTAACGAGCTCTTTAGTGGTCAAAATGTTAACTGTTCAAGTAAGTACAATATCTAATTCACAGGTATTTTGCTGAAAAAATGTGAGTAGCTTTTGCAAAGCTACTCACATTTTTTCAGCAAAAATATTTGAGTATATGCCACATTTGATGATCAAAGATTTAACGATACGTTAACTAACGACATCGTTAGTTTTGAACAACTGGGCCCAGAACGCCAGCTCGACTATGTTAAAACACATAACACACACACTTTGTTTTACAAATACACTTAATGTTACCGTATTCCTATCATAACTGTAGGGAAATGACATTTCATGATCATATTTATGTATTTACGTCAGCGGAACGTAATTTATTTTGCGAGTTTAACAAATGCCATAGGAAACAGATTCTACCTATCATTCGACACGAAAAGAGAAAATGCGTTTTATATGCATTTTCTTCTCGCAACATCGCCTTTTCGCCATAAATAAACGTTACGTTGTTCAGATCATAATATTGTAACGTTACGCGCCGTAACAAAGTGCTATTACATTAGTATAACATGACTTTTATGTACAAGCGTTATTACACTGTCAGATGCGACGTCATATGATGAACGTATTTACATATTTGCAAAATATATCTTTGATTTATTTCAACACGGAAGTATTTCTTGTATTGTTTAAATACTAATGCACCATGTTTACCTCTAGTATACAGACAGACAGGACTGAGCAAACAGTGTATGGTAGCCTGATCAGATCAGATGTCAAAGAACGAGTGTATGACTGTTTGATGCTAATCCTACAATTTTAGACCATTAACAGTGAGTAAAAATAACATCTTTGAATTTTATATAATGTATACGATTTTGGATAGGCATTCCAGAGGAATTTAAACGTACAGTGAGTTTTTACATTTAGGTATTAACTGTACGTGATGTATTTAATTGCGATATGAGTATTGTCGGTCCGGTCAGGTGTATCTACATATCACTGTACACTTTTACGCTGGGCACAGTTGCTAGTCATAAATTAAAAATTACATCGTGCAAACTATATGCACATCGCCAAAATGCAATTCATTTTGATCAGTCTTTTCAGTCTTTCCGGTCGAGTACGATGGCTTTTTTTTCTTTCTTCAAGATTCGCTACTTAGGATATCTGATTATAATTTCAAAGAAATGTACGAGGCAGCTGTGGGATTTACACATATAATTAGTGAATTCAAGAGAAAACATGTACATCTATAGCTACTGAGAAAGAAACATATTTAATTAACTCTTTCAATGTCACAGGCGATAATAATAGGCTTTTGCAAACAGCATAGCTCCAGATGAGACGGCTCATCTGGATCTACGCTGTTTGACATTCAGTCTTTCAACTTTACATACAAACTTATTTTCAAGCGATAGTTTGTTAAAAAGAAAAACAGCCGAGAAATGTCGTCTGAAATTAGGCATCGAAAGCGTTAAACGAAAAAAAAATTACAACTTAATGTATGACAAACGGCAACACTTACTGACGCCTGTAACTGTATTTGAAGCAAAAATACTTCCGGCGAAGGGATCCTTTGGATATACGGAACAAGTCAAAATCAGAAAAGAGCAGATTCGGTTTTACTGACTCTGTTCATGAGGAATAATATAGGGATCAAACATGTTTTTTCATGCATTAACAGTCGCCATGAAAACCGAGGCCGGAGGCCTCGGTTTTCAACACCTCCCAAGGGACCTGGCGAATGTTAATGCATTGAAAAAAAAACATGTTCGATCGCTATTATTGCATAAAAACTGAAAACATTTACTTCATTTCACGTTATTTCTTGCACTATTTTGTTTCACCTTTTCACCAATGTCTCACGAACGCAATTTCCACGGACTATGTCCATCCTATGGCCGAGCAGTACACATCTCGTGACGGCAGCATGTCTGTGGCCCCGCTACGAGCATATTTAAAGTTGCATAGCCGTGCATTAACAGCGCGTGAATTGCCTCGTTAATACACGGCTTTTCGCCGGTTAATGTACGGCTGTTAATAACGTGCGGCACTGCTTTTAATGCAACAATGACAAATGCAACATCTTACACACACCATAACAGCTTTGAGCGGAGATTTATTTTATAATGTATGAATTCGTCGTACCCTAGGCCTAGAAAAATAATAATATCAGCACAATATCGAAGTACAGGGAGAGGTTTTACGGCCTCCACACAAACACTTACCGAAGTGGAGGTCCTTTAGAAATACAGAACAAATCACAATCAGAATCATAATATAGCAAATCCAACTAAAGTGTGTAAAAGTAACACTTTGTTACCTATATGTATTACTTAGTTCAAATGTGCGATGTTACCTACAATCTTGTTACCTACAACACAGCCATATGAGAACAGCAAAAGATAATACATTTTTGCAAAACAGTGCAGCCTTGATAGGGCCTTCGATTTTCACTTCTTAGATTGAAATTTAAATATTCTATGTAGGTCACCCACCCACTTCTCGCTTATTCTTTGATACATGGATCGTTCAATGCGAAAACGTGTCTTCGGGCATGTGCGGACAGCGAAGGCCCAGATCATTCTGTGCATCCGTGTATTCCGATCAGGGCCTTCACTGTCCGCAAACAGAATCATTGGATGCTACAGAATGCGTGAATCGGGAGAAAATGCCCAAATGATGCTTTGCATAGGCGCAGGATGATCTGAATCTGCACATTTTGCACATGTTAGAAGGCATCTTTTCGTTGACACTTATTATAAGACGAATCTGCATGCGTGTTGCGAAAGGTCGCTCGTGCAAAATTATTGACGTAAGACAGATAATATCAACTAGTCAGATTTCTCGTATCTTGCGAAAAGACACAACCCTGCTATCAGAAAGATATACAGCTAATGTTTTGTATATATAAAGCCTGGATATTGCATGATACAAAACAACTGTAAAGCAGTCTGAACTAACTGCATTTTTGCGATATGCATGCATTTTGCATGGTACTGTTTCCGATTTTGCCTGTAAGTTATGTTACGTGTATAGTAAACAGATATATACTGACAGGCAAACACATCCGTCTAGCAATAAATTAATCTGTACAGTTGGTGTCTAGATACAAATCAGCACTGATTTTTTAAAAACATGTTTGATATGTTTTTGTTAAACTGCTTGAACTGTATGGAATTTCGATGAAAATTTTTGTTGCGGTAATTACTTGACTTATTGTATGTGGTCTTGATACATTCTTACCCAATGTAGTCCGTCAACAAATGTTTTAGAATTTTGTACATGACAAAATTTGCAGAGAACGTCCTCAGCATGCATTTTAAAGACTTACATAAGTATTAAGTTGCATTGTATACGAATCAATCTTATAGAAATATCATTAATACGAACGCCCCAAAGGTGTCTGGTAAAATGTAAAATGTGTCAATAAAAACGATATTGTGAAAATTTCCGAAAAAATGTTCTCTTGCAAAGTTATTGTAGCGGCCATATTGGATCAGAAATCGGACATTTTTGGTGTCAATCTTTTCTATAAACCATTTAATACATGACATCGAAAACGGTAGAATTTGTATTTGAAATACAATTTGTATGCGAAATTTTAAAACTGATGTCAGGCAGTAAACCAGGGTAGACTCCCTTGAATGCAGAAAATAGCCTCAGTGTCACTTTTTTGCGTCAGCGTTGCAAATACGAAAATAAACGTTATGGTTTCTGTTTTGAACATGATTTCATTTCTTTTCTATTATGTTAATCTGAATACGCAAGATTTTTATACTCGGAATTTATTAAATATCAAGTAGGCTTTCGTAGAAACATGTCAGTTTTGCAAAAATGCAATGTATACATATCTGCTATACGGTTGTTTTTATATTCATGCATGTCCAAATTGCCTTCCAATATCAAAATGAATTGTATATCATTCCGATTGTAGGTTTAGCAATTTTCTTATGTTGGAGCCCGTACTAAACGTAAATAAGTTCTATTTCAGACTGCCAACTGACGTTTAACTGTCGCAGTCAAGTCCATCAATACAGAACAATGTATACGCAAAAGATCTTAGAGACAATAATTGCGATCTCAGACATTATAGTACAGATTTGTCACCACTCTTTTTCTCCCGCTGCATACAGTTGACCATCCTTAAATCAAAATCCGACATACCTGCTTATGTCAACGTGAATTTGTGTGATGTTGGTGATTGAATTTTCTATACTTGCTTTATAATTTAACTCTTTTTATCTGAAACTACTACTGAAACAAAACATAATATCCGGTCCTTCAGAATTTTAGAAAACGAGAGTTGATGTATCTCGAATATAATCCAAACAAATGTCTAGGATTTTTTTTTAAGAACGATGGCACGATGCTGTGACAACGGCGCTATATTTTGGAAGAGTTTATTCCTTACATACTTTCAAAGAATATTACTTCGACAGAAATGTCAGCACCACTGCAGGAAAACGTATTGTACCACGTAATGACTTTGTTCAGTATACAGTCAGCATCAGTGGACGAAAGGTCGATATTCTTTAAAATATGCAATAAACAGGAGACAATGCAAAATATAATGTATCACGAAAACATACCTATATAATTTTGACCCCCTTAAACCCCACTTTTATATAGTAAACCTTGGGTTTACAGGGGTATACATTATTTTTCTTATTTCTGCTCAAAACATAGATGGTGAGTACTCGTTAGAACCGCCTCGGCGAGGCGGTTCTAACGAGTACACACAATCTATGTTGTGGTATTCGTTAGAACCGCATCGGCGAGGCTGTTCGAACGAGTACACACAAGTTATGGTTTGCGCAGAAATACGAAAAATATCAGAATTTTAATCTGAAAACTTTCAGGTTTTTTTGGTGGTTAAATTTTCAATATATTTAAATAGGCGTGTTTTCGTAATGATCTTACTTTCATCGAAATGGCCCAGTTCAAAGTACGTGGAATTGGAAAGCAAACGATACGCAGCGTAATCAGATCCTAAACTGAACACATGGTCTCCGACATTCAGACTGCTGTTAACATTAACTGAACTGGAACCTGAAAACAGACATAAGATATAGATATAGATGTAGTTATAGATATAACTTTAGCTTCAGATATAGCTATAGATATAGATATAGATGTAGACATAGATAGAGATAGAGATATAAATAGCTTCATATACCAAGTAAGCATTCTTTATAAATCTATGGCAGGCCGTTATCGGTCCGTCAGTATAGCTGACGGGCCGATAACTGCCCGCTATAGATTTATAAAGAATGCTAGCTGGGACATTTACTTTATTTTAAATTTCCGCTGATTCAGTATTTTACTTATTTATGTTGTGGAAACAAGGCGTTATTGATGTGCAGAAAACAAAACGTCTGTATAGTTTTGAATATACTAAATATGATTGTATATCATACTTTTAGGAGAAATAATGCATTTTCAGGGGATGCAACTCTGTCATTTTTGGGCTTATACATCATATGCGAAAATAGAATTCCGTTCAAACCTACTTAGGCGTGAAGGAAGTTCCGGGGTGAAGTTAGTCAGCTGTAAAAGTGTTTTAACTCCCCAGATACCCCCCCCTCCACCCCACCCCCGCTCCAGTGGTTTATTCTACTGACCGTTCTAAGGCGGTGATTCCGATGTTAGTCTTACTCATTGTTGATTTTTTTGTTATTCTACGAGGCGATTTTTTTTACGTCTTGCCTTGTGTTATTTTGTTCTTGTGTTTTCAGTCCTTTTAGGATTGCGATTACCTCGCTTGGGGAAGAGAGAGCTAATCTTAGTGCTTTTCATACGTTTAAACCACCGGAGTTTAAAGCATTTTTACAGCTAGCCAACTTCACCCTGGGTCCCGATGCTACTCTTAATACAGAAATACATAAAAATTCGGTTCGCATAAAGGCTCCCAACACAGACAATGCATCAAAGCGAAAACATAAAAAGTCAAATTAATCACTATGATAAACAAAGACTCGTACTCATGGCTAATTCTACTGTGTGCCAGAGTAAATGAAAACCAATAGCTGAACCACGGCGGGCCAAGCCAAAGTCATATCGTCACGCCCTAACCCAATGGTTAAAGAGGCCGTCATTGAGTCTGAGGCCCGAACCGCGGTCGTGCAATTAAAGAGTAAAGCATAGCCATCAACAATGATTGGGGTGATAACTAGTCATGCAGTCTGCGCATAATAAAAAATGTATATGCAAAATGTTCTGAAAGCATTGAAATTTTTAATGACCCTTTGCACAGAAATTCTATCATTAAAATTTGTAAAGAAATATTATGTTGAACTTATATTTGCCATTCAAATCAATGTCTTTTGAACCGATACTGTTATCGGAGATAGGTAGACCGCATGGGACTCATTTGGCTATATGGAATGACCTTTTGATTCAATCAGTGGAAGAAAAAAAAATAGTCAAGATAAGAAGGTATCTTCTAGATTTAAAATCATTCAAAATGCATGAAACTGATGAATAAAGGCTTCACGAATTGTGTTTCCGCCGGCTTTAAATGATGATGTATATCACCATGAGTAATATTTCTAAATTATCAGATTTTGTTTGATATTAGAAAACGAGTGAACGGTAATGTTAAACGCAAGTCTCGCATTCATATGTCGCTTTCTGGACTTAAAAGCATTCTTAAACAATCAGGACGGCTTCCTATGCTATCTGTTATAACATCTTTCTCTGCTTTTTCCTCCAGTAAGTTAGACACGTAAGTTACTAAATTCGATGACTGTGGTCACGCCTTTTATAAGGCGGCTCTTCTCATATAAGGCAATACTCAGCATGCTCTTTGGTCCTACATTGACTAAGAAGTTAACCACATCAGACATTTCCATTACGAAAACACGCCTATTCAAATACACTGAAAATTTCACCACCAAAAACTGAAAGTTTTCAGATAAAAATTCTGATAGTTTTTATATTTCTGCTCAAAACATAGATTATGGGTACTCGTTAGGCGGCTTTAACGAGTACCCACAATCTATGCTTTTGAGCAGAAATAAGAAAAATAATGTATACCCCTGTAAACTCCAGTTTTCCCATATAAAAGTGGGGTTTAAGGGGGGTCAAAATTATAAAGGCATGTTTTCGTGATGATTAAAATCCCATATGAGCGAGGCGCACGATAAAAACCTACAATAAGACTTGTGCGACCAACAAAGACTCCGATCAGTCTTCGGGCCGTCCAAAGAGAGATAAACGAGAACCCTTGCCGTAGTGGGTTGATGTACAGGCTGATCTGTCTTTTCTGGTTACGCAGGTCTTATGGCAAGTTTTGTCGTGCGCTGGCTCATATACCGGTATTAAAAAGGGGATCAATTTATTGAAGTACCCACTATATTTAAAGATAAGTCGGTTGTTTCTTCTATTACTCCTTACATCTTCAATACTGAATCAGTGAGAATCACCCATAATTTGTTACAAGTATAAAAACCTATTCCAAATACAATATTAGATTTTTAATATAATTGCTTCTGATCTTGATACTGAAGTTAACATCCCCGCTTCCTGAGAATGCGAAGGTTCCGAATTCTGTTATCCTGCAGGTGTTCAAGTTATTGCCGGGAAATTTGAAAATTATTTCCGATTGAAGAATTCGATCTCCCATCGCTTTTCACCTATTTTATTTACATTACTATACCATGACTGAGAGAAACGGATTTCGGAAATAAGTTGGATTTAAAATACGTAAGATCTAATTAGCGGAAAATGTAGAATTAGTCTGAAGCTGGAACCTTTTCGAGAAATTGGCGGAGGTCTTCCGCTACAATTTTGTCGCTAAACACATTTTGCCAAAAAAAAAAAAAAAAAAAAAAAAAATGTTATCGCGAAAAATTAAGCGGAATATATGTATAACATCAAGTTTGATGTAATTTACCTGACACTTCACACGGCATTCCAGCCACCTTTCCTTGAATCAGTGCATATAAAATAATTAAGCCAAAAATCGCCAAATTCCGGAGGGACATTTTCTGATTCATGCAGCCACCTTTTAGGGCTTTCTGATCATGTGATTTCCTTTTAAACATGGTCTATTTTTATAATGGATCATAGTTCTAATATTATGGGAGAAAAGGGCATTTTAGGGGAAAGATCAAACAGCAATGGTGCCGGTTAGCTTACGCAGCCACGCAGTCTAATCAAGGCCTTTGCCACAATTCGATTTATTTTAGTATGCCGAAATAACCCTGAGTGGTGGAATAGATAAATATGAGCAAACAGTGTAGACACAGATCATACGGCGTTTGATCAGCGTCAATATTGTTTGCCACTCATCCAGTAAGTTTAGACACATCAAAAGATAACCAAAATAGACGTGTTCAAACTTTATGATGTTTGGCAAGGAGTTAAGGTTCCCAATATTTATGGAAAATATTATATTTTAGATATCTGGTAATGTGCAGCGAAGGCCCTGATAAGAATGCGCCTATGCCATGAAGCTCCATTTTCTCACGACGAGACTAGCAGAAACCGTATATGCTACTGTATTCAACCAAAGGGCTGGGAGACTTTACCCTTTTCTCCTAAAAATTTAAAATACATTTTAGAACCTGTTGATATATCTGAAAAGCTGCCGGATGAATGGCAAACAGTGTAGACCCTAATCAGACGCCGCGTTCTGTGGCGTCTGATCTGAGTCTAGTCTGGGCCTGTCTGTCTACTTAGGGTAAATGCGGCATTTCTATTACAAAAAATATCAGTATACGGCATTCTCATTTCATCATTTCAAATACAGCATAAATGACCTTGTTCATAAAGTACTAAAATAACAATTAAGACTGTGTCCGTTGTTTTTCTTTTCTTTCAATTTTATTATTAATGTATAAGTAGTTCTAAGTTCTAACTTGAAACAAAACTTTGCAGCTCAAAGAAAATTCAAGTGTGTTTTATAAAGACAAGACTCCGAAGTATATGAAATAAAAGTATACGAGTGCCTCGTACTTTCATGTAACAAAAATAAAAAAAATCTTGTTATTATATAAACTGAAGTGAAAACGAAACGTAGGATACAGTTTTACGCTGAATTGAAATAATGTTTTCAAATGCATCTAAAATATTTTATTATATAGTATTAAAGCAACACCTCTACTGAACAGTTTTCCAAAGGTTCGTTGGTTTGTGACAAACAAATCGTTAGAAATTAAAGCGCATTGGAAGGTACCCAATATAACTGAAAATGAAAATTGACTGAATTAATCGGTATCAGGTGTGCCCTCGCCGCTGTCTGCGCCCTTATTCTCCTGCACATGGAGTTCATCTGTGCATTGATCCGCCTCAGTGGAATTTTTATTAACCCAAATAAGCCTAATGGACTTTCCCATCCTTATACATTGGTCAGTCTATTTGTCATTTAAGGGGTGTCAGGTGTATCTTTTTTTTCATTTTTCTTCTATTTGTAATTGAAATTTCCGTTAGCAAACAGTGAAGACCTTGATTAGACGCCGCATGCGGCGTCTGTCTAGGTCTGCACTGTTTGCCTATGTCCCACAAAAGGGACGCCATGCTTATATGGGTAAATTCTACTAACAGTGCATTGCTCAACTGGGGATTGGGGATATCTCGGCATCTCCTTAACCTCCTGTGCAGTGCGTCACACAGACGGGGACAAACCTGGACTGTATGGTGGCCGATCAAGTTGACTATTTGTTATGGTTATCCAGAAAGCTACTACAGACTCTGGGTACTTAGGGCCGGGCATTATCATACTGTAAAATCAATTGACGTCGCTGCATAAGAGAGACTGCAACAGGGCGAAGGACTCCATCCTTGTACCTTAATTACTGCTATCAAAATCAGCTGTGATGCGTCCGCAGACCACAGCAGAACCTCTATCCCTCTCAACAACGCAAGCGTCGGCGAAGTTTTTCCTCACGACGTCGGTTAATGCGACGTCGACCAACTGGGCGAAAAAGAGTGCAGTGGGACTCGTCAAATGACCCGTCCACACTGCTTCATTGAAACTCTTCTGTGCTGTCAACCACACCATACAACGCAGGCGATGTGTCTGAGTCAGGGACGAGCCATCATACGGCCGGCGTACTCGAATACCAGCCTCACGCAATCGATTTCTCAGAATTCCGGAGTGAACGGGTGGAAATGAATGGCAGATAGGCAGTTAGGTGACGACTGCGCAAGAGTAAAAATCGAATAGCCCTGTTCCGACGTCGCGACGTCACGACGTCACGTGTGGACGTCCAGTCCGCGGTCGGTCGGTAACACGTCCTGTCTCCCTTAAACGTATTACAAGACGTTCAGTAATGGGCACATTCACCCCAAAATGATTAGCAACTTGTTGCTGTCTCTGACCTTGCATCTGAACAGAACTTTATCCTGCGTTTCTTTTTCACTTCAGTATATGATCAACCTTTCTACTTAGAATTCGACCCCACCACAGATACCACTTGCTTAAACCTACATTAGTTGGTCAATTCATACAGTCTGACCGGTGTCTACACCTCACGCTCATAACTTGGACATTCAGGTTGCACTTTTTACGTTCGAAATTGAACCGGTGCACAGCATTTTCGACAAGATTGCATGTGCGCCCAGCGTATACTCAGATCAGCCTGCGAATCCGTAGTCTCCGCTGTCTGCTGTCCGCCTGAAGACGCTTTGGAACCTTGGCTACCTATAGAATATCTTGTGAAAACTCAGACCACTCGCGGATGCACAGGCTGATCTGAATGTTCACTGGGCGCACATTCATTCTTGTAGGAAATGCTGTGCCCAGCTCGATCTGCCAACAGATGATTGTAAATGCATTTTCTGTAGGATCGTGTATTACTGGTGTGATGAACTGATCGATCCTTTGAAATTTCTGTTTTAATGTCAGTCAAAGAATAATTTGGATTCAAAAAGAATTGTGTTAAGAATAAGTCCTGCCTTAACCTTTACCACTCGCTGGGTTTATTCGGCAGACGACTAATTGGTATTTTTCTATTTTTCCCAGAAAACAGGATTTGACATTTCGTGTAAATTGTCTCGTTTCTGTGTGCTAAGCATTAGAGCTTTGGTGCATTACTAAAACTGAGATAGATTCTTTTATTTGGATCAGACTGGCGACTTTGCTTGCCGGGTTTTGTCCGGTACATCTGCAGAAAATCATATTTTAAATGAATTTCGGTAAATACAGGTGCATTCCGGTGTTTTTGATATTTTAGGCATTGTCACAAAAAAAAATAATAATAATAAATACTGAAATACATTGATTTAAAAGGCGAGGTCGTCAAGTGGCGGATAATTATGTCCATTGTCATATTATCATTCTTGGTACTAAATATAAGTTAATACTCAACGATTTTAAATGCAGCTTCTAATGTTACACGTTCCTTCGTCCCATATTTTTACTGCAGCTTATTCGTCCAATCAAAAGATGTGTACCAAACATTTAAGGAAGTTAATAAATGGCGCAGAGAAATGCGCACAATGACAAAATGTTTCACGTTTGGTGCGATGTAAATAAACATTCAGAATGCACAAAGGAAAGATAAAAACAGCTACAAACTCAATTCATTATCGCTGTTTAGTGATGATACTTGATGAAAAGACTGTTAAGAATGCCAAGGTCTAGAAACAGTAGAAGTAGCAGCCCTCTAAAGTCACTGAAGACCACCACTGGTCAAAGTGAATATGACAGGATATTCCAAAATGTACAAGAAATGTTCTGCGAAACCGTGGATGCTGATGTCATCTATTATGTCCTTACGGAATGCCATTGGAGGAGTGAGTACTAGTGTTGGTTTGAAGCATATGTTCCTACAACAAATAAAACCTGGCATGTTCAGTGATTTATTTACAGTTTGGCTCTATTGAGTCCACATGATTGAAATTCATTGAGTCACATGATAAAAATCTTGAGAAACTAACATGTTTTAGAGCAGTTTGCTGCTGTATTTTGTGAGTCCAGGGACTCGCTTATATCATATTTGTGAGTCCAAGAGAAAAAATATGAGTATATGAAGCAGGACTGGCATGTAAAAAAAATCACTGCATGTTAATCCTGGGGGCTGGCATTATGTTATTTTTTTAACTGGCTGTTGTTGTGTTTTGGCCGAAATTTTTATCTGTCTAGTTGTACTGCACCCTGGCAAAGATTTCTTGCATTATGATTGCACATCATGAGAATAAAGGAAGATGAATTGTGAGACTAAAAAAGGTATGATAGTGAGGTATGAAAAACTGGGATGAGTTGTATAAGGCAATTGTTACATAGCACTTAATAGCACTTCGCTATGCAATGATATGTTAACAAAAAATGCATTGTAGCACTTCGTAACTGTGTTTAGAGTTGACTCCATGTCTGAAACGGAACGTTGCATAGCAACCAGACAAAACAAAATGGCGGGACCCAACATAGTCAGTGCCCGTTTTAAGAAATTAAATGTTTGTTTTTTTTTGTTGATGTTCTTGGACAGTGCATTGTGCATAAATTACCATAGAATACAAAACTAATCCCTGAAGCAAACACCGCTAGCTTTTTACGAGTAATTTCCAGTTTGAAAATAGTTGCATAGCAAGAACAAATCACAACACTACAGAGCGTTACCTGAAAGTGCTTTCCTTATGCAACTCACCCCTGATAGTGTTGGCATATATGCAGACAAGAACTGACAAGAAGCTTTTTTTTAGCTATTTTTTATAAAACATTATTAAAAAATTATTATTAAAAAATGATAAGATTAACAAGTTTTGATATAATTAGCTCATTCAGGATACAGTACAGCTCGAGTGGTTTTTCAAAATTCTGTGACATCAATTAACAAGTTTTGATTGTCAGCATTCCCATTCACCATGAGCGTACAGAATTGTTGGTATCTATGTACACAATGTCAGCATTCCCATTCACCATGAGCGTACAGAATTGTTGGTATCTATGTACACAGAACGTACTGCAAATTCGGTGCATAAATTGCAATATTCGTATGTCCTATTTGAATCAGTTTTCTATCTATCTATCTGCAACATACTGCAACATCCCCTCGCGAGGATTACATGTAGGTTTTCACTCATTAGCATCCTTTTTAATATTAATAAAGCATTGAAACACTGTGATTGCCGATGGACTAATGAATGCGTACGGCCATGCATGGAAACGGATAGAGGAGTTTTCCAAATAGCCCCATTCCGATTTCCCAAAATTAGGTTTATTCCCCTGTTCTCTTGAAATATATTTGGGTGTTCCCTTGGTCCACAGAAAACCACGGTAGCCCCATACACTGTTCGAGCACATAACATGGGCCTCAACAAACCTCCATATGAAAAAGTACTGGATTCTGTGGCTTGGATCGGCCAACAAGTGGTCATTTTTACTTAATGTGTCATAGAAAACAAAACAAACACTCAAAAATCACAGAGAGAATCAAACATCAGCCCCCAATCTATGACGTACTTATTTATGTTTGGTATTCCTGTAACTGCCTTTTCCCATGCAACAACCTCATGCGCTCAATATAAAGCATGCGCTCAATATAAATGACGTTCTGTGGTAAAAGATTGGGACATTCTCAGTTGCGTGCAGCAACCGCACATATCAATATGAATTTACTTAAAGGGGCACTTCTGCTATCAAAGAGGCATTGAATCAATAAGACAGCACATGTGAAAAGGGTGTCTGCCACACAAAAACGCACTTTATGACCACAAGGGGCCATAGAAGCTAATGACAATTCAAATGAGTGAGAGTGAGTTTTTTTGTTTTTTTTAACAGCTAGGTCATATGGAGGTGTGGACCTTGGTTTAAAGTACCACATGAAAGGTTAGAGAAGCCTGGGATCGAACTCATGACCCCTGGGTGACAAGGCAAGCAGCTTTACCACTACACCACCGAGGCACCCTTTCCCAATATTTCAACCTGTTAAATATCTAATAAAAGGGCTGCAGACATTTCACCATGCCCCACCACTGCACTTACATCAAGCAAGTGCCATAACTCAGTTGATAAATTAATAAAGTTTCAAGAAGATATCGCAAATAGTTTTCAAGTTACAGAGCGGACAGAAATATATAACAGAAATCACTAAAATATTTCTGTTTTCAA
Organism: Anodontia alba; assembly: GCA_964016985.1. NCBI lineage: Eukaryota > Metazoa > Mollusca > Bivalvia > Lucinida > Lucinidae > Anodontia > Anodontia alba. The sequence goes on from OZ024826.1 coordinate 94,894,115, forward strand.
ATGGCCATAACTCCAAAAGTAGGTTCTATAGTCAAAGTATATGAAGGGCAGTTGTCAGTTTCTGCTGAAATGATTAATAGCTTATGAATAAGCCCGCCCGGGAAAAGTGTGCGGGCTCGACAAGACTGAAACAGTATTGACTTGGCCGTTTAACTCCAGTTCAAACCAAAATTACGTCGGTACAAAGTTCTTCTGTCTGAAGTATGATTTACAAAGTACAAAAATGTACGTACTTTGAATCGGACAAAACCTACAATACTACAATGGACGTGCGACCAGCAAAGACTGTGCATCGACCCACTATATAAAGCAAGCTTCTTGCATACTGTACAGTCAGCGAATGCTCTTAATTATCAGAATGTGCAGTTGTGTAGACAGACCTGAGTCTTCGCTCGTCACACAAGACATTTTTTTACACCCATTGAACGTAGGAGGTACATACGATTAGCGAAGGCTCTGATCAGACTACTGATGTGCAGTCCCAGAATATACAGGCTGATCCATCTCTTCGTACAAGTTTTATTGTAGTTTTTGCCATCACAGGCACATGCGTGATTCGATTGTGCAAACCTTAACGCTTAACATCTGGGTACAGTTTTCAGCAGATGACATTTTGAAATATTTTTCTCATTCTTTCAAGAGAACAGGATTTGTATTTCATGCAACTTGTCTCCATTGCATGAAATGTCAAATCCTGTTTTCTTGGTAATGAAAAAAATTACGAATTCAGTTTGTCGTCTACTGAATTAGCACAGAGAGCCCATTTTGAAGACGTTTTCCTGTCGATGCTAGGACTATACAATGCGTCTCTTTTACTTGTTAAATAAATTACAGTCTTGGTTTTGCATATCAAATGTTGAAGGCACAAAAACAAAACACTTTACATGGAAATGAAAGTTCTGAAGATTGCTGTATAAGCCAGTAAATATAGTGTTTGTATTATACATGTACTATAAGAGAATAACGTAACAATATTCATTTGTACCGTGATAAATGCGGGGTAAGGTTTTTCACGCTGCAGGTTGTACTGTTTTAAGGGAGCTAACTGCAGCTGACTTAAAAGGGAGTTAACTGCAATTGCTTTTTGAGTCTGGTGTAAGCAAAATGGAATGGGGAACAGCATTTTTTATGAATTGCGCCAATAAAAAGGGGGCATGCTTATACAATAAGCTGTTAACCAGTACACTGAACACCCTTCCACCAGAAACTTGTAACTGCCAATCTTGAAGCAGTGGCTCATGATAAATCGCCTCGGTCTGTGGGGATTGAATGAGCGATCCGGACCATTGGAGATTGATGTGTTCGCCTCCTAGGCATTATCTGTGTTTTTTTTTTTTGTGGGGGGGGGGGACGATGCTCATTGATCTCCAAATAAAAGCCTCTAAGATAGCAGAAGCGCCCCTTTAAGTACCCGGGTACAAGGTAAGAAATAAACAAACAGAAATATGTTTTTTTTCTTCTTTTTTTCTTTTCTTGTTTTGTTGTTGTTGTTGTTTTTATTCTCTACGTAGAAATATTTCTGTATTTTTTTAGCGACAAATCGGCCATATGATGCATAAACAAAATAAAGGTTCCGATTACCTCCCCATGCAAACTTGGAAAATTTGGAGCTGTCCGTCATTCTGAGGTCAAAAATCTCTTATTGTCAGCTCGCCTTGATAAACTTTTGCCCACCGCGTTCTACAGGTAAGTGGGTAGTTTTGCGGAAGGAACTCGGCGGAAACGCGGTTGGCGAAAAATATGTCGCGAATGGAATTGGAGTGGGGTATCTGGCGGAACCGGGGTGGGCTAAAAAATCAATCCCGTCGGTTCGGGGGGCGGGGAGGGATTTTGAAAAACCACTCAAGCTGTACTGTACATGCATGAGAGGATGGGACACCAAGGGAAGTCATCAACCAAATACCAACCGCAGGCGCATGTAATCCAGAGCAGGCGCATACATGTAATCAAGAGCACCTGGCTTTTGATTTGTAACAGAAAATCATTAAGCGACTTTTCTTCGGTGCAATTTTCCCCTCCTTTTAGTTATAAATACTTACAAGGATAATCTGCTCCGGTGCAGTTTTCCCCTTCTTTTAGTTATCAATACTTATGAAGATAATCAGCTTCGGTGCAATTTTTCCCTTCTTTTACAGTACAGCCAAAGTGGCTTTCCGATTTGTCTCAGGTCTCAGTGACAATCTGTCATGGTGACAAAGCCTGATGTCTCGTTCAACAGTTACCCTGTCACGGTGACAAATTTCAAGCCAGCTAGACAGGTGAAATTGTCTCGATAATTCGGCGATATGCATCCTGACCCAGCGAGACATTTATTGCATGATTATATAATCATTATTGTTGAGTTCCATTACCTGGACAAATGGTTAGGTTAAAAAAATCCTGTCTTCCCTTTTTCTTTGTTGAATAAAACAAAAGAAAAAATATTTTTGTCCTTTTATATTTTTCTTGAATTATATAAGACCATTAGTAGCCAATTGAGTTACCTTTAGAAATTAATTCAGAAAATGGCTGAATTTTTTGCAAGCAGTGAAGGTCCTTACCAGAAGCCACGGCAGCGTCTGATCTGGATTTGCACTGTTTGCCAATGTCCCATTTTTGGAGTCCTGTTTTCAGTAGCTTCCCATAACCTCTATTCCTGTGTGCTAACGACAAGTACTTTCTCATACGTTGGCTTGTTTGTTCGATGCTCCTTTGATAGCAGATGCGCCCCTTTAAATCAGTCAGAAATATTAACAGTGTACACTACTACCAAATTAAAATGCCATTTCTACATCTTCTTGTGCTAGAATTTTCCGCCTTTTCAATACATCATTTATTTATATTTAGCAAGTGCACTAGTTGCTTAAAAAAGATGTTTACAGCAACCACAAATGCACATGGCCATTCTCTGATATTTTTTTTCTTCTTCTTCATTTTTTTTTTTTTTTTTTGTCAATGTCCCAGATCAACATGAAACATCTAAAGCAAGTGTTTTTGCTTGTTGATGGTGCATATGATGCATATGATTGCAGAATGCTGATCATACTGCATAATTGTGCAGGCTGAGCTGCGTCTTCAATGGTCATTCCATGACCTGTATATCAACATGCGCAACGGATGTTTTGCTTATCTCTATTGCAATATCCATAATCATTGTGGCTTTGCAAGGACCATGCCATCATCAAAGACACTGATCAGACTGCTTGGATGGACAGACTTAACTGGTCTTCGTTGGTCACTGACAACAACCTGCAAAGACTTAGATCAACATGAGCAACTTCTATGAGAGGCGATTTTGCTCATCTCTGATAGTCCTGCTAATGCGATCACAGGCTGCAAGAATGCACAGGCTAATCTGAGTCTTCGCCGCTGATCACAAAGCAATCTACAAGACTCAGATCAACATGCGCAACCGCTGTGTAGATTTGCAATCTGACAGATGGTCATTATTTGTTTATTTCCATTAGAGGAGACAGCTCTGTGCTGGGTGCAAATGATTATTTTTCTGAGAAAAGAGCAAAATAGTACCTTAGCGCTCAATTTGCAAGATAGCAGTTTGTGCATCAAAACAGCTGTTCTTGTTTCTAAGTCCTGGAGAACCTATTTAGTAATCCCTACGTAAATTCTCATGGGTCAGCTCAGATACGCCACTGGGTGAGGATACGCAATTCTGGGAATTCTCATTTCCAGTATAGATTACAAAAATATATGTAAAAATACCCAGAAAATGCAACAGTCACATTCCCTTGCCCCGCTTAATGAAACCCGTATGCTCGTAATGGTAACGTCACGAGAAACCTTGGCGGAAACGGCTTAGAGAGAAAATCTCACTTATGTTTGTAAAATCATAGAGCATTTTTTTTTCATCAGAAATGCATAAGAAACTGGCATGTATTAAAAATAGCACCTAAGTATTTGGGCACACAGGCCAATACTGTAGACCCAGATCAGACACCACAGAGAAAGGGAATGAAACTAGTTAGGGGGAACAGGGAACATGGTAATTTGGAAAACACTTTAAGGACAATAAGACACGCAACCAGTGAGGATTCGGATCATTTTTCAAAGCAAGGGCGCTCAGATTTTGCCATTTGTGGTGACAAACATGCATTTAAACTCCAGTTTTTGGAGAGGTTACAAATCTCGGGTTAAATACATCACCATTTTAGTAAAGGTTTAAATGCCTTCTGCAGTATCTGATCTGAGTCTGCACTGTTTGCTCAGGCCTGTCTGTCCAAATACGTAGAGTAAGTACGGAAATTCGATCAAATCAAACCCCTTTAGAAATCATTCTGATTCAAAAATAAATGCTGTGTTCGACTCGTAAAATTCATTGTCAAGGCATCTATGCAATTAGTTAGCTCCCTTTAAACAGTAAAACCCTTACCCCGCATTTACCAGGGTATACATGTAAATAAATATTAGTTCTATTATTCTTTTACATTATCTATATTGAGATCATTGTAATTCTTAAAATAGCCAGAAAATGCAACAGTCACAAAGCAACATTTCGGTTTGCCCACATGAAGAAACCACATGCTTGTAGCAGATACGTCACATGAAATCAAGGTGGGAAACCGCCTCGGGAGAAAAACAAACTTAATTTATAAAGCCTTTTTTCGCCAGAAATGTGTACGAAACTGGCACATATTAAAAAGTTAAAGAAGCTTAATATCGGGACAGATAGGCCTGTGCAAACAGTGTTGACCCAGATCAGATGCCGCAGAGGTCAACGGAATGAAACTAATTTGGATGACACTTGTAGGACAATGACCTGTGCGCCCATTGAATGCTCAGATCAGCCTGCAAATCAGTCTTCGCTGTTTGCATGTGCTGATTTGGCCTCTGGGCATAGATCATCTTCCAAGTATATGCGTTTCTTAATTAAAGCCAGTATTGGTTTCTTCAGTAGGTTTCTTGCCCCCTTTTCATTGACGCGATTCATAAAAAAATGCTGTTCCCCAGCCCAGCTTCATAAAGCGATTGTAGTTAACTTTCTTTAAGCAGTCAGTTGCAGTTAGCTCCCTTAAAACAGTAAAACCTACAGTGTGAGGATCTTACCCCGCATTTATCAAGGTACAAATAAATATTATGTTATGTTATTCTCTTACAGTATATACATTTAAAACATTATATTTATTGGCTTACAGAGCAATCTTCAGAACTTTCGTTTCCATGTAAAGTGTTCTGTTTTTGTGTCTTAAATGAGTTAAAGAGATGTAATCTGCTAATCTGCGGGAAAATATTTGTCTATGTTTTGTCATATGCCCTTGCGGACATTCCAGGCAGAGTCTACCAGGGTAGAAACCAATACTAAGTTATGAGGATAGTGTCTTGCTCAAGGACACAAGACTTGGTGCCGTGGGTATCGAACACGCAACTTCTGGATTACCACTCTCTAGGCTAATTCGTTATTTTTTGTATTTCTAAGAAAACAAGATTTGACAGTTCTTGCAATAGAAAACAGGTTTTGACATTTTATGCAATGGAAACAATTTGCATGAAATGCCAAATCCTGTTTTCTTGGTAGAATGAGAAAAATATTTCAAAATGTCGTCTTGAAAATTTTACCCAGAGTGCTAAGCGTTAAGGTTTGCACAAACAAATTGCCCATGAGTCTGTGCATGGCAAAACCTACAATAAAACTTGTATGCAGAGACGGATCAGCCTGCACATCAGTAGTCTGATCAGAGCCTTCGCGAATCGTATGTACCTCCTACAATATCTGGATTTAACAAAACATCTTGTACGACTGAAGACACGGTCAGTCTGTGCAATTGCACATTCTAATTAGAGCATTCGCTGATCATATTTACCTTCGATAGCCGGGCTGTCCAGAGTGGGATAAAAAGTGCGACTGCAACTGCACATTCTGATCAGACCCTTTGCTGAAGGTACAGTATGCACCTTCTGTGGACTCGGGGCTATCCAAGAAGCTTGCTTTATATAGTTGGTCGACCCACAGACTGACAGGAGTCTTTGCTGGTCTCACGTACATGTACATTGAAGTACATGTATTGTAGGTTTTGTCCAGCACCAGCTCATATTCAATGTAGGTATATTGTAAATCATACCGTATTAATCCGCCTATAAGACAATTTGTTTATAAGATGGGGGCTTTTTTGGGCCCTTCCCAAGCAGGATTTTCCTTTTACTTAATTTTATAAGACGGGTTTAAAAAAGTCGCCTGTCGGAGATATTCCCTGCCACTCAGAAATTCCTAAAGTACATGAAGACATCGGCGATGATTGGTCAGATTTGTAAGTAAATTTATCACAGAGCAGCAATTAAAAAATCTTCCAACACCACTTACAAGCATGCATACCGTATTTAACTGTGTATAACACACACCTTATTTACCCAGAAAACATTTATAAAAATCCAATGTGTATTATTTATAGGAACACCAAAATCAGGACAGAAGTCGCCAAGATAATCGGTCGCGAAAACTCATGACATTCACGATCGCCCGTTAAAAATGCGAAATAGAATGATTGCTATAAGATATTCATTATTTTTTATACCTATCTCGCCCATACCAGGGTTCTGGCAGCTCAAAACAAGCAGCTCGATCTGATTTGCAGTAATTTGATATCCTTTTTATGTCCATGCTCTTTTTGTTTACGCTTTTTTATTTTGCTGATCATGTGATCTCTTCAAAGGGAAACTACTCAAACAGGCATATGCATATGAATCTGTATTGATTACCGGACTTTGACAAGACTCGCACCGTAACTTGAATAAATCAGCCTGCACAACGGATTTATTATAGTTCAAAATAGGAAATAAAATTTGGTAGAACATAAATATTGGCACGAACGATCATACATTGAAAAAATAAAAAAGTATTTAAGTTTATGCAATTATTAAAATTATTGATAATAAACAAAACCAACTGGGCTTTTGAGGTAGGTAGATCGGTCATTTGCATTTTATCTTTTATTTTCTTACCATATGTTTATCTTTTTTTTTTTTTTTTGTATTTAAACTTTTCTTCCAACTTACCAAAAAACTGTTTGAAATAAACAATGTTTATGATAAAGAAAAAAAAAAAACTACCAGCATACATCTGTGCACTTAATTGGTTAATTGGCAGTCAGAATGACAACTAGTCGACTTTAGTTGATGTTTGCAATGCCCTGAGGCACTGAGTTGATAATTTCACGTCTCAGTTAAGAAAGTGACACAAAGAAGGTGTTAATTATGAGAACACAAAAGAAATAACTACTTTTTTATTATCATAGTGTCTGCAGTGGGGAAGCAAAGAACTGCCTACACTACATCAAGTTGCCTGAGGTCCATGGTAACAGAGCTGCACAACGAAAATTCAGTTAGCATTATCGTAAATTCGGCCTTTTCTACTCTAAACCTTCCGAGTTCGGCCATTTTCAACTCAATATTCAGTGCGTGTTATACACGGGTGCGAGTAATACACAGAAAAATTCGGTACTTCACCTACAAAATTACCTTGCTGCTATTTCTGTCAAGGGACGAAAGTAAACATTATATCCTTCTACCGGTTTCGAAGATAGGCATTTTCCGTGACCACATGGCACCACCGGACTTTGCCGAAAATACCGATATGGCCAAAGACCTTGATTATAAGACGGGTCTGGATTTTTGGGGGCTTTTTTTTTTTTTGAAAAATCCCCGTCTTATAGGCGGATTAATACGGTACTTTAGGCATGAGAAGTTTGTACCGAAGTAATTTTGGTTTGAACTGGAGTTAAACTGCCCAGTCAGATATATTTAACAATATGAAATATTGGGAAAGAGTGCCTTGGAGGTGTAGTGGTAATGCTGCTCGCCTTGTAACCCAGGAGTCATGAGTTTGATCCCAGGCTTCCCTAGTCTTTCATATGAGACTTTAAACCAAGGTCCACATCTCTGTATGACCTAGCTGTTCGTGGGATGTAAAACACTCACTCACTCATTTGAATTGTCATTAGCTTATATGGCCCCCATTGTGTGCGTAAAGTGTAATTTTTATATGACAGACACCCTTTTAACAGATTACTTGATCAAGGTTGTTGGTAAAATTCACATACTTAATAGCAAACAGTGCAGATCCAGATCAGTTGGCTTCTGACAAAGCCAACTGATCTGGATCTACACTGTTTGCAAGGAAGAGTATATTCAGGTTCAGCAGGAGAAGGGTTAATAATGATCTGGTTCCAACAACCGTTGGTGAAACCAATCAATACCCATTAAGAAATATCGATACATGTAGCTTAAATGTCCACACATCAGTGTCTCAAAAATCTTGTTTACTATCTAGTATAAATATGTGGAATTCTTTGAATCTGAACATCAGAAATTCAACATCATTTTCTGCTTTTAATTGAGAGGTTTTGAAGGAGCATACACCGAACCCAGTTCCGTCATTTTACTTCAGCGGTAGTCGATTTTATTCTGTTATTCATGCACAAATAAGGACTATCTGAGTCAGTTGACAACAGTAATCCTGCATATTACACAGTAAGCTTAATCGTGAAAGAATCTGTCGTAACTATTGAAATGGAAAGTACGGAAAATGTCTGAAAATTTCGTACACCTGACAAAATGTCATATGTAAACAGTATATACCTAAATCAGACTGCTCCTGAAGGAGCAGTCTGATCAGGGTCTATACTGTTTGCCATTCCACTAAGTGTTTTAAGAAACAACTGCATAAAAAGCAAAATTTAGGCCAAAATAATATGGAATAAAGTGTTAGAAATTTTAGGACATTTACCATAGTCATCATTCCAGTGAAAATGTATCAGTAAAGGCCATAAAATCATGGACTTAGAAGTATCCATGGATAATAATAAAAATCAAGGTCTTCAGAAAGGTTAATCGTAATAGATTTCAAAGTTTATAATAGAGTTATCATGGATGTACCACATTCACAGATCTGACGCTATCCTTTCAGAAATAATTAAGGCATAAAATATATTGTCTGAAATATTTCTCAAAGGACAGTAAACTGTCTTGAAATCTTCCAGGAATGCCGCAGTCAGCTCTTAAGTTACCCTTTCCAATGGAACTGTGCCGTAATGAAATACTCTAGAACTCGGACAACCATCAGCAGTCACCCTATTCCTGATGGTAACATGACTTTACATTATTATGACTGAAATACTGCCCAAAAGAAGTATGCAGCACCCAGAATATCTTATATGTTTTTCAGATAAATATCTTTCAAAATATTACTTCAGCCATTTACCAAATTACTCTATCAAATTATTGAATACCCAATGCAGGTACATTCCGAGGTTAGCATTTGTATTAGTGTCTGTTTATTCTGTTATTGTGGGGTTAAAATTGGTGTTGTGGGGTTAAAAAAGATCAAAGGGATAACCACATAACGTACCTCTTGTAAGAACGTCCGTCCGTGAAATCTTCGTCTGTTAACCCTTTATATAACCAAGGTTTACTTTGAAGTTTTTTGATTATTTATAACTCTGCAGCCACTGATCATAAACTTTTCATATTTGGTATGGGGAAGCCGGGAGGGTTCTCTTCCATTGTACATCTATGAATCCCTGGGTCATGCCCTGGGGCGGGGCTAGAGGTCAAAATCTAGGACACCCCAATAAAGTAGTATATTACTGTTTGTTTATGCAAACAACTTCTTTAAAAAGAAGGATAGGCATCAGACATGTTTATCACATCAACATTCTGTGTAATAAGGTCAAGGTCATTGTGACATTTTCATGCTCCAGTTATTTTGCCTTATATTTTGAAGACTATTTCATGGAATAATGTGATACTTGGGATACTGGTTCTGTGTGACACCACGATTGGCAGGTTAACAAATGTAGGTCACCTTGACCTATATTTCATGGTCCAGTGATTTTGCCTGATATCTTGAATGTTATTTGATGTATGAACATCATTATTTGGGATTATGAATCAGTATGATCAGACAGTTGACCTAAAAATAATGTGGGTCACTGTAACCTACATTTCATGGTCCAGTGATTTCATATTACATCTATCATATCATAATTTGGGGTTATGTGACCTATATTTCATAGCCCTGCGAGTTTGTTTTATATCTCCCATTATTTGAGGCCTAAGTGTCATATTTACATATAATGACACAGACTAATAGTGTTACGCAAACTTTGACCTCAAAGTAAATATAACCTATATTTCATGGTGTAGTGATTTTGTTCAAGATTTTCTAGATTATTTAATGGATTAACATCAAAGTTGGTATTAGTGTTGGGAATCGGAGAGGAAAATCACAATTGATTATCGGGAAAGTAAAACCGATCGATTATCGATTGTACAATCGGTATCCCATAACTGGAGTCAAATAATAAATCATTATAGCATATGCACTTTATATTTCTATATTACTGAAAATGCAACAGCATATAAAAGCATAACTAGAGTAATTTAAGATATAGGTTGTTTCAAGACAAAGCAGATTCTGTAGCCATGTTTCTTGTCAATGAGTCTTTCATAATATTCTTAATTTGTAGATTTCATTATGTGACCTCTGGCCCATGTTTCTAAAAATAGAATTTCAAATAATCGATAGTGAAAAGAAATTATCGATAGTTGCCGATAATGGGCTCATCCGATTAGTTTTCGATTATTTCGATTAATCGGCACAACACTAGTTGGTATAATGGATCAATGTGACATTCAGATTTGACCTGTTAAGTTTATGAAGGTCAATGGCCTATACTTTATGGTTCAGCAATTTAGCTTCATGTCTTCAAGACCATTTATTCACATGGGATGAGAGATCAGTGTCACTCAGGGACTGTCTTTGTAAGCTATATGTTGGTCAGTGACCTATATTTCATGGTCCATTGATTTTGCCTTATATCATTGTCATTGACTTTAAAATATTGTATAATGAAAAAATGACGCTGGCTGGGGTATTCGTGACCTTCTGGGCACTTGCTCTAGTTTCCCTTCCATTTGTGTTTGCCAGCTTTGGGGGTGACTCCTGATTTCTACCCTCCAAGACAATATTTGAGACCCTGTTTTGGTGATTTGGTGAGTGTTAGCTTCTTTCCTAGCATTTAAACTTGGCATTCAAACATTTTGGTACATGAACATATAAACAGAGGGATTCATAAGGAGTGATATTTGGTGACATTCCTGGGATATTTTTTCTAATTTCTCCACATGTGTTATCAGAACTAAGAGAAAATTTTCCCAAATTATCATCAAATACTCCTCCATAATAACTTCAGTCCTTATAGCAACAGATAAGGCACGTTTTTCCTCCAAAAAATGCTGATATCTTTGTAATTTCTCCATGAAAACATATGTTGTGGTTACTCATTAGAAGCGCCTCAGTGAGGCACTTCTGATGAGTACCCACATCATATGTTTTTGTAGAGAAATAAGTAAAATATTATGTGGATACCCCCTCTTATCTGTAGCTATGAACTGTCCTGATAAGAGGCCTTCTTTTGCAGGTGAGGAAGCCATTGATAAATTACTCGCAATTGTTGAGAAGTCAGAGGGACAACCAGTTAAGAGTCAAAGCAAACTGCAGGAAATAGCAGAAGGCATTCTTGGACCTTTGAGACATGGGGAACAAGGCAGTCACACACCACCTGGTTCTGGTCAGAATCCCATCTCAGCTGGTGCCAGTTTTGAAAGAGCCATTGGACGCCCGGGTGGCACTAAGGAAAATCACGTTGAGGAACACAATGCAGTATTTAAAAGTGCATCTTCACCGATACAGTCAGGTCTTCAAGCTAGAGGAGGGCTTGATCGGCAAAGCCTCAATACTGCCGGTACTCCTGATTCAAGCGATTCTATGCTTTCTTGGGATTTTCCGCCTTTGCCCAGTGAATCGTCAAATGAAGCTAAACTTCTTTCTGACAGCCAACAACGAATATCAAAATCTGACATTTATAATTCTGAATCTAAGCCACAAGCTGAATCATGGAGAGCAATAAAAGCTCCAAAATCATCAAAAAATTCATCAAACTCATCATACCAGAATTTAGGAAATGAATCTGAATCTCCAAAATCAGGACCTCTGAAACAAGAACACCATGAAGATGGTGTTTTCTCTGATGACCCAGCAGTAATGAAAGCTAAAATTGTTAAACCAGTAAGGCCTAGGTTAGAAATGAATCGTAATTTTCCTGTAAGACTTCTTAGTAGAAGTCCTGAAGAGGTCCATGAGAAATTATCATTCCCACAAACTATGCATCATTCTGTCTCTGAGTCAGTATTATCAAACAAAACTAAAGGCAATGAAGATGTACAGCCAGAGAGCTTTGAGTTGGATGAAACTGTGATAAAATGCATTAGTGAAATTAACAACGAGCTTTTGGATGAAATGGAGAAAAAGACTGATAAGGGCTCATGTGGACGTTCAAGAAGCTCTTCCATAAGATCACAGGCATCAGAAAATGAATCTGTGGGAACAGGTTGTTCAACACCAGACCCATCTCATACACAAACATCAACACCCAGTAATAAGCCCATGACATTGCCTGTGATAGGTCTTTCTGTAGAGGCCCCTGAATTTGTGCCTAGACCAAAGAAGACAAAAATTGAAGAAGTTGCTAAAACTGTATCAGAAACTCCTGCAACTACAAGATCCAGCCCTCTTTCTTCAGCCACATTGAAAGTAGATACAAAGCCCATTCCCCTTCCCGTCACCTCCTCAAATCAGGGATTGTCACCAATCATTAGACTGGGGTCACCAAGCATTGCAGTAGTGTCTTCTGCAAACTGTGCTATTAGTCCACCTGCAAACTTACCTGTAACAAACTCAGCTCACTTGACAGGAAGTCCAATGTTTATAACTCCAAAATGGCAGCCTGTTTTCCGAGGCATTTACACTCCACAGCAGCCACCGCCCCCATTACAGCCCCGCCTTGTTGCCCAGCAGCTGCCGCCAAACTACAGGTTCCCTCCACCAGTAACACAATTCCCGCCTTACTCACGAGTTGTCTATCCAGTGGGAGCGCAGCCTGTTTTCCGTGTCGCAGGAATCCCGCCGAGACTTTCTCAGGTTCCAATGCCTCAGGAAGTACAAATGGTGACAGAAGTGAATGACAGGGTTGCTATGGCAACTGGACAGCCTATCATGGCAACGGGACATCCTGTCATGCCAACGGCAGAATCATTGAGACCTGCAGCTCATCTAGCAGGCATGGAAGCACTGAAACAAAGAAACGAAGTGCATCAGTCAATGGAAGTTTGTGTGGAGACGGTGAAGGCAATCACAAAGGCTGGGAAAAAAGTAATGGTGATTGTACGAGGACTTCCAGGTAGTGGGAAATCAACATTGGCAAGGTGAGTTAAAATGTATAAAAAAAAAATCAAACCTCCAGATAAAGCGCTTTTTCATCTAAAAAGAACTTATATTTTTCTTATCTCACAAAAACATAATGGCCCAGTTGTTCAAAGCGTCGTTAGCTTAACGAGCTCGTTTAGGGTCATTTCGTTAACTGTTTTAGCGAATTCACTATACAATATTCTGATATTTTTTGCTGAAAAAATGTGAGTAGCTTTTGCACTGCAAAAGCTACTCATATTTTTTCAGCAAAACATTTCAGCATATTTGCGTATCACTCGATGTAAATTTTAACGAATCGTTAACTAACGACATCGTTAGCTTTGAACAACTGGGCCCATGTTGTGGTACTCATTAGAAGCTCCTCAGTGATTCACTTCTAATGAATACCCACATCATAATATGTTTTCATGGAGAAATAAATAAAGTACAATGTATTGTATTTTCTTATCTGGAACTGTGAAGTTAGTACTGGACCATAACCCTTGTCATGCTGAATTAACAGTGTTTGCACAAGTTGACATTCAAAAACAGGAAGTTCATTATTTTGCCTTATATTTTGTCAGTATATGAATTTTTTTTTCTTTAGAGCCTAAAAATGAATACATGCACTGAATAAAACAAGAGTTCAGACTGATTCTCCTTTATAAATGGCAATGTATCTTAGGAAGTTAAAACTCTTGATTCCAACCATCAGTATTTGGAAGTCCCACTGTATTTTTTTGGGAGACTCTTACTCACAGAATTCCCTTAATGCAAGCACTGAATTAAGATGCCATGCACACTTCTAATGGTCAGTTAATCAGAATACTTGGTCTAGGTTGTTGGTACAAATTCACATATTTAATGACAAACTGCGCAGATCCAGATCAGTTAGTTGGCTTCTGAAGAAGCCAACTGATCTGTATCTATTCTGATTGCAAAGGCAGGGCATATCCTGGACCAGCAGGAGCAGGGTTAATATTGGGACCCCTTACAGAAGACTTGGTATGGAGGAGTATACAGGGGGATAATTCTGGGATGATTTTTCTTATTAACCCATTGTAGTCGGAAGTCCCGTAAAAGGGTAATTGGCAAACAGTGCAGACCCAGATCAGATGCCGCAGAACATGTCATCTGATCAGGGTCGCCACTGTTTGCAAATAGTTTAGCCATTTTTCCTTAGGAATATGTAAATCTCATAGCCGCACGTACCTAAAATTGAAATTGGACTCTTCCAATATATAGTGTGGGAGAACCTATTCAGTATACAATGGGTTAATATTTGTCGATATAAACATACAGTTGTATATTGTGGGTACTCATCAAAAATACCTCAGTGAGGCCCTTCTAGCGAGTACCACACGATGTTGTGGAATGTCAAGGCGTGTCAGTTGAGTATCCAGAACATAATTTATGTTTTTATGGAGAAATTTAGAAACATCTCAGAATTATCACCAATTACTCCTCCTTGGCATTCTCTGCATTAGCACCTTACCATATGCTTGTCTTAACCCTGGTCCTGCTGAACCCAGATATGCCCTGCCTTACAAACGGCTTGATCCAGATCAGTTGGCTTCTGCCAAGCTGATCTTGATCTGCACTGTTTGCCAGTTAGTATGTGAATTTGTATCAACAACTTTGATCAAGTAATCTGATTGGCAGAAAATTAAAAGTGGGCATGGCATCTTATTTAGTCAGCATGGCATGGGTTAAAATTTGGACCATTCCATATACATGTAGATACTATCTGTTCAGATATCTAAAGATGGCTGGATGAGTGGTAAGCTGTGTAAACCCTAATCAGATGTTGCATTTTGTAGCATCTGATCTTGGTCTACAATTTAGATTATTATGGTAATTTTGTTTCCAGACTAACTTCAGTCATTGTTTTTTTTTTTGTTTTTTTTTGTTTTTGTTTTTTTTTTCTTTCTAAATTTGTGTTAAGCATCTGCTGCCAAATATTAATTAAATTTTCAAAATTGAAGGTATGTCATTTCTAACTCAGTGCTATTGTTTATTAATATTGACTTGAATTGCTTTTGTTGGCAGGAAATTGTAATTTCTGAAAAGATGTTACAGCAATAACACAAAATAGAGTTTAGAAATAGATGTCAGATGAGGCTGCCACTGCTCATTAGGCCATGTCATGTGAAAACGTCTTTGGGCATTTGCGGACAGCGATGCATTAGATCAGCTTGCACATCCCTGCAGGTTGATCAAGGCCTTCACTGTTTGCTGACAGAATCACTGGATACTAAATGTATGAATGGAGATGGTGTTTTGCACATACACAGGATGATCTAAGTCTGCTCATATTGCACATGTTCAAAGGCACTTTTTGCTTGACACAGCCAGATTTCCAGAAATCACTTGTACAACTGTCAAACAGGCCTGTTTATATCATATTGCTGTGCAATTCTCTGAGTATGACTGCTTTTTCATAACCTTTAAGGGGGGAAAAAAGATGTAGATGCCCTTCCAGCCTCCACCACCCTCGCCCACCCACATAATTATAATCCCCTACCTTTTTTTTATAGGGGTATATAGTTTTCGTCCGTTCCGTTAGTCCGTCCGTCTGTCCGTCCTTCCATCCGTCCGTCTGTTAACCCTTTCTATAACCAAGTTTTACTTCGAAGTTTTTTGATTACTTATAACTCTGCAGCCACTGATTAAAAACTTTTCATATTTGGTATGGGGGTACCTGGGAGGGTTCTCTTCCATTCTGCATCTATGGACCCCAGGGTCTTGCCCCAGGGTGGGGCTAGAGGTCAAAATCTAGGACACCCCAATAAAGTAGTATATTGCAGTTTGTTTATACAAACAACCTCTTATTAAAGAAGGATGGGCATCAGACATGTTTATCACATCAATATTCAGTGTAATGAGGTCAAGGTCATTGTGACCTTATTTTCATGCTTCAATGATTTTGACATACATTTATTTTGAAGCCTATTTCATGGATTTATGCCTCAATAAAGTAGTATGTTGCAGTTGTTTATACAACATTCAGTGTAATAAGGTCAAGGTCATTGTGATCATATTTTCATGCTCCAGCGATTTTACCTTATAGCTTGAAGACTATTTCATGGATTAATGTGATACTTGGAATATTGGTTCTGTGTGACACCACGATTAAGAGCATAACAAATGTAGGTCACCTTGACCTATTTTTCATGGTCCAGTAATTTTGCCGCATATCTTGAATGTTAATTGATGTATGATGTATTACTTGGGATTATGAATTAGTATGGTCCAACAGTTGACCTAAAAGTAAACGTAGGTCACTGTGACCTATAATTCATAGTCCAGAGATTTTACAACTCCAGGAAAGTTGTATTTGGGATGATAGATCAGTGTCACTCAAGAGACTGACATTGTAAACTATATCTTGCCTTATATCATTGTCATTAACTTTAAAATATTTTATAATCAAGAGATGGTGCAGGCCAGGGGTTATTTGTGACCCTCTGGGCACTTGCTTTAATTTTTTTTTTTTTTTTTTTTTTGAAAGAACAAAGATCATACTACTTTTTTTTGTTTTCCCTTTTTTCTTTTTTTTTTCTTTGCCTGTATGCTGGTATATGATATACAGTAAAATTACCTCAAAACTCTTTCCTTTTAGAGTAGACCCATTTTCAAAGGAGAGACAAAACCATTTTGACAGTTACCTCCCTTGAAAGTGTATCTTTGCGCCTTTAGGACGTTTGCAGTTCTGGCCTAGACGTGTAGGGGGATAATTTTCTCCATTTCTTTATTGACTTGTCATGCTGAACCTGGATATACCCTGCATTTGTAAACAGCATAGATCCAGATCAGATGGCTTCTGCTGATATGGATCTGCACTGTTTGCCATTAAGTATGTAAATTTATAGCAACAATCTGGATTAAGCGATCTGATTGGCTGAAAATTAGAAGTGGGTGTGCCATCATAATTTATTCAGCATGACAAGGGTTAAAAGATACAAATGTGCACTCTTTCAATCCTTTATCAAGGTATTTAATATTATCAACACCAAAATCCTTGGCTTTGTAGGGCTGACTCATACAGCCCTGTAATTTAGTAAGGATTGTGAAGTTAAAACAATTTGACCTAAAACAATATGATACATAAAAATGTGAAATTTGAAATGTTCAGTGATAAATGATCTTTGTGACAAGGAAATGTGCTTGATGAACTATATAATTTGCAGCCTTTGTTTCTGCACACCAGAGGATGTGTGGAGTTATTGGTGATAATTCTCTTATGTCTCTGTAAAAATATGTTAATGGTACTCAGCTCTGTTCAAGAATGAAAACATGGAATAGACATGGAATAGACCTTGATTGAATTCCAATAATGCGTTGGCAGGTCTAAGACTTTTCTGTTCACTTGTCTAATTGATGTAGACACTTTTTTTTTTTACAAGAAAAGGATAGGGAACATAAAGAAAATATTGCAAAGTCCCATTTTCAGTAGAAATCAGAACATCACATGTACTGCCCAAAAACTCCAAACAGGCATGGCTGAAAAAGTAAACAGCAGCAACATTCTTTTGGCATATCCAAGCACAGACCTATTATATCAGACTATAGGAGCTGTTTAATCAGGATCCCTATTACTTCCCATTTTACCAGCCCTTTTCACTAGATTGTCAAAATTTATGGTACCACAAATACCAGGGTATGGTAAATGTCCTAAAATTTATTACACCAAAGTTACTGACAAAATGACATGCACAAACAGTGCAGACCCAGGTCAGACTGCTCCTGAAGGAGCAGTCTAATCAGGATCTACACGGTTTGCCATTCCACTAGTATTTTTAAGAATTTACTACATGAAAATTAAAATTTAGACAAAAAGAGTATGGAATAAAGTGTTCAAAATTTTAGAACATTTACCCTAGTTACTGGACTGTTTTTGTTGGTAGTGCACTAAACATCAATCAAGCTGCCTGGTCACAAGAAAAAGGTCCTTATTACATAATGCATACAGTGTAGGCCCTGATCAGCCTGCACATCTCTGCAGACTGAAAAGGACTCTCTTGTTACTGTAATTTATATCCCTAAATATCAAGACAGACAGGCCTGAGCAAACAGTGTAGACCCATTCTGAGTACTCATAACATACGTTTTCATGGAGAAATAAGAAAAGCAATGTTCATTTGAGGCTAATTTTTTTTTTTTTATCAAATTCTTCACCATAAGTAACCAAATAGACAGTCATTTTCTGGCAAAAGAAAGTGCACAAGTACTGGTTTGTCGATTACAGGACTTAAACCTTGTCATGCTGAATAAATTAAGATGCCATGCCCATGTCTAATTTTCAGCCAATCAGATTACTTTATCCAAGTGGTTGATACATATTCACATACTTAATGTCAAACAGTGTAGATCCAGATCAGTTGGCTTCTGAAGAAACCAACTGATCTGGATCTACACTGTTTGCAAAGGCAGGGTATATCTGGATTCAGCAGGACTAGGGTTAAGCCTGTCCAGGAAAAGTGTAGTTAGGTATACACTGTCCTGCTTAACATGACCTTATTCACTTTAAAGTGTTGACTGCTGTTAAACTACATGTACAAACCAAACCAAACTCAAATAGACAGCTTAGTTTTCACTTGGCTATTCAAATAAAAAGTGAGAAACTGTATGTTCCTAAAATTAGTATTTTCCGATTAGTCATGTATGAAAATTCTTTCCAATCATAAGTCACAATTAGCAAAACTGACTGATGATAGATTATAATCAGTCACCAGGACAACTTAGACCCTAGTTTTCACATAGTCTGCGTCATTTTTTGTGTCTAAAACACACAAATCAAGTACAAGGGAGATGATATGAATGAAATGTTTTGAGTGCTAAAATTTATCAAGAAATATATATATACATAAAAAAATGTCATCAGTACTACTCTAATCTCAAGGTCAAGAAGTGAAGATATTATGTTTCAGGGCAGTACGGTTAGATGGTATAGTATTGTCAACAGATGACTATTTCACGAAAGGAGATCTGTATGAATATGATCCTGATAAACTTACTGAGGCACACCAGTGGAATAGAGAAAGAGGTAGGAGTAACTGAACTTAGGGTAAATGTCCTAAAATTTTGAACACTGTGTTCCATATCTTCTTTTACCCAATTTTTTAGCTCACCTGAGCCGAAGGCTCAAGCTGAGGTATTGTGATCACTCTACGTCTGTCGTCGGCGTCAGCGTCGGCGTCCGTCCCTCCCTCCACAATCTTTAAACAACATCTCCTCCTAAACCACTGATTGGATTTTGACCAAACTTCACAGGAATGATCCTTGGTTGGTCCTCTTTCAAACTTGTTCAAATGGTTCCGGCCCGTTGCATATCTAGGTCACAGGAGCTAAAAATAGATTTTTTAACTAAAAACTTTAAAAATCTTCTTGTCAGAAACCGCTGGACCGATTTCAATATTATTTTGCAGAAATGTTTCTTTGGTGATCCTCTACCAAGATTGTTCAAGCCATTTGGATTCGTCAAAAAACATGGCCTTCAGAGGGTGGGGCTTATTTTCCCTATATATCTGTATAGAAAATTTTAAAAATCTTCTTGTCAGAAATCACTGGACCGATTTCAATATGATTTTGCAGAAATGTTCCTTTTGTGATTCTCTACCAAGATTGTTCAAGCCATTTGGATTCATCAAAAAACATGGCCTCCAGGGGGTGGGGCTCATTTTCCCCATATTATCTGTATAGAAAATTTTAAAAATCTTCTTGTCAGAAATCACTGGACCGATTTCAATATGATTTTGCAGAAATTTTCCTTTTGTGATTCTCTACCAAGATTGTTCAAACCATTTGGATTCGTCAAAAAACATGGCTGCCATGGGGCGGGGCTTATTTTCCCTATATAATCTGTATAGAAAATTTTAAAAATCTTCTTGTCAGAAACCACTGGACCGATTTCAATATAATTTTGCAGAAATGTTCCTTTTGTGATTCTCTACCAAGATTGTTCAAGCCATTTGGATTCATCAAAAAAACATGGCCGCCATGGGGCGGGGCTTATTTTTCCAATATATCTATATAGAAAACTTTAAAAATCTTCTTGTCAGAAACCACTGGACTGATTTCAATATAATTTTGCAGAAATGTTCCTTTGGTGATGGTCTACCAAGTTTGTTCAAGCCATTTGGAGTCGTCAAAAAACATGGCCGCCAGAGGGCGGGGCTTATTTTCCCTATATCTATATAGAAAACTTTAAAAATCTTCCTTGTCAGAAACCACTGGACCGATTTCTATATAACTTGGCAAAAATGTTCCTTTGGTGATCCTCTACCAAGATTGTTCAAGCCATTTGGATTCACCAAAAAACATGGCCGCCAGGGGGCGGGGCTTATTTTCCCTATATATCTATATAGAAAATTTTAAAAATCTTCTTGTCAGAAACCACTGGACCGATTTCAATACAACATTGCAATATAACTTGGCAGGAATGTTCCTTTGGTGGCCCTCTACGAAGTTTGTTCAAGCTGTCATGATTCGTCAAAAAACCATGGCTGTTAGGGGGTGGGGCTTATTTTCCCTATATAGCTATATAAAACACTTCAAAAATCTTTTTGTCAGAAACCACTGGACCAATTTCAATATAACTTGGCAGAATTGTTCCTTTGGTGACCTTCTTTCAAGATTCAGTTCCAGCGATGATGATGCATGAAAAAAGCATGGCCGCTCGGGAGTAGGGCTATAAAATTTATACAAAAATCTTAGTGAACTTGGCTGAAACTTCAACAGTAAGTTTGCAAAGCTGTTTGCTCAGGTGAGCGATATAGGACCATCATGGTCCTCTTGTTTCTTTCTATGCAGTCGTTTTTTAAAATACTTTAACCCTAGTCCTGCTGAAACCCCTGCCTTTGCAAACAGTGTAGATCCAGATCAATGGCTTCTGAAGAAGCCAACTGATTCGAATCTGGTTTGCCATTAAGTATGTGAATTTATATCAACAGTCTGATTGGCTGAAAATTAGAAGTCGGCATGGTATTTTAATTTATTCAGCATGACAAGGATTAAATAGTTGAAAGGCAAACAGTGTAGACCCTGATCAGACTGCTCCTTCAGGAGCAGTCTGATCTGGGTCTGCACTGTTTGCATATATGCTATATATTGTCAGAAATTATGGTGTATGAAATTTTAGGACATTTACCTTGATCTTTTTACCTGAAACCCGAATCCTACATCCGGGTAAGTGGGATAATCATACATGATTTTTCATAGTGGGTGGTTTGATGGTTCACCCATCTGCTGACTTCCAGAGGGTTGCCCCTGCCATCACTGGATTTTGGCAGGTTATCCACATAAAGAAATATTTCTTATTTCTCCTTTAAAATATATATTGTGGGTACTCATTAGAAGCAGTTAAATTAGGCTCTGCTAATGAGTACCCACAACATATGTTTTCATGTAGAAATAAGAAAAATGTTAGTACTTTTCAGTCAAACAAAATGCCTTAATTGTCAAGAGTCATTAATTCCATCCATCAATAATTTACTAGTGGACTTATAACTTGTAAGCAATTACAGTGTACATGTACAACACAAGTTTTGTGTTTTACATTTGTTTATTTCCGTTAAGATCTTTTCCTTCCTGCATCCTATTCCCCCTCCTCCATACCCACTACCAACTGTGTACTCCACCCCGCTCCCTCTATATACCCAGATAGAATCTAAATATTTGCATACAGCATGTTTTTGTGGAGAAAAAAACAACAACAAAAAAAAAAACAAAAAAAAAAAAACAAACAGAAAAACAACAAACGTGTTGTATGCAGTGTTTGTGAACATAATGCTGTATGTACATGTTTATGTGGAGATTTCTTTCTTTCTTTTTTTAGCTCACCTGAGCACAAAGTGCTCAAGGTGAGCTATTGTGGTCAGTCAATGTCCGTCGTGCGTCGTCCGTCGTGCGGCGTCAACAATTGCTTTAAAAGCCTACTCCTCCTACACCCCTGGGCCAATTGACTTGATACTTGGTAGGAAGCATCGGGGTGACTTGTAGATCAAAAATAGCTAAAATCGTTCCGATCGGAAATCCAAGATGGCCACCATGGCCACCATCTTGAAAATCTATTTTTCGCTTCTTCTCCTGAACGGAAAGGTCAATTGACTCCAAACTTGCTAGGAACCATCAGGGTGACTTGTAGATCAAAAATAGCTAAAATCGTGCCGATTGGAAATCCAAGATGGCCGCCATGGCTGCCATCTTGAAAATCTATTTTTCGCTTCTTCTCCTGAACCGAAAGGCCAGTTGACTCCAAACTTGCTAGGAAGCATCAGGGTGACTTGTAGATCAAAAATAGCTAAAATCGTGCCGATCAGAAATCCAAGATGGCCACCATGGCCGCCATCTTGAAAATCTATTTTTCGCTTCTTCTCCTGAACCGAAAGGCCAATTAACTCCAAACTTGCTAGGAAGCATCAGGGTGACTTGTAGATCAAAAGTAGCTAAAATCTTGCCGATCGGAAATCCAAGATGGCCACCATGGCGGCCATCTTGAAAATCTATTTTTTGCTTCTTCTCCTGAACCGAAAGGCCAATTGACTCCAAACTTGCTAGGAAGCATCAGGATGACTTGTAGGTCATAAATAGCTAAAATCGTGCCGATCGGAAATCCAAGATGGCCGTCATGGCTGCCATCTTGAAAATCTTTTTTTCGCTTTTACTCCTAAACCCAAAAGCCAATTGACCCCAAACTTGGTAGGAGGCTTTGGAGTGACTTATAGATCAAAAAAAGCTAAAATCGTGCCTATCGGAAATCCAAGATGGCCGCCATGGCAGCCATCTTGAAAATCTATTTTTCGCTTCTTCTCCTGAACCGAAAGGCCAGTTGACTCCAAACTTGGTAGGAAGCATCGGGGTGACTTGTAGATCAAAAATAGCTAAAATTGTGCCAATCGGATATCCAAGATGGCCGCCATGGCAGCCATCGTGAAAATCTATTTTTCGCCTCTTCTCCTGAACTGAAAGGCCAGTTGACTCGAAACTTGATAGGAAGCATTGGGGTGACTTGTAGATCAGAAATAGCTAAAATCGTGCCGATCGTAAATCTAAGCTGGCTGCCATTTAGAGTTTGTTCAAATGATCACCCTCAATTGACTGGCATGCCATATATCTTCTTCTTCAAAATAAAGAACTGCTTAAATGATGATCTTTTCATTAGTTGCGATGACAGGATTGGAAAAATGTTGCATAACATCTGCATATCTGCAGTGGCTATGTCACTCAGGTGAGCGACCCGTGGCCTGTGGGCCTCTTGTTTTTTTTTTTTGTTGAGAAAAAAGCTGGCCTCAGTGGCTCAGTTTGATGTGCGTCTGACTGGTGATCAGCAGGTCACTGGTTCGATCCCCACCAGATCTGGCAACATTCTTTAGTAGAGAGAGATCATGAAATATTTTCTACGGTCATTCTCTCCCTTCTGCTCATTCAAGAAGAGCAGTTGTCAGTTTCTTGAGAAAGGTATCGAGAATGTACACAATACTTGTTAACTGCTTCGACGACTAAGCTTGCCCAGGAAAAGTGTGGTAAGGTAAACTGTCTGGCCCAGCATGACCTTAATGGGCCGTGGAACCTCAACTCACTCAGTTAAGGAGAAAAAAAGTAAAATAATAGTTTCAACTCACTCAGTTAAGGAGAAAAAAAGTAAAATAATAGTTTGGGTTGAAAAAAGGGTCTCCTTATCTGGAGCTATAAATTTTAAAATCAAAAGTCTTGATGAAAAACATCCAAGAAGATTTTGTCTAGTGTCTTTTTAACCCTTGTGATGCTGAATAAAATAAGAATCCACACCCACTTCTAATTATCAGCCAATCATATTGCTTGATCCAAGTTGTTGGTGCAAATTCACATATTTAATGATGAGCAGTGCAGATCCAGATCAGTTGGCTTCTTCAGAAGCCAACTGATCTGGATCTACACTGTTTGCAAAGACAGGGCATATCCAGGCTCAGCAGTCCAAGGACTAGGGTTAAAGAAAAGTGTCCTTGAATATTGATTGATATAGAATGCAGTTAATGTATGGAGTGGACTTGTTAATTTTGTCTTCACAAGTTTATTTATGATCATAGGGTTGGAGAAGGAGAAGCTAACGTGATAATGATGTTTTATAAGCATACCGGTAAGAGACTTGGGGTTCAACCGAGGATTGCTCGACTTGCAATTGGGGCCAATCACCTGCTGAGTATCTTAAAGGTTGATACATTGTACATAAGGCTAAATAAGAAATTATTTTGATTCTCAGGCACTGCCACATCTATCCCAATGGTCCTGTGTATACGATTTTTTTTTTTCAGTGGGATTTTTTTTTCAACCAACAAAAATACACGACACTGGAGTTTAATTCTAGAATCATTTTTATTAACCAAATTATGATCCAGACTACAAATAAATGGTATTTTTACTTGCTTGCAAAGAAAGTTGGTACATTACGATCTGAGCATGTTGCTTGAGACTGGAAACTTGCATTTTCAATAACTTCCTGTAAAGGTCTGCCATTTTGTTGTATCATATGAAACAAAAAGTCAAAGAATGTATCCATTGGGTAAAATAAAAAAAAAAAAAAAAAAAAAAAAAAAAAAACTGCCTGCATGCATCTGTTATTTTAAAAATGCCTGAGATTCTGAGGACTTGTTTTTTTTTGGCCCAAACTACTTTTGATATATGACCTTACCTTACATTTTGTTATCTGAAAATACTATTTCCGAATGAAATGAAACCTGTATGGGCCACACCATGCAAAAATGTGTCTTCCATGCATATGCAGACAGTGAAGGCCTAGATCAGCCTGCACATCCACAAATTAAAAGTTTTAGTGCAGAAAATACTCTAAATAGGTAGTTTGCTGACTAGCTACGTAGATCTAGAAGATAGATCTTCTCAATAAGTTTTCAAATGGCTATGATATATAATATTCTCAATAAGTTCACGTGGTTATGGGTATGATGTAAGCACCTCAAAAATTTGTATTATCTCCACATTTTTGGAGTATTTGTTGAAGACGACATATTCAGAGAACTTGTTAAGGAGTACTTGGTGATAATTCTTGGATAGGCAAGGCATTTCTAAAGACTACCGACATCTGTTTTTATGGAGAACTGGAGATGATCCGATAATTTCACCAAATACTCAATCTGAAACAAGTCCGATAGTTTGAAAACCAATTAGAATGACCTCACTAAATATCCACAACACATTTTTGTAGAGAAATATGAAAAATATCGACACTTTTAGATAGAAAAAGAGAAAAACACTTTATGTACAGCTATGTAAAATATCCTGTTTATTTTTATATTTTCAGCAAAGGAAGCCATTAAAATGGGAACAACTCCAGTTGTTATTGACAACACCAATACTCAGAAGTGGGAATTTAAACCATATGTCAGTATGGTGAGTAGAACCTCTATGTTGAGTAGAAGTGTTCATATGGCCTCTCAGTCAGTGCCTCTAGCTTCAGAACTCCTGGTCCCTGGTTTGAATCTTTTTGAAACTAGAGGCAGTCTTTTTCATAACTCAGATAAAGAAGGGTATTCAGATGAATATTTTTTATTTTTCCACGAAAACGTTTCGGGCGCTCATAAGAAGCACAGTGTTGAGGCACTTCCAATGAGTACCACAACATATGTTTTTGTGGAGAAATAAGAAAAAAGTGTCAGTAAATTTTGGTTTGAAAAAAAGTGCCTTATCTGGAGCTATGCTAGTTTTAACTTCATAATACATTAACCTATAGATAATGTGCTATTCTATTCTGTTTTCACACCTTCCACAGAAAAAAACGACCTTTCAGTCGTTAATTAAAGTCTTAAACCAGAAGGTCCCTTAGGCAGTTACCTGTGTGACGTAACTCTTCCCGCTCAATTGACCACGTGTCAGTTTCTTTTCTGTGGACAAAGAAATTCAACAAGGATTATTTACCTGTGATAGAAATTTGGATTATTTCTTTCCTCACGGATAAATTTATGTATCCTTGTGTTTCTTTTGTTTATTTATCACTCCTTTCACTTTCTGTGTTATTATTTAAAATTTTCAATTTTCGATTTCATGTATTTTTGACTGGTCTTTTTCCACATGCGTTTTGGCGACTCTCGCTATTCGGCACAACGCTCGTGCGCGATCGGTTCGATAGTCGTGTTTATATATGCAGAATATTTTTGTTCTTTTCGTTCCAGGTTATTCAGCAATTGCGATATGTTTTTCCTGGACTTTTGTTTGCAGAGATCTTCAGTTGGCTAAAGATTCTCATGGTGGAGAAGCTGATTGTAAAGAACTTGTCAACCCTTGATGGGTTATAAGACAATTCTTTACTGATGGGAGCCCCACCCCATATGGCTATACTGCCGGGGTAAGACCCATCAAGGTGGCATCTTTGGGTACTTAGTATCCTATAAAGTCTAAGTCCACCAGTCACCAGTCACCAGTCATCCAGTCACCAGTCACCAGTCACCAGTCAACCAGGCACCAGTCAATCAGCTTCACCAGTCACCAGTCAATCAGGTGCCAGTCAACCAGGCACCAGTCACCAGTCATCCAGGTGCCAGTCAACCAGGCACCAGTCACCACTCACCAGTCACCCAGTCACCAGTCACCAGTCACCCAGTCACCAGTCACCAGTCACCGATCAACCAGGCACCAGTCAACTAGTCTCCAGTCAATAATTTAATTATTTTCTGGAAAGACTTAGTTTCTGACATATTTCACCGGACAAAATAGTCACGTATACTAACTTCCGGTCATTATGTCTAATTATTAAAAAAAAAAAAATTTTCACTGGGCAAAGTATCAGTAATATTTCTGATACTTATACCCGGTCATATTATTATATTATTTCTGATTTTTCACCAGGCAAACTTTTACAGAAAGTGTCTGGTCAATTTTTGCCTAATAATTAATTATCTTCGGGAAAAAGTTTCGAATACTTGTGCCCGCTCAGTTTTCATATATAATCTCCCTTTTTCATCGGACTAGAGTTACGAATACTACTATTCGATCAATTTGTCAAATTACTTGTAACTTTACCGGGCAACAGTTACGAATATTAGTGTCCGGTCATTGTGTCGGGTAACTAGTGTCAAAATAATGATTACTAATTCCCGAACAATCTATTATCGTTCATAGAGCTCCATTCATGTTTAAGTCAATGGATATAGGTTATTAAGTGAAATACATAATAACTTTTTATACAAAAAAATTCTGTACAGTCTTTCCCAAATCAGACTAGAATTTTTAATATTCCATTGACTTATTATAGGTGTGTAATTCCATTAATATTTTAAATTAACTTATGTTTTATCTCTTTTATCCGCTAGAAAGAGTTAAACTTCCGACTATAACAAAATTCTTACCGGGCAGCAGTTCGTAGACTAGTGCCAGGTCATTCAAATGATGTTTTATCTCTTTAATTCGCTAGAAAGCGTTTAAATTCCGGCTCTAACGAAAATTTCATCGGGAGGCACTTCGTAGAGTAGTGCCAGGTCATTCTAACGAAATTCCACCGGGCAGTAGTTTCGTAGACTTTGTGTCGGATTACTAGTGTGCGAGTAGTAGTCACTAGTACTCGCTCAACATATATTCATATATAACCACTATAGACATGTATAGTCTTGGATTATAGGTTATTGAATGACAGCGATGGGTTCTAATACCTAGTAGCCATTTATATTGTTGAATTCTGTCCAGTCACTTTTGAACTTGACTTAAATTCTATATATATATTTATTATTGAAAATGAATTAAGAATTATCGGTTACGATCAAATTCGCAATTCATTCACTAAGTGTAGAAGATACTTCCAGCTATAATTATATCTCTTTTATTCGCTACAAAGAGATTAACTTCTTACATATTCACCTTTTTCGGCTCTAGGGCAAAGGTGAACTATAAAACTATCGTTATTTATAAGAAGAAAAATATACACGAAATATAAAAAATTTTCTTCTTTCCTCCCCTGTTTTTCTTCTACATGCTCCGATATGTAATCAGCATGTAATCTAAGGAGTAAATTGACAAGAAAGTAGCAATCGATCTTTTCTACTTTCTATTAATTTTTCATTCTTAAGGTATCGGAAATTTACACCAACCAGATAAATAAATTAACAGTTTATTTATTTATTCGCTACCTCTCTAGATTACTACGATTTAAAATTCTAGTTGAGGTACATATTTTCCTTTTGCCTTTTCTACATGGAAAATAGTTGATCAGATAAGCTATTATTCCATTTTATACTATCTTTTGATTGATTATATTAGAGTCTAGGTCAGTCGTGCTCTGTCTAAACTCTGCCATAAAATAATAAATAAGAAAAAAATCTTATATTTAGGCATAGATATAATTCGATACGTTCTTTACTTTGCCTGTTTTATTTTTTCTTCTGGATCATTTAAGACTACGATAGCAATATACCAGATATTTTTGCCTCAGTAAGAATCTATTACGCTGAAGATTCTTCATATTGGAATAATAATTTTATTATGATTATAATTCTAGACCCAATTAATCCTCGTATATTATAGGTCTACTTTATCTTATTGAGGAATAGTTTTGCTTCGACTAGCTCTATACCTCTAATATTTTATTTATAACTAGAGTCCATGTCAATCAAAATTTTCTTGCACTTTGGTATTGACAATGGATACATATTTAGTAAAGGCATTAATTATTCAGTACGTGACAGATTATTATTGCCTTAATTAGATTTTATATACAATACTTTCCTTTTGATATTTTGTTTTATTGACTTTGTAACTATTCAGAAACTGCCAAAGTCAATCATTTCCTTCCTCTAAACTTACCGAAGCTCTAGATTATGTTGATATATATTTTTGATATATGCTTAGAGGTTAATTAACGAGAGTTTACCTCATAATAGCAGATATTATTATAATTATATTAATCAATCTATAGTCTAGGCTTAGACAAAAGGGAAAACATCCTTAATTATTAGTATACCAGCCGGTAAAGAATTAAGACACTCTTAATTATCTCTTTACCCCTCCTTTATGTTTACATTCGTTAAAGGGATCATAGTAATTCTCGCTAAGAGTTCAAGTTCAGTTTGCGAATAATGCAAAGATTAATATCTTGATTTCCAGTCCGCATCAAAAATGGTCTATATATATAGATAAATATCTTTCCGAAACTGGATATTTATTTATTTTTCCACACAATAAGTCATTTCAAGATGTCAATGATTTTGAAATGCACTGCTTCAATTTATAATATAAAATATGTTTATATTAACTTCACAACTTAGTAAGTGCTGCACCTACGTTCCTGGTCAGATCTTACTTTTGTGATACGTTTTTGAACATACTGAAAGTTTTCTCCGATTATACATTCGGTAAATAAACTTTCGAGTAGTATTTATGCCTTTAAACATTCAGATTATTTGATAATTGTTGGAGATAATATATTATTCCGATATTTATATATCTATCTTCATTATTTATCTTTCTCATCTTACTTTTAAATTAGATTGACCTTCTCGCTACGTTCCAGGTTTAAATCTAGCTAACATTGTGGAACAGTCACTTTTTTATTTCCTAAACAATATTTTAACATTTTTCTCAGTATTCAGAGCATAACGACTTCATGAATACTTGAAAATAATTCAATTCTACGCTTGTTAAACTAAGCCTAAAACAAGCCCTAGTTTTTTTAGAATGGATATTATCCTTCGATTCAGTTCATGGAGATACATCCTTTTAGATCCCATTATCTCTATTTCAATCATTCAAAATTCTAATGACTAAGTACTCCTTTTCTACGTACGAATACAGAATATCGAGTCACTGTTGCTGCATATTGGTTAAAGATTAAACAAATTTTATCTTAAACCTATATGACGTTAAATTAATTATTATCTCTTTCATATACATGTTTTTACCCTTCAGTCAGGGATCGCGGTAATAATATTATTACTCTCTATGGTTTACACATAGATCTCGAGAGTATATATATGTATTTTCTTCCTGAACTCATTTGCGAGTACGTAATTTGATATTTCAGGAATTACCAATTATGCAGACATAGATTTTATTCTATTAATATTCAATTCTAAAAAAAATTTGATTGAATGTTTATCTATAAAATTTCCGGGCAGTAATTTTATAGAGAGTTATATGTTTAATAATTCCTTGCTTAAATAATAGTTACGCTTAACCTATGATTTATAGCGGGAATTTTGTTCAGTAGTATAATTTTTATTTAGTATTAATATATTTCTTACTATTCTTAAATATGCGTATAGAATAGTAATACTATCTCTTAACTTTTAAATTAAGTGTTTTTTGAGATTAATAATCAGTATTATTGTATAATCTTTCTTCAGAGATTATCACACTGTTACTTTTTCTCTGAGTCCTTCTCTTTTTATGAACATTTTGATTCGTATCAAAGTGGATTTTTAACATTTCTTGATTTCCATGATTATTTACTCGGGAGTACTTTTCATGGCAATCTTCTGGTATAGAAAGATTCTATCCAGCTTATTTATTATTGTTTAATCTTATCAATACGGTAAGATTTAGCCAAACTGTGACCGTCATACAGTTTGCTGCGATCAACCTTATTCTTATCTCTCTTATTCTCTGTCAAACTCTTTAGTTATGATGTTGACAGTTTATTCTTTATTTTTTGTCAGGACATCAAACGCTTTTATATGTCTATGACAAAACTAATTATCAATGGTTTAGGTTGTTTTTTCTTCCCAGCAGTTATATGCAAACTCTGTATTATTTTATTGCTTGACTAAAAATTCGTTATACAATTAGTCTAGCAATAGTTTTAACCATTATGTTTGTCTATACTTTTTTTTCTTCTGATGGATAACTTAGTTATAGTTAAGTTAACTCCATCTACTTTTATTATCTCCCCTTCTTTAATTTGATCAAAGGGAAATAATTACACATTATGGTTATTTTAAGTCTGTGTCTGTTCATCGGAAACTGTCCTGTCGCTCCAATTAACAGAATTTAATTAGTTTATAATTCTAATAGCTTAGACTATTACAATTACATAGCTTCACATATCTAGAATTTTATCCAAAATATCTACATATGTCAGTTATCTATAGGAAACTCCACCGAGTAGACTTTTCCTTATTTATTCAAGATCCTACATAGACTACTTACAGTGTATGGTCTTGGCTTTTTGTTTTACAAATTTTGTTTTCAAAATTTTCTATATTCCTAGCTTACTTTGCGATGGAATATTTATGTTATGTCTCAATGACTCCCTTTTCTTTTTGAAGCCAATTGTTGTTTCCCAAAAAGAAAAAAAGAGGGGGGGGGGGGGGGGGGGGGCGGTTGGGGGGCCAATGTTAGGTCTCTGAGACTTAAGAACTGGCTTCCTCTAGAGTCTACTAATATATATAAGGTTGTTAGATCATAACACCTTAAAGCTATTTTGTGAATCTAGACCATTCTTTCTATTAAATATAGAATTAGAATGTATCTGATTCCTTTGAGTTTCCTGAGTCTTAACCAGAAGTGGTGAGATATTATTGGTGTTAGAATTAGGAGAGCACCTCCCTCCTATTCTGCAAATTCTAGCACATTATCTATAGGTTAATGTATTATGAAGTTAAAATGAAGTTTTTTAAAAGTAAAACATATTTTAACGAGTAATACTTAACCTATAGATAATCAGTTATCTCCCTCCGCCCACCCTCGCTTATCTCTCCTAATTGTGTCTATTGTTTTACACATAAAAGAAACTGACACGTGGTCAATTGAGCGGGAAGAGTTACGTCACACAGGTAACTGCCTAAGGGACCTTCTGGTTTAAGACTTTAATTAACGACTGAAAGGTCGTTTTTTCTGTGGAAGGTGTGAAAACAGAATAGAATAGCACATTATCTATAGGTTAAGTATTACTCGTTAAAATATGTTTTACTTTTAAAAAACTTCATTTTAGTGCAATCATGTTATAGCAGGAGAATTTTAATGCTTTGCATTGTGGGTAAAATTTTCAGCAGATGACATATTGAAATATTTTTCTTATTTTTCCCAGAAAAAACGATTTGACATTTCATGCAGATTGTCTCCAATGGAGATGATTTGCATGAAATTTCAGATCTTGTTTTTTTTGGGGAAAAATAAGTAAAATATCAGCAATTTGTAGTCTGCTGAATTAGCCAAGAGAGGGCTAAAGGTTAATTGAAAACGTGCACAAACAGTTCCCAGGTTGAAAGCCAAAGTACCATAATTACCTTAACCCTTGTCTAGCTGAGCCTGGATATGTACTGCCTTTGCAAACAGTGTAGTTCCAAATCATTTAGCTTCTATAGAAGCCAACTGATCCGAATCTGCACCGTCATTAAATATGTGAATTTGTATCAACAAAACTGGATCAAGTAATCTGATTGGCTGACAATTAGAAATGGGTGCGGCATCTTAACTTATTCAGCATGATAAGGGTTAAAATAAATATTGAGACATTTTAACTCCATATTATAGGTTTCCTAAAATTTGAACAAATCCATTTTACTACTGTTTGTGAAGCATCGGCGTGGAAGAGCGGTTAGCACTTCTTACTTTGGCTCATGAGATCCTGGTTTGAATTAGTCGGTATTCAGATTATGAATGTACAATGCTTCATTGCACATAGCCCTTTCATTATCACGCCTTCGTCATCTAGACACTGCCACAGTGGCTCGGTAGAGCATCCATTTTGTAACCGAGAGGTTGTAGACTCCATCCCGGGTCGAATCATAACAGAGACTTTAAAAATGATGTTACGATATGCAGGGGTCAAGCTACAGGGCGACTGGGGCGAAATAGTCGCCCTAGAGGTCTCAAAGTTGCCCTGGGAAGCCCAGAGGGCGACAAAAACCTCGCCCTCCATTTTTGCAACTTTTGAAAAAGCTAGTACTTGTGCAAAACAAACTTTTTGTTGGGAGAAATCCAGTAAAAATTGAGCAAACACGCAAAGGTAAAAATCTGTTGAAAAATGTTGTTAGATGTATCAGAAATGCCACTTAATGAACGTCTGATGTGAGTTAACAAGTTTTGGAGGAAAACTGTTTGCCTATTAAGTGAGCAAAAGATCGTTTTCATCAATGTCTTTAGTTTTTGTGGGTGTCCGTTTTTTCATAAATGAACCATTTACATGCTGAAAATTGGCCAGAAACAGCATTAAAAGTGCAAAAAACTAAGTTTAGAAGTTGGCAGACACTTTAGTTAACAAATTTCTTATTATCACAGGGTTCGCACCAGGATTTCTTTTTCTTTCGCCACCATTTTCGCCAATTTGATTTTTTTTGTGCCATTTTCTTTAACTTTGAGCCAGATTTTGAGCCAAATTTTGGCCATTTTTCGCCAAAGAATTATCTTGTCAGAAAAAAGGTGTTCATTTACTGATTCCTTTAATTGCAGCAATAGATTCAAGAGTCAGTATAATGTGAAATGTGTGGGGGACCTGAAAGTAATTCTTGCACTGATTTTTAAAACTTTTGCTGTAATTAATTAATTACAATATCATGAATTAATAATAAGTCTTTGTTTTGCATATCGAATGTTGGACACAAAAATGGATCACTTTACATGGAAACGAAAGTTCTGAAAAGTGCTGTATAAGCCAATAAATATAATGTTATTAATGTATTATACTGTAAGAGAATAATGTAACAATATTCATTTGTACCCTGATAAATGCGGGGTAAGTTTCTAACATAGCAGGTTTTACTATTTTAATGGAGCTAACTGCAACTGACTTAAAAGGGAGTTTACTGCAATTGCTTTACGAGTCTGGTCTATGCCAAATGGAATGGGGAACAGCATTTTTTTATGAATCGCGCCAATAAAAAAGAGGGGGCATGCTGCAACTGACTTAAAAGGGAGTTTACTGCAATTGCTTTACGAGTCTGGTCTATGTGAAATGGAATGGGGAACAGCATTTTTTTATGAATCGCGCCAATAAAAAAGAGGGGGCATCAATATACAATAAGCGGTTAACCAGTACATTGAACACCCTTCCACAAGAAACTTGTAACTGCCAGTCTTGAAGCAGTGGAAGGAGCGAATGACCGTAGCAAATTTATGTGTTTCATAATAAATCGCTACAATCTGTGGGGATCGAATGCGCGATCCGGACCATCGGAGACTAATGTGTCTGTCTCCGAGGCATTATTCGTGTTTTTTTTTTTTTTGTGTTTTTTTTTTCGGGACGATGTTCGTTGATTGCCAAATAAAATTAAGGCTCATAAGAAGGTACCGAAACATGCTTAATTAAAGTCGGCACTGTCAAAGTGTACATATAGCTTTAATAAGCCGCACCGATTAATGACAATAATTATTTCTCATGTAATCAATTTGTTTTCCATCTTTGTGTTTGACATAGGGTTCCACATGATTACATTCTGGGTAAATTTCCGTGATGTAGGCGATGCGACTCTGACATTAATTCCTGATTGGTAGTTTCGGCAGAGCGTCATGAATATTTAGGACGAAAGGCGTGGAAAGTGGGTGGTGCTACTGTCAAACTGCGCATCACGGCACGTGACCTTATATCGCTTTCATCAAATTCAGGTTAATTTGATCAGCTACCGTTTTCTGATCGATAATTGAGTTGCTAATTGGCAAATTATACAATCAAGGAAGGTGCGATAGACACGCGCGACAATTATATGACTCAGTAGTGTGTAATTCAGGTGATATTTTTTTCGCCACTTGTTTTCGCCAATTTATGATTTTTTGTGCCAAATTTTTTTTTTTCTGCGCAAATGGCGACAATGGCGATCCGTAACGCGAACCCTGTATCATTATCATTATGTTTATAGCTTACTTACCAGACCTTGATGTTTTGACTGTATCTACTCAAAAGAATTGTCAATTTCCAAAAAGATATGAATGAACTTATGTATGTGTCCAGATATAATGTATTTGCCCTACTCATGTCTGTGTTACTTTGCATCATTTAATTGATGTAGAAGTAAGAATGAACAGGTCTACAGTAAAATTTGTTTCCTTCTTTGTTAATTCCCAAGACAACACGGTAAAAATTCCCAAGACAATGAAGTAAATGAGTCAAGAGTCCTAAATTGTCGAGTTTTCAGTAAGGCAACCGAGTCTTGACTTCTCCCTCATTCTATAAAACTTCTCCCTGTTTTGTCTGGAGGGAGAAGTCACTTCTCCCTGAATTTCTGAGCCAGCTTAATCCCTGATATGACTGAAAGGTTGTTGACAGTGACATAAAACCCAAATAAAACAAGCAATCATCATTTAGATGTGACCAATATTATTGAAAGTGGCAGAATACACCAAACAATCATCTACTTGTTGATGTTTCCAAAAACTGCTGAATGAGTGGCAAACAATGTCAAATCTGATCAGTCTGTGGCATCTAGTCTGGGTCTACACTGTCTACACCACAACCTCTTTATAACACTATTGTTGGGCTCCAAAGCAAATACCATGTTAAGTAAACAATAGTGTTGTACCCAAACAAAAATGTATAGATTATATAGAAAAATGACCATAAATGGTCATTTTTCTATATAATCTATACATTTTGTTTGGGTACAACACTTTTGGGGTCCACCTTTAAATGTCTTGTACGAAGATTTCCTATGTACTTACAGTAAGTATGGTACATAATGCCAAGAAAAATCCTCTTCTCATGGCTTGGTTCAGTTGTGATACATCTAAAATGTTTTTCAGGCCCAAAACAACAACTACTATGTGGAGATCATGGAGCCAGACACACCCTGGAAGTTCAAACCAAAGGAACTAGCCAAGTAAGAAGTCCTCCATAGCTACAGATAAGATGGGGTATCCACATAATATTTTTCTTTTTTCACCAGGAAAACATATGTTGTGGTACTCATTAGAAGCGCCTTGGCGAGGCGCTTCTAATGAGTACCCACAACATATGTTTTCGTGGAGAAATAAGAAAGATATCAGCATATTTCGGATGAAAAAAGCGCCTTATCTGTTGCTATGGTCCTCTGTAACTGAGTAAATGAATATATGATCCAGGGCATGACAAAACCTATAATAAGACTTGTGCGACTAGTGAAGACTCGGATCAGACTGTGCAGATGCGCAGTCTGATCAGAGTCTTTGCTGATAGCATGTGCCTTCTACAGCCTTCAGGCTATCCAAAAAGAGATAAACAAGAACCCTTGCCAAAGCATACTGGGTGGGATGTACAGGCTGATCTGTCTTTGCTTGTCACACAGGTCTTTTTGTAAGTTTTGTCGTGCACTGGCTCATTTGTCATTTCAAGATACATGTATCAGGATCTTTATTGCATTTGACTACGAATGTATAATAGCTCCAGCTGGCCTTGGTGGCTCAGTCTGATGGGCATTTGACTGTTGATCAGGAGGCCGCACAACATATATTATTACAGAGAAATAAGAAAAATATTACCTGATACCCCTATTATCTAGAGCTATGTATATTTTTTTTGCTTTTCCAAGAACATATGTTGTGGGTACTCATTAGAAGTACCTTGGGAATGTGTTTCTAATGAGTACCTAGCAGGCTTGCCAAAATGCTGGTCTGTCCCTGGACCCTAATTTACTGGTCTGGAATGATTTTCAATCTCTGAAGTGAAAACAATTAGTCTCAAAATACCATATTATTTCCGTTTGATGGTTTACAAAATCATGTGCTAGCAATGAAGGCCTAGGGTAGCCTGTGCATTGTTTTTGGAACAGGGCTTTTGTGGTCTACTTACAGAATCTGGAAACTGTAGAATTTATACAAACCAACAGACAGCACTGCTTAGGTGCACAGGCAGATTGGGGCTTTTGCTGTACGCATATGAAACTTTTTCCCATTTTAACTTCATAATACATTAACCTATAGATAATGTGCTATTCTCTTCTGTTTTCACACCTTCCACAGAAAAAACGACCTTTCAGTCATTAATTAAAGTCTTAAACCAGAAGGTCCCTTAGGCAGTTACCTGTGTGACGTAACTCTTCCCGCTCAATTGACCACGTGTCAGTTTCTTTTCTGTGGACAAATAAATTCAACAAGGATTATTTACCTGTGATAGAAATTTGGATTATTTCTTTCCTCACGGATAAATTTCTGTATCCTTGTGTTTCTTTTGTTTATTTATCACTCCTTTCACTTTCTGTGTTATTATTTAAAATTTTCAATTTTCGATTTCATGTATTTTTTGACTGGTCTTTTTCCACATGCGTTTTCGCGACTCTCGCCAATCCGCACAACGCTCGTGCGCGATCGGTTCGATAGTCGTGTTTATATATGCAGAATTTTTAGCTCACCTGAGCTCTGCTCAGGATGAGCTATTGTGATCACTTTTCGTCCGTCGTCCGTCCGTCCGTCCGTCCGTCCGTGCGTCCGTCCGTCCGTGCGTCCGTCCGTTAACATTTTCAAACGACTTCTCCTCTGAAACCGCTGAGCCAATTTTGTTCAAATTTCATATGGAGCCTCCTTAGGGTGGGGGAACGAAAAATTGCTAAAATGGTCGCGGTCCGTTGACCAAGATGGCCGCCACGCCCATATATGGTAAAAACCTTTAAAAATCTTCTTCTCCAGAACCGAGAATGCCTTGGGGCTGAACCTTTGCAGGAATCATCGGGGACGGGAGGTCTACCAAAATTGCTAAAAGAATTGTCGTACGTTGACGTTTGACCTTTTTACGGCAAGGTCAAGTTTGCTTCCCTATGCATTTGTATGGGAAAAACCTTTAAAAATCTTCTTCTCCAAAACCGAGCATGCCTTATGGCTGAATCTTTGCATATATCTTTGGGAACAGGAGAGCTACCAAAATTGCTAAAATAATGGTCGTACATTGACATTTGACCTTTTTACGTTGAGGTCAATTTTGCTTCCTTATGCATTTGTATGGGAAAAATGACCAGAATTTCAAACAACTTCTCCTCTGGAGCCTCTGGGCCAATTTTGCTCAAATTTCATATGGAGCCTCCTTAGGGTGGGGGAACGAAAAATTGCTCAAATGGTCACGGTCCGTTGACCAAGATGGCCGCCACGCCCATATATGGTAAAAACCTTTAAAAATCTTCTCCTTCAGAACCGAGAATGCCTTTGGGCTGAACCTTGGCAGGAATCATCGAGGACGGGAGGTCTACCAACATTGCTGAAAGAATTGTCGTACGTTGACGTTTGACCTTTTTACGGCAAGGTCAAGTTTGCTTCCCTGTGCATTTGTATGGGAAAAACCTTTAAAAATCTTCTTCTCCAAAACTGAGCATGCCTTATGGCTGAATCTTTGCATATATCTTCGGGAACAAGAGGGCTACCAAAATTGCTAAAATAATGGTCGTACATTGACATTTGACCTTTTTACGTTAAGGTCAATTTTGCTTCCTTATGCATTTGTATGGGAAAAATGTTCAGAATTTCAAACAACTTCTTCTCTGGAGCCTCTGGGCCAATTTTGCTCAAATTTCATATGGAGCTTCCTTAGGTAGGGGGAACAAAAGATTGCTAAAATGGTCACGGTTCATTGACCAAGATGGGCGCCATGCCCATATATGGTAAAAACCTTTATAAATCTTCTTCTCTAGAACAGAGGATGCTTTGGGGCTGAATATTTGCATAAATCATCGGGGACAGGGGGTCTACCAAAGTTGCTAAAATAATGGTCATACATTGACATTTGACCTTTTTACGGCAAGGTCAAGTTGCTTCCTTATGCATTTGCATGGGAAAAAACATTTAAAAATCTTATTCTCCAAAACCGAGGATGGCTTGTGGCTGAATCTTTGCATATATCATCTGGAACGGGCGGTCTACCAAAGTTGCTAAAATAATTGTCATACATTGACATTTAACCTTTTTACGGCGAGGTCAAGTTTGCTTCTGTATGCATTTGTATGGGCGCCATACATTTGTATGGAAAAAATGTTGATAATTTCAAATGGCTTTTCCTCTGAAGCCTCCGGGCCAGTGTTGCTCAAATTTCATGCGGAGCCTCTGTGGGCAGGAGAATGAAAGATTGCTAAAATGGGTATGGTCCATTGATCAAAATGGCTGCCATGCCAATATATGGTAAAAACCTTCAAAAATCTTCTTCTCCATAACCAAATAAGCCCTGGGTCCTAATCTTTGCACAAATTATAGGGGACAGGAGATCTACCAAAATTGCTCAAATGATGGTTTATGTTGACATTTGACCTTTTTACCTCCAAGGTCAAATTTGCTTCCCTATTTGTATGGGCCATATACATTTATATTGAAAGTATCGAAGTGACTTGTAGATCAACAGTAGTTAAAATTGTTCTGATTGGAAATCTAAGATGGCCATCATCTGGTTTATATTTATAATATGTCCCTGCCACTGTGCTGTTTACATGTATAAAATCACGATTCTTCAGAAACCACTTAGCCAATTTCCACCAAATTTCACATTGATCCTTCTGTTGAAATGTGATTGATAGTTTATTCATGATCATGCTCCATTGACTGTCAGGCCCATATATTCTTCTTCAAAACTAAAAACTGCTCAAATGATGATATTTTCATTAGTTGCGATGATAGGATTGGATTAATGTTGCATAACATCTGCATGTCTGCAGTGGCTATGTCACTCAGGTGAGCGAATCGTGGCCCGTGGGCCTCTTGTTTTTTTGTTCTTTTCGTTCCAGGTTATTCAGCAATTACGATATGTTTTTCCTGGACTTTTATTTGCAGAGATCTTCAGTTAGCTAAAGATTCCCATGGTGGAGAAGCTGATTGTAAAGAACTTGTCAACCCTTGATGGGTTATAAGACAATTCTTTACTGATGGGAGCCCCACCCCATATGGCTATACTGCCGGGGTAAGACCCATCAAGGTGGCATCTTTGGGTACTTAGTATCTGATAAAGTCTAAGTCCACCAGTCACCAGTCATCCAGTCACCAGTCAACCAGGCACCAGTCAATCAGCTTCACCAGTCACCAGTCAACCAGGTGCCCGTCAACCAGTCACCAGTCATCCAGGTGCCAGTCAACCAGTCAACCAGTCACCAGTCACCAGTCAACTAGTCTCCAGTCAATAATTTAATTATTTTCTGGAAAGACTTAGTTTTTGACATATTTCACCGGACAAAATAGTCACGTATACTAACTTCCGGTCATTATGTCTAATTATTAAAATTTTTCACCGGGCAAAGTTTCAGTAATATTTCTGATACTTATACCCGGTCATATTATTATTTATTTCTGATTTTTCACCAGGCAAACTTTTACAGAAAGTGTCTGGTCAATTTTTGCCTAATAATTAATTATCATCGGGAAAAAGTTTCGAATACTTGTGCCCGCTCAGTTTTTTTATATATAATCTCCCTTTTTCATCGGACTAGAGTTACGAATACTACTATCCGATCAATTTGTCAAATTACTTGTAACTTTACCGGGCAACAGTTACGAATACTAGTGTCCGGTCATTATGTCGGGTAACTAGTGTCAAAATAGTGATCACTAATTCCCGAACAATCTGTTATCATTCATAGAGCTCCATTTATGTTTAAGTCAATGGGTATAGGTTATTAAGTGAAATACATAGTAACTTTTCATACATAAAATTCTGTACAGTCTTTCCCGAATCAGACTAGAATCTTTAATATTCCATTGACTTATTATAGGAGTGTAATTCCATTAATATTTTAAATTAACTTCTGTTTTATCTCGTTTATCCGCTAGAAAGAGTTAAACTTCCGACTATAACAAAATTTTTACCGGGCAGCAGTTTGTAGACTAGTGCCAGGTCATTCAAATTATGTTTTATCTCTTTCATTCGCTAGAAAGTGGTTAAATTCTGGCTCTAACGAAAATTTCATCGGGAGGCACTTCGTAGAGTAGTACCAGGTCATTCTAACGAAATTCCACCGGGCAGTAGTTTCGTAGACTTTGTGTCGGATTACTAGTGTCCGAGTAGTAGTCACTAGTACTCGCTCAACATATATTTATTTATTAACCACTATAGACATGTATAGTCTTGGGTTATAGGTTATTGAATGACAGCGATGGGTTCTAATACCTAGTAGCCACTTATATTGTTGAATTCTGTCCAGTCACTTTTGAACTTGACTTAAATTCTATATATATATTTATTATTGAAAATGAATTAAGAATTATCGGTTACGATCAAATTCGCAATTCATTCACTAAGTGTAGAAGATACTTCCAGCTATAATTATATCTTTTTTATTCGATACAAAGAGATTAACTTCTTACATATTCACCTTATTCGGCTCTAGGGCAAAGGTGAACTATAAAACTATCGTTATTTATAAGAAGGAAAATATACACGAAATCTAAAAATTTTCTTCTTTCCTCCCTTGTTTTCTTCTACATGCTCCGATATGTAATCAGCATGTAATCTAAGGAGTAAATTGACAAGAAAGTAGCAATCGATCTTTTCTACTTTCTATTAATTTTTCATTCTTAAGGTATCGGAAATTGACACCAACCAGATAAATAAATTAACAGTTTTATTTATTTATTCGCTACCTCTCTAGATTACTACGATTTAAAATTCTAGTTGAGGTACATATTTTCCTTTTGCCTTTTCTGCATGGAAAATAGTTGATCCGATAAGCTTTTATTCTATTTTATACTATCTTTTGATTGATTATATAAGAGTCTAGGTCAGTCGTGCTCTGTCTAAACTCTGCTATAAAATAATAAATAAGAAGAAAATCTTATATTTAGGCATAGATATAATTCGATACGTTCTTTACTTTGCCTGTTTTAATTTATCTTCTGGATCATTTAAGACTACGATAGCAATATACCAGATATTTTTGCCTCAGTAAGAATCTATTACGCCGAAGATTCTACATATTGGAATAATAATTTTATTATGATTATAATTTCTAGACCCAATTAATCCTCGTATATTATAGGTCTACTTTATCTTATTGAGGAATAGTTTTGCTTCGACTAGCTCTATACCTCTAATATTTTATTTGTAACTAGAGTCCATGTCAATTAAAATTTTCTTGCACTTTGGTATTGACAATGGATACATATTTAGTAAAGGCATTAATTATTCAGTACGTGACAGATTATTATTGCCTAAATTAGATATTATATACAACACTTTCCTTTTGATATTTTTTTTATTGACTTTGTAACTATTCAGAAACTGCCAAAGTCAATCATTTCCTTCCTCTAAACTTACCGAAGCTCTAGATTATGTTGATATATATTTTTGATATATGCTTAGAGGTTAATTAATGAGAGTTTACCTCATAATAGCAGATATTATTATATTCATATTAATCAATCTATAGTCTAGGCTTAGACAAAAGGGAAAACATCCTTAATTACGAGCCGGTAAAGAATTAAGACACACTTAATTATCTCTTTACCCCTTCTTTATGTTTACATTCGTTAAAGGGATCATAGTAATTCTCGCTAAGAGTTCAAGTTCAGTTTGCGAATAATGCAAAGATTACTATCTTGATTTCCAGTCCGCATCAAAAATGGTCTATATATATAGATAAATATCTTTTCCGAAACTGGATATTTATTTATTTTTCCACACAATAAGTCATTTCAAGACGTTTCGATGATTTTGAAATGCACTGCTTCAATTTA
Organism: Anodontia alba; assembly: GCA_964016985.1. Lineage (NCBI taxonomy): Eukaryota > Metazoa > Mollusca > Bivalvia > Lucinida > Lucinidae > Anodontia > Anodontia alba. Next base: position 94,936,866 of record OZ024826.1, read on the forward strand.
TAATATAGAATATGTTTATATTAACTTCACAACTTAGTAAGTGCTGCACCTACGTTCCTGGTCAGATCTTACTTCTGTGATACGTTTTTGAACATACTGAAAGTTTCTCCGATTATACATTCGGTAAATAAACTTTCGAGTAGTATTTATGCTTTTAAACATTCAGATTATTTGATAATAGTTGGAGATTATATATTATACCGATATTTATATATCTATCTTCATTATTTATCTTTCTCATCTTACTTTTAAGTTAGATTGACCTTCTCGCTACGTTCCAGGTTTAAATCTAGCTAACATTGTGGACCAGTCACTTGTTTATTTCCTAAACAATATTTTAACATTTTTCTCAGTATTCAGAGCAGAACGACTTCATGAATACTTGGAAATAATTCAATTCTACGCTTGTTAAACTATGCCTAAAACAAGCCCTAGTTTTTTAGAATGGATATTATCCTTCGATTCAGTTAATGGAGATACATCCTTTTAGATCCCATTATCTCTATTTCAATCATACAAAATTCTAATGACTAAGTACTCTTTTTCTACGTACGAATACAGAATATTGAGTCACTGTTGCTGCATATTGGTTAAAGATTAAACAAATTTTATCTTAAACCTATATGACGTTAAATTAATTATTATCTCTTTCATATACATGTTTTTACCCTTCCGTCAGGGATCGTGGTAATAATATTATTTTATTACTCTCTATGGTTTACGCATAGATCTCGAGAGTATATATATATATATATGTATATATATTTTCTTCCTGAATTCATTGCGAGTATGTAATTTGATATTTCAGGAATTACCAATTATGCAGACATAGATTTTTATTCTATTAATATTCATTTCTAAAAATTTGATTGAATATTTATCTATAAAATTTCTGGGCAGTAATTTTATAGCGAGTTATATGTTTAATAATTCCTTGCTTAATAAATAGTTACGCTTAACCTTTTATTTATAGCAGGAATTTTGTTCCATAGTATAATTTTAATTTAGTATTCATATATTTCTTACTATTCTTAAATATGCATATAGAATAGTAATACTATCTCTTAACTTATAAATTAAGTGTTTTTTTGAGATTATTAATCAGTATTATTGTATAATCTTTCTTCAGAGATTATCACACTATTACTTTTTCTTTGAGTCCTTCTTTTTATGAACATTTTGATTCCTCATTTCAAAGTGGATTTTTTAACATTTCTTGATTTCCATGATTATTTACTTAGGAGTACTTTTCATGGCATTCTTCTGGTATAGAAAGATTCTATCCAGCTTATTTATTATTGCTTAATCTTATCAATACGGTAAGATTTAGCCAAACTATGACCGTCTTACAGTTAGCTGCGATCAACCTTATTCTTATCTCTCTTATTCTCTGTTAAACTCTTAAGTTATGATGTTGACAGTTTTCTTCTTTATTATTTTGTCAGGACATCAAACGCTTTTATATGTCTATGACAAAACTTATTATCAATGGTTTAGGTTGTCTTTTCTTCCCAGCAGTTTTATGCAAACTCTGTATTATTTTATTGCTTGACTAAAAATTCGTAATACAATTAGTCTAGCAATAGTTTTAACCATTATGTTTGCCTATACCTTTTTCTTCTGATGGATAACTTAGTTATAGTTAAGTTAACTCCATCTACTTTTATTATCTCCCCTTCTTTAATTTGATCAAAGGGAAATAATTATACATTATGGTTATTTTAAGTCTGTGTCTGTTCATCGGAAACTGTCCTGTCGCTCCAATTAACAGAATTTAATTAGTTTATAATTCTAATAGCTTAGACTATTACAATTACATAGCTTCACATATCTGGAATTTTATCCAAAATATCTACATATGTCAGTTACCTATAGGAAACTCCACCCAGTAGACTTTTCCTTATTTATTCAAGACCCTAGATAGACTACTTACAGTGTATGGTCTTGGCTTTTTGTTTTACAAATTTTGTTTTGAAAATATTTCTATATTCCTAGCTTACTTTGCGATGGAATATTTATGCTATGTCTCAATGACCCCTTTTTCTTTTTGAAGCCTATTGTTGTTTCCCAAAAAGAAAAAAAATGGAGGGGAGGGGTGTGTGGGGGGGGGGGGGGGGGGGCAATGTTAGGTCTCTGAGACTTAAGAACTGGCTTCCTCTATAGTCTACTATTGTATATAAGGTTGTTAGATCATAACACCTTAAAGATATGCTATTTTGTGAATCTAGATCATTCTTTCTTTTGAATATAGAATTAGAATGTATCTGATTCCTTAGAGTTTCCTGAGTCTTAACCAGAAGTGGTGAGATATTATTGGTGTTAGTATTAGGAGAGCACCTCCCTCCTATTCTGCAAATTCTAGCACATTATCTGTAGGTTAATGTATTATGAAGTTAAAATGAAGTTTTTTAAAAGTAAAACATATTTTAATGAGTAATACTTAACCTATAGATAATCAATTATCTCCCTCCGCCCACCCTCGCTTATCTCTCCTAATTGTGTCTATTGTTTTACACATGAAAGAAACTGACACGTGGTCAATTGAGCGGGGAGAGTTACGTCACACAGGTAACTGCCTAAGGGACCTTCTGGTTTAAGACTTTAATTAACGACTGAAAGGTCGTTTTTTCTGTGGAAGGTGTGAAAACAGAAGAGAATAGCACATTATCTATAGGTTAAGTATTACTCGTTAAAATATGTTTTACTTTTAAAAAACTTCATTTTGCACACCATATATAGCCTTAGCTAAGAGAGGTAGCCAAAAAAAAAAAAATTCTCATTTCTCCTGGGGGTTGTTAGTTGAGGCAAAGGTGTCAAGTATCTTGCCTCACTGGGGCACCCAACTGTTGGGCAAGGCCTGCTATCCTTGCAGCAGGTAAGGGTAGAGGGGGAATGTTTTTATTTCTTCTGTTTCTTCACATTCATGCATTTTCCTCTTTCTCTCCTGTCCCTCTCTTTTATAAATCTCCTACTATCTCTTCTATCTCTCTTCACCCTTTCTCTGGGAGATGACACAAAATGACCCACAAGGGTTGACATGTCATTTAACCCCAACACAATCAGTCAGTCTCATTTTTCCATGAAAACATGTTGTGGGTTCTCATTAGAATTGCCTCATTGAATGGGAACCTGAATCAGATGTTTTCATGTAGGAATAAAACATATACACCACAACTTCTTTATAACACTATTGTTGCGGTCCATAGCATAAACCGTGTTAGTTAAAACAACTGTGTTATATCCAAACAAAAATGTATAGATTGTATTGAAAAATGACCATTTATGGTCATTTTTCAATATAACCTATACATATTTGGGATCAATCTCTGAACTGTGTTATATCCAAAACTGTGTTATAACGAATCGTGTTATAAAGAGGTTGTAGTGTATCAGTAGTTTTTAGTTTAAAAAAAAAAGTTTCTTATCCGGAGCTATGTGATTCATATAAAGAATAAGGAAACAACAATCAAAAACAAACTGAAACTTATTAAGTTGTTTTATTTTTAGACTGGTTAATTGATTTTTGTTTTTCTTTTTCTTGATATGAATATAGTGATATATTTTAGTTCCAGACTATCCTTGTTGAGTTGATCAAGTCAGTAACATGAGCAGTAGTATTGTCCTCTTGTTACCTTAAGAGGAAATTAACATCAGAGATGCAATTTTAGAAAAAATGGACATATGCACCCAGCGAAGGTTCAGGTCAGACTGTGCCTTTGAGCAGTCTGATCAGAATCGTCACTGGGTGCATTTTGGAAAGCTAAAGATGCAAAGTTTCTTCATGCGGACAAATGTATACTCTGATTAGACTGCGCAGATGCGCAGGCTGATTTTCATCATTGTTGGGCACACATGTCAGAAAGTAGGTTTTTTTACGTTGCGGCCTAATAAGTACAGTGGATACACTTTCAGAAAGGCAGATGTAAATTTCTGGTGAAAAAATGTGCACAAATACTAGTTAACCGCTTAGAGGACTAAGTCTGCCAAGAAAAAGTGTGGTTAGGTAAACTGACTAGCTTGACATGACCTTAATAGTGTTGACTTGACCATTAAACTCAAACCAACCAACCAACTAACCAACACTTACAATCATCTTTCCTGGTATGCACTTTCTCCCTGACAAGGAATCAGACAGTTCAGCATCATTTTATGACCAGTGCCTTTTGTCATACTGTTTCAGGTCTACCCTAATATTTAGCTGCATTTCTGATTAACTGTTGCCGGCCTTGGTGGCTCAGTTGGATGCGCCGTCCGACTGGAGACCAGAAGGTCGCGGGTTCATCCCCAGCTGAGGTCGGCAACATTCTTCCATGGAGATTGATCGTGAAATGTTTTCTACGGTCATTCTCTCCCTTCCGCTAATTCAAGAAGGACAGTTGTCAGTTTCTGGCAAAAGAATGTGCACAATACTGGTTAACCGCTTAGAGGACTAAGCCTGCACAGTAAACGTGTGACTAGGTAAACTGGCCACGCTCGACATGACCCCATTGGGTTGACTGGGCCGTAAAACCTCAACACAACAAACAAATGATTAATTGTAACACCCACAGTTATCTAACATGAAATGTGCTTTCTCTGTTACAGGACTCATACACTGCAGTGTCATTTTATGACCCTGACTATATTTCACTGTCGAATGAGTTCATTTTTTGCATCAGTTGTTGTATTTAGCTCTATTTCTAATTAACTATATGACCTACAGATATTTAACTTGGCATATACTTTCATCCTAACAGAGACCAAGAAGTATGCACATGACTGAAGGGTAAGTGCTTCTGACTGGATTATGAGGTCCTAGGTTGGAATCCCACTGAAGGTGGAATTCAAGTTATGACTGTACAGGTCTTCATTGCACAGAGCCTTTCATTATACCCCTGCATCGTCTTCTCAATATGACTTAAATACTGTTGAAAGAGCTGTAAAACACCAAGGCCCAGTTGTTAAAAACTAACGTCTCAATAGTTAAAACGTTATCGTTAAAACTTTGATCATTAAAAATGGCATATATGCTAATATTTTTGCTGAAAAAATGTGAGTAGCTTTTGCATTTGCAAAAGCTACTAACATTTTTTCAGCAAAAATACCTGTGAATTAGATATTGTACTTACTAAAACAGTTAACATTTTGACCACTAACGAGCTCATTAAGCAAACGATGCTTTGAACAACTGGGCCCAAATCATCATCAGACAAGGACTCAAACACTGTGATATCATTTTATGACCTTGACCTATTCTTCACAGTCTAATGCGTTTGTATTCTTTGAATCAACCCTAGCATTGAACTACCATCTCTCATTAACCATATGACCTTAAGTCATCAAATCTGACATAACCTTCCTGGGGACATGGATTCTTACACTCTTCTATTATTTGTGACATGACCTACATACCACGCTCTGATAACTGTCGTTCTTTACATGGATTTCTAGAGGTGTTATAATACTGTCAGGCACCAGCAAGTGCGACACTGCCATCTACAGAATTCATGTTTTATGTAAATCTATGCATTTTTTATTGGATGCAATTCAGGGCCCAGTTGTTGAAAACTTAACGAGTTGTTAGCTAACAAGATCTATGCATTTTTGACTGGATACAATTCATGCCCCAATTGTTCAAAACTTATCAAGTTGTTAGCTAACATGATGTTAAAATTTCTGTCTTGAAATATGGCAAATACATTGATATTTTTTGCTGAAAAAATGTAAGTAGCTTTTGCATTTACTCTCATTTTTGCAGCAAAAATATCAATGTATTTGAAAAAACTTAACTACAATAGTTAAAGAGTTTTGTCATTAACAAGCTGGCTAAGCTAATAATACTTTGAACAACTGGGCCCAGTTGTTTAGCTAACAATTTCTACTTTCAAGTTTGGATACCAGCAATATGTATTATGAAGAGATAGCATGCTCGTCAAAACACCCAACTTTGTATGGCTGTTTATTTCAGACATACATTACACGGGGTACCAGAGGACCAGATACAGAGAATGTTAAATCGGTATGAGAAGAATCTAACAGTTGCTGTTCTTTCTAATAACAAAACAAAGAAACCGGTCACTAACGGATCAGTTGAATCGCTGTGAGTATACCATAGTCACTCTAAATATTCAGACAGAAGGTCCAGTCAGAGAACATAGGGTAGACCTAGGTTAAGGGAAAAAAATGATACACTTTCAAGGGAAGCAACTCTGTAAAATTGTTTTTTGTCCACTTTATAAAGGTCTACCAATAATCAAATAGTGCACATCCAAGGCAGTGCCTTTGCCTATCCAGCAAACTTGGCTAACGCATTCATTGCCGGCTAAAGCAGAATTGATACACTTTCAAAGCAGGCAACTGTCAAATTGATTTTGTTCCATTCTTAAAAGGGTCTGCTATATAAGGAAAGAATTTGCTCCCCTTGGGAGCAGATTCTTTCCTTTTAGGGTTGACCCTTTTCGGAATTGGTCTGGTGTGTAGAGAAGCAAACTGGAACACAGGAAGCCACAATAGATGTCTTTCTTGTAAAAATTTCAGAAAAATCTTCAAGTGTATCAATAGATTCCAAAAAGAATGTCTCCATAAGCCTTTCATCTCTTGAGACCAATACAAATACCTTTTCAAACAATGTAGATCCAGATGAGACGGCTCATAACAAGCCGTCTCATCAGGATTTACACTGTTTGGCATCCTGTTATTGATTTTGACTGAAACCCCTATTTGCAACAATGGATGTGTCCAAATTCAGAAATGGAAGGATCCATTTCAGAAACTTAGGGGTGACAGGGTTAAACTGCTCTTGACCTGGGGAAGAAAAATACTTCTTGGAGGCCCCTCTTATCTAGAGATAAGGACCAATACATTAGAGCGATACATATCCCTACTCTCTTTTTGACAGCTTTCAGAAAGTCAGTTTTTGCCTGGAACTTTACAAAGAAGTAAATTTGCAAATTTTTAGCATGATTTACTGTAAAACCTTAAGTCATAACTATCTGTGGAAAAAAAAAAATATTCTAATCACTGGCTTTACAAAAATATAATACTTTTTCATTTTTTTCCCATTGTAAAAATGGCTGCAAAATATGCAAAAAATCAATAAGGTAGTGTAATTTTCCTGTATTATTAAGACCTTTTATATGGAGATAACAACACAAAAAGGGATGTGAGTTCGACAGCTGTATTTACGTATTAAAGAACATCTTGAAGTAAGTCAGCAATACCAGCAGTGTAGATAAGTAATATGGAACAGAAACATAGTGGAAGGAAAATAACCACCCTGAAAATATAACAAGCTATACTAGTATCATGCAAATTACCAGCTAAAGTTAGTGCTGACCTACAATAGAAAATGCACGACAATTACATACAAATATATACTGCATTTTACACTTAAAAATATCTTTATATGACTGACTTTGTTGATGGGATATCTGATGGTCAGTTTTCCATAACTCAAATTAAAGCTAGCACAGCCCGGTTCCGGACCTACGCAAGTACGCAGTCTCGGGCCTACGCAAGTACGCAGTCCCGTACACATGCCTGTAAAATACATATGGCTTGCACAGAAAATGAGAACTAAAAATATCATTCTTACCAATATGTGGAATTGGGTGGTACTGTCACTCATCTCACATAAGCTGACAAGGTGTAGTTCTGCAGTAACAGGGTGTAGACATTCTGTCTGTGACTGTGAGGTTACTGCAAGAGGATTATATAAAAGTGAAAATACAAGCAAAAGAGGAGTGACGTGTTAGTAGTAATTCTGAATTCCAGATTTACCGCATTTTCAAGCTAAGCACAAAAGTTGCAAAAGTCATTAAATATCATTTAAAGACAAAATGCAGCCATCCCAATCATTGCAGCACATTGAAATTCAAAATATTTCAATATAACTAAACTATAATATCACCTGAGAATAAATTAAACCCTACATTTTAAAATTCAAAGTTCCTTCAAAAAACATGACTTTTCCGAGTGAAATTAACAGCTGACTGATTTAAGCGCCACCTACTAGTAAAACCTAAACTTAACTAATGAGCCAAATGTTACCAAAACTAACCATACTAATTTTTTACAATTACGTGGTCAAAGGGAAGTAACCTACTTACAAACACCTAAACTATACCTCCTATATAAGGCAACCCTGCTACACACTTCCCCGGCCTGTTAAATGACATCCCGTCATTTATCTGTCGTCACTGTCAATGTCATTGCTACGTTAAGTCATTCTTTAATTTCCATAAATAAATGCACTAAAAACTTTACAGATTTATATGACATGTCTGTGAGCATGTCCACTTATAGACACAAAATTAATAAAATTCCTTATTTTCTATGAAAGTTACATTGCCTGTATTCATTTCGGCTCATCCTTCAACAAACACAAAATAAACATTATTTACAATCCAATGAACACAGCATATTAAAATAGCAAAAAAATATCATATCAGTAAAACTAATACAAATAAATTTAATCCATCAAAGCCTTGATTTTACGAACATTCTCTGAGTCAAGCTCACTCAGAACTCCAGAATTTAAGAATACACTTAACTGTTCCAACCTGCTATCATATGGCCTTGGGACTATTTGATTCATCTGGTATGAATCAAACCAGGCTGGAGCTTGTCTTTGCCTTACTGATCGTCTCAGCTGTGGTATTGGTGTAGGCTCTTTGTTTCTCACTCCATCAGTCTCTTCTTTGTCATTGCTAGGGTTTCTGTCATCACCCCTTTCATTTGAGGTAGTCTGGACTCGGTTATCCAAAACTGGACCGAGATTTTCACTACTTACTCTTTTTAAGATTGTTTCTTCTTTGTCGGAGTTACTCCTTGGAGTCTCACTATATATTTCTCTACTTACCTCAGTTTTTCTTTCATCATAAACCCTTTTTAAACATGTTTCTTCACTGTAACTCTTTGGCACTGTGTTATTTTCTAAACTACTTCTTATCTCATTTCTTTTTTCCATACTCCTGGCTTCTGGAATCAGGCTCTGACCTGATTGATTATCTAATCCACTGTTTCTGATCTCTGTCCTCCTATCCTCTCTCCTAGCCTCTGTAATCAGGCTCTGACCTGATTCACTGGCAGACTGAGGTTGCTCTTCTGAAGGCGTCACATAAGTTTTGTCTTCTGTTAGAGGACTGAAATGTGTTCCTTCACTTTGTAACACTGTATCCCCTGCACGACTTCTGTCTAATGGTCTATATCCCATTGTATTCTGTGGATCATGGGCGTTCCCATGTACTATACCTCCTATATAAGGCAACCCTGCTACAGTAGGTAGTTTGGATGCAGGTTTTCAACAAGTTCTCCACGTTCAAAATTTCTGATATGTTCTCAGAATTGTCATGGAATATCAGTAAGTTAAAATCAGTGAAGAAAAGCAAAATACATTCTTTAATAAAAAAAAATCCCAAACTCCAGTTTACTATAGAAATTGCAATGGTCAGGCCCATTTTGGCTATAAAATTAATTTTGCAGAAAATATATTAAAAAACAAAGCACAGGAACAGAAACGACAAATGCTTTCTGATAAAATATTGTTAATCAGAAATCATTTTTTCCATCTAGAATAAAACCCCGAAAACAAAATGTCTTTCCGAAGGATGCCGAAAACACAGGAGATGCCTTATTACAACCAAGCCATATTAGAAGTCTTATTTCTTCAGAAAAACTTGATGTTGATCAATGTGATGAAGTACTTCTAATGAGTACTTATGAAAACATGCCTATTCAAATATATTGAAAATTTCACCACCAAAAACTGAAAGTTTTCAAATAAAAATTCTGATGTTTTTCATATTTCTGCTCAAAACATAGATTGTAGGTATTAGCTAGAAGTGCCTCATCTAGGCAGTTCTAACGAGTACCCACAGTCTGTGTTTTTGAGCAGAAATAAGAAAAATAATTTATACCCCTGTAAACCCCAGTTTTACTATATAAAAGTGGGGTTTACGGGGGTCAAAATTATATAGGTATGTTTTCATGATGCACCGGATATACATTTTTGCAGAAAAATAAGGAAAATGTTTATCTGAATACCCTTCCTATTTAGATCTATGCTAAGGTAATAATGGTATTAAGTGTCTGAATATTGATGGTGAATATGGTAGGAACTTTTGTTACAGACGAGCTGCAAAACATTACAAAAACATACCTATTCAAATATATAGAAAATTTCACCTCCAAAAGCTGAAAATTTTCAGATAATATTTTTCATTTTTCTGCTCAAAACATAGAAAGTGGGTGGTACTTGTTAGAACTGCCTCACTGAGGCAGTTCTAATAAGTACCCACAATCTATGTTTTTGAGCAGAAATAAGAAAAATAATGTATACCCTGTAAACCCAAGTTTTACTATATAAAAGTGGGGTTTAAGGGGGTCAGTATTATACAGGCATGTTTTCGAGATGTATTATTTTCCTAATATAGATCACAGTTCTAGACGGCACTTTTTTCATTAAAAATATTGATATTTTTCTTATGAATCCATGAAAAGATATGTTGTAGGTACTCATTAGAAGCACCTTACAGAAGAGCTTCTAATGAGTACCTACAACATACATTTTGATGGAGAAAAAGAAAATATTTATCTTATAATCCCTCCTATGTAGAGCTATGATAAATGCCTGCAAAATGAATGTATGGACAGTTCTTGAATGGACTGGTATCAGTCATAGCTACAGATAAGAGGAGGTATCCACAAATATTTTTCTTATTTCTCGACGAAAACATGTTGTGGGTACTCATTAGAAGCGCCTTGCCGAGGCGCTTCTAATGAGTACCCACAACATATGTTTTTGTTCAGAAATAAGAAAGATATCAGCATTTTTCGGATGAAAAAAGCGCCTTATCTGTTGCTATGTCAGTCTGTTAAAAAGAGCATAATCATTAAGACAGTACATTAAATAAAAATGCACATTTGTGCTCTGTCATAATACTTTTCAAAAGATGTCTGATTGAAACAATTTTTTAGACAAAGGGCAAGTAATAAAAACATCTGTTGGTAGGTTTATAGCAGTTGCATACCTTGTATATGGTCACTAAAGTGCAGGGCCTGAATGCCAGGCTAGTTCTTGAAGTGTGCTGTCTTTTTCTCAGTAAAAAAGTATTGGTATTTTTCTTATTTCTCCAAGAAAATGTATTTCATGGATACTCATTGGAAGTGCCTCAGAGGTTTTTCTAATGAGTATCCACAACAATATTTCCTTGGAGGAATAAGAATAAGAATTAGAAATAGAAATAAGAATAGTAAAATTACTAATACAATTGAACAACAGTGGCTCTAACATCTTTGGAACTGGAAATTTGTTCTAGACGTGTATAGTTCGAGTCACTGAAGGTTAATCATTGGGCTAAGTCATACAGAAAATAGGGATAATTTAGGGATGTCTTTTCGATCTCCTATAAAGTAATGGTATTTTGAGTGTACTCATTAGAATTGCCATGATGAGGTGATTCTAATGAGTACACACAACATACATTTGCGTGATATGAAAATGTCCCTAAAATATCCCTAAATTAACAGACCTGGTTTAATTATGCCCCCAACTTCAAAGAAGTTGGAGGGGCATATTGCTTCTGGGTTGTTCGTCTGTCCGTCCATCCGTCTGTCCATCCGTTCGTCCGTCTGTCCTTCCGTTCATCCGTCTGTCTGCCTGTTCGTCACGCTTTTTGATGCATAGCATAATTTTAGAACCGTGAATGCTACTGTTTTGAAATTTCTTATATAGATTACTCATGAAAAAATAGCTGACACGTGTTTTTTTTCTTGACAGGATTATGCCCCTTTTCTGAGTTATGGCCCTTTGAAAAAGTATGGACGCAATCTTGTCAGCAAAATATCTCAAAAACTATTGAAGCTAGAGCCTTGAAACTTGATGAATAGACTGGTAGTGATGAGTAGACAACCTGATTAACCTTTAAAGAAATTTTGAAAAATACTTTTTGAGTTATGGCCCTTTGTAATTTTGGGCATTTTTACCTTGTCAGCAACATATCGCAAAAACTGTTAGAGCTAGAGCCTTGAAACTTAGTAAATGGATTTGTAGTGATAGTAGATGACCTGATTAACTTTTGTGGAAATTCTGAAAACTACTTCATGAGTTATGGCCCTTTGTAATTTTGGGCATTTTTATCTTGTCAGCAAAATATCTCAAAAACCGTTAGAACTAGAGCCTTGAAACTTGATGAATAGACTGGTAGTGATGAGTAGACAACCTGATTAACTTTTGAAGAAATTTTGAAAAATACTTCTTGAGTTATGGCCCTTTGTAATTTTGGGCATTTTTTACCTTGTCAGCAAAATATCTCAGAAACTGTTAGAGCTAGAGCCTTAAAACTTAGTAAATGGATTTGTAGTGATGTGTAGATGATCTGATTAACTTTTGAAGAAATTCTGAAAAATTTTTCATGAGTTATGGCCCTTTGTAATTTGGGGCATTTTACCTTGTCAGCAAAATATCTCAAAAACTGTTGGAGCTAGAGCCTTGAAACTTGATGAATAGACTGGTAATGATGAGTAGACAACCTGATGAACTTTTGAAGAAATTTTGAAAAATACTTCTTGAGTTAAGGCCTTTTGTGATTTTGGGCATTTTTACCTTGTCAGCAAAATATCTCAAAAACTGTTAGAGCTAGAGCCATGAAATATGGCGAATGGATTTGTAATGATGAGTAGACAACCTGATTAACTTCTGAATAAATTTTGAAAAATACTTATTGAGTTATGGTGCTTTGTTATTTTTTTTTTTTTTTATCTTGTCAGCAAAATATCTCAAAAACTGTTAGAGCTAGAGACTTGAAACTTGGTGAAATGATTGGTAATGATGAGTAGATGACCTGATAAACTTTTTTGTAAATTCTGAAAAATATTTCGTAACTAATGACCCTTTGTAAATTTGGGCATGTTTCCCTTGTCAGCAAAATATCTAAAAAACTATTGAAGCTGGAGCCTTGAAACTTGATGAATAGATTGGTAGCGATGAATAGATGACCTGATCATTCCCCCCAGTTTCGAATGAAATTGATGGGGCATATTATTTTGCCTTCATTTGTCCATCCATCTGTTTATCCTTTTGTCAGGCTTTTTTGTGCATGCCATATCTTAAGAACCCTGCATGCTAGGGTTTTGAAATTTTATATTTGGGTTCCCAATGAAAAAATAGCTGACCCATATTTTTTTTTCTTGTCTAGCATGTTTGTTTAGAGTTATGCCCCTTTGAAAAAAATCAGAATTAAATCTTGTGAGCAAGATATCTTGAAAAGTATTTAAGCTGGGTTCTTGAAATTCGATATAGTAAGTGGGAATAATGTGTAAATTACCTGATTATATTTTGAATGAATTCCATGAAAATATTGATAAAGTTACGGCCCTTTGCAGTTCTGCACATTTTAATCTTGTCAGCAAGATGTCTCGAAAAGTACTTAAAGTAGGGTCTTGAAATATTATATGCTGATTGGGGATGATGTGGAGATTACCTGATTTCTTTTAGAGGGAATTGCATGAAAAATTGACATAGTTATGGCCCTTTGTAGTTCTAGGCATTTTGACCTTGTCAGCAAGATATCTCAAAAAGTATTTAAGCCAGAGCCATGATATTTGGTATACTGATTGGGATTGAGGAGGAGATTACCTGATTAAATTTTGAACCAATTAAATGAAATGTTGGAGTTATGGCCCTTCGCAATTTCTAGCCATTTAATGTCGTTGCTTTATTGTATATAGCATAAGCTTAGAACCATGTATGCTAATGTTTTGAAATTTCATATTTTTATTCCTCATGAGAAAATAGGTGACCCGTATTTTTTTCTTATCCCAATTATCTCCTATTTTAGAGTTATTTTCCTTGGATAAAATAACTTTGAAATCTCCTATATTTGTACTGTTGTTACCGTCATGGGTCTCTAGTTGTAATCAGTAATCATGAATTTTCATGATTACAAGTAATCGTAATGTAATTGATTAACTTGCAAACTGGCAAGTGAACATGGTTACTTTGTGATTACTTTTTGATTACATTTTGAAACTGTCAGTGAAATATCCTTGAAAGTGTTCTGTGAATAACAGAACAAAACTAATGCATCTTAAATTAGTAATATACAGTACTGTTATTATGTTACAGTTATAAAAAGAATGTATTGTTGCTGAAAAGCATGTTGTAATGTACAGTAGATGAAAGGAAACAAAAGAATAAGCACCAGTTTGTTTTTCATAAGGACATAAAATGAAATTAACTTTTTTCTTTATCCCTAGCAAGACAATTAAATTGCTCAATTATGTCTCCCCCCTTTAGGGTTGGGCAGCAGATTGTTTTTCCCCAATGCTTCTATCTGTCTGTCACACTCGTGCCCACTCTGTAACTTGAAAACCGTTCAGTCTATCTCCACTAACTTCATATAAATATCAGTCAACATTAGATGACCTGCAGAGCGCAAGAACCATAACTCTTGCGGTTATACTTTTTGAGTTATTTCCCTTGGACTCTGTCACAAAATAGTGTCGGCTCTATAATTTGAAAACCGTTCAAGCTATCTTCACAAAACTTCATGTAAATATCAATCAACATTAGACGACGGTGGAGCACAAGGACCGTAACTCTTGTATTTATACTTTCTGAATTATTTCCCTTGGACTCTGTCACGAAATCGTGTCCGCTCTATAACTTGAAAACCGTTCAAGCTGTCTTCATGAAACTTCTTGTAAATATAATTCAACATTAGACAACGCACAGAGCGCAAGAGCCATAACTCTTACATTTATACTTTTTGAGTTATTTCCCTTGGAACTTTGTCCGTCACAGAATCATGTCCACTCTGTAACTTGAAACCTGTTCAAGATATCTTCAAGATACTTCATGTAAATATCAGTCAACATTAGACGACGTGCAAAGTGCAAGAACCATAACTCTTGCTTTTATACTTTTGAATTATTTCCCTTGGAACTTTGTCTGTCATAAAAAATGTGTCCTCTCTATAACTTGAAAACCATTTAAGATAGCTTCACGAAACTTTATATGAATATCAATCAATATTAGACGACGTGCATTGTGCAAGAACCATAACTCTTGCATTTATACTTTTTAAGTTATTTCCCTTGGAATCTCATTAGTTAATACAAATGTTTGCGGAATGTAGAATACAGTGTGACCCAAAAAGGTGGGCGACATCTATGTTTTTGTAGAAAAACAAATTCTAGTTAATCATTGAAAATGGGTTGAAATTAACTTATTAAGTTGTAAGCTGTATTTTAAGACTTGAAAAACTAAACAATTGGTTTTGGGTTTATAGTCATTTTCAGTTTGCAAAATTTCAAAGATTTTATTATGCCAGATAATCCACTGCTGTGCCGACTGATCATTAATTAGCTCACCTGAGCACAAAGTGCTCATGGTGAGCTATTGTGGTCAGTCAATGTCTGTCGTGCGTCGTCCGTCGTGCGGCGTCAACAATTGCTTTAAAAGCCTACTCTTCCTGTACCCCTGGGCCAATTGACTTGATACTTGGTAGGAAGCATCAGGATGACTTGTAGATCAAAAATAGCTAAAATCGTTCCGATCGGAAATCCAAGATGGCCGCCATGGCCGCCATCTTGAAAATCTATTTTTCGCTTCTCCTCCTGAACCGAAAGGCCAATTGACTCCAAACTTGCTAGGAACCATCAGGGTGACTTATAGATCAAAAATAGCTAAAATCGTGCCGATCGGAAATCCAAGATGGCCGCCATTTTGAAAATCTATTTTTCGCTGCTTCTCCTGAACCGAAAAGCCATTTGACTCCAAACTTGCTAGGAAGCATCAGGGTGACTTGTAGATCAAAAATAGCTAAAATCGTGCCGATCGGAAATCCAGGATGGCCGCCATGGCCACCATCTTGAAAATCTATTTTTCGCTTCTTCTCCTGAACCGAAAGGCCAATTGACTTCAAACTTGCTAGGAAGCATCAGGGTGACTTGTAGATCAAAAGTAGCTATTATCTTGCCGATCGGAAATCCAAGATGGCCGCCATGGCGGCCATCTTGAAAATCTATTTTTTGCTTCTTCTCCTGAACAGAAAGGCCAATTGACTCCAAACTTGCTAGGAAGCATCAGGATGACTTGTAGATCAAAAATAGCTAAAATCGTGCCGATCGGAAATCCAAGATGGCCGCCATGGCCGCCATCTTGAAAATCTAGTTTTTGCTTCTTCTCCTAAACCCAAAAGCCTATTGACTCCAAACTTGGTAGGAGGCATTGGGGTGACTTATAGATCAAAAATAGCTAAAATCCCGCCTATTGGAAATCCAAGATGGCCGCCATGGCAGCCATCTTGAAAATCTATTTTTCGCTTCTTCTCCTGAACCGAAAGGCCAGTTGACTCCAAACTTGGTAGGAAGCATCGGGGTGACTTGTAGATCAAAAATAGCTAAAATCATGCCGATCGTAAAACCAGGATGGGCGCCATGGCAGCCATCTTGAAAATCTATTTTTCGCTTCTTCTCCTGAACCGAAAGGCCAGTTGACTCGAAACTTGGTAGGAAGCGTTTGGGTGACTTGTAGATCAAAAATAGCTAAAATCATGCCGATCGTAAATCCAAGATGGCCACCATGGCAGCTATCTTGAAAATCTATTTTTCGCTTCTTCTCCTAAACCCAAAAGTCACTTAACTCGAAACTTAGTAGGAAGCATCAGGGTGATTTGGTAGATCAAATATAGCTAAAATCGTTCTGATCAGAAATCCCAGATGGCCACCATGGTCGCCATCTTTAAAATCTATATTTGGCTTCTGCTCCTGCACCGAAAGGCCAATTGACTCCAAACTTCGTAGGAGACATTTGGGTGACTTGTAGATCAAAAAAAAGCTAAAATTTTGCTAACCGGATATCCAAGATGGCCGCCATGGCAGCCATCTTGAAAATCTATTTTTCGCCTCTTCTCCTGAACTGAAAGGCCAGTTGACTTGAAACTTGGTAGGAAGCATTGGGGTGACTCGTAGATCAAAAATAGCTAAAATTGTGCCGATCATAAATCCAAGCTGGGTGCCATTTACAGTTTGTTCAAATGATCATGCTCAATTGACTGGCATGCCATATATCTTCTTCAAAATAAAGAACTGCTTAAATGATGATCTTTTCATTAGTTGCTATGACAGGATTGGAAAAATGTTGCATAACATCTGCGTATCTGCAGTGGCTATGTCACTCAGGTGAGCAACCCGTGGCCCGTGGGCCTCTTGTTTGTTTTATTTACACACGTTTGTTTGTTTTGCTAAGCCCTGTTTTTGTCACTTTGTCTATTGTACCTGGATGGATTACCACATCTACATGCAAACTGTGAAGTAGGGTATCAAAACAGTCTTTAATTAGAGATAAGAAATACACTCATCATAAAAATTCTAATATTTGAGGGACTCATGGTCAGGGCTTCCGTTAAGCGGACTACGACGTATATTACACCCTGAGATTGCCACGTCCAAATTGAACTTCAAAGACGTACCGCGGACTTCAGAAATTTCTTTTGTCCGTCTGAAATCGATACCCGAGACATCCAAAAATTGTCAAAAGGCCCACCCACTTTTAACCAGTTGTATGATGTTTGCCCCGCCTACTTACCAGAAATTCGCTACTTGTGTTGACTGAGCTTTAAGGACGTCCCAATTTCCGCTTGCGGGAGTTTTATTAACAGCCGTGTCAAGTGTCGCGGCATCCTTTTGATGGCTGTGTGATCACTGCGTGTATTTGTCACACGTGCTGAGTTGATTAATTGATGTTTTTATAATTAAATTTTCTACTGCAACCCCGAAAATATTCGTTGAAATTATATGAAGTCATTATTATTTTTTAATATTCACGTCTTAAAATCTTAAATTATTATTTTACTAAGAACGTGTGTCGTCTGCAATACTTCCGAGAATTGCTGAGTGAAATTCTATAAATAAATAAATAACAATTATGCACAGAACGCAAATTGAAATCTATTCGAATTTAGAAGCTTACATTTGTCATGACAACAAAAGCAATTTTTCAAATGAAAAGAAAACATATTTTTCGTCAAAATTTTCGGAAAACCCGTTTCTAAATGCGTAGCCTTGTTCCGGTTGCGCTGTTTAACAGCGCGGAAAAGACGCAAAGTAAGTCTTAATATAGGCGATTTGCGATGGTTTTGCTTGCTTTTCCCCGCGAACGAACGTTTTGCTGTTGGTATTTCATCGAGAGCTGCCTTTAATTTGTTTGTTGTTGCACGAGTCGGCGCCGTATCCCCGCAATTTTTGTGAAGTAAGCAACTCGTTCGCTCGTGTTGATCAGCTTCAATCCGAACAAATATTTCATTAAATACATTTCTGCAAAATAATTTCAACATAGTTTATTTTTAAGGAAACATGTTTTGGGTGTTTTCTCTCATGTATTTTCTTTTCTTTTTTCTTTCTCTGGGCTTTGAAACGAATGCGAAGTTGTACCAATGTTGATGCTTATGCTAAGGTCCAACATACAAGTACAGGCTTTCCAAAAAGATGCGATCGAATTTTAATAAGCGATAAGGACATTTTTAAAACGCATCTAAGAGAAGCGTATATCATGATGATTCTGTGTGACACTGAAATAAGAACCTATGTTCTACTAAAGAAAGGGCAGACCGCCGCAGCACGGAAAAAAAGTGGGACTTCCTAGATTTTCCTGTGGGACTTCCAAATTTGAGGGGTAGGAAGTCTGGGACTTCCTGAGTATGGAAGTTAATGGAAGCCCTGCATGGTGCTTATTTATTTATTTTCTGAATATTGAACAAATCTATTTCTTTTATTTCTGCTTCTATACAAAGCCTCAATAATGTTTGTTTTGAGCAGAAGTGAGAAAAATAATAATATTAAGTTTTATCTAAAATGTCATCTAGACAGCTGTTTCTACTTCACTGGAAAGGCATCTCCCCAACCTGGGTCCAGTTGTTCAAAGCATCCTTAGCTTAACGAGCTCGTTAAGGGTCATTTCGTTAACTGTTTTAGCGGATTCAATATGCAATATTCTGATATTTTTTGCTGAAAAGATGTGAGTAGCTTTTGCACTGCAAAAGCTACTCACATTTTTTCAGCAAAAAATTTCAGCGTATTTGCGTATCATTCGATGTAAATTTTAACGAATTGTTAACTAACGACATCGTTAGTTTCGAACAACTGGGCCCAGATAGGTTCAATGGATATAACAGTCAGCCTGGCAGCTGTCCATTTGTCTGTTCATCTGTAGACATAATCCTGTGATCCCCATAAATCCAATATCCTTTGAGATATATTGATAATACTTTTATTTCTGCTTCTTTACAAAGTATCAATAATGCCTGTTTTGAGCAGAAGTGAGAAAAATAATCTTAAGTTTTATCTAAAATATCATCTAGACAGCTGTTTCTACTTCACTGGAAAGTCATCCCCCAAACCTTGTGATCATGATATAACTCCAACATTCTTTGGGATATTGATGATACTTGGTAGGATTGTACATGAGCTTGAGAAGGTGTGTAGCATAAAGAACCCCCAACTCTGGAGTTATCCATCAGGAGTTATCTCCCCTGACAGTATTTGGTTATAGAAACCTTTTGATCAGGATAACTCCAGCACCTTTGAGATATATTGATGATAAATGGTAAGATTGGATACTGGGTTGAGAAATCATTGTGCAAGAACCACAACTCCTGGTGCAGTCATTTTTGAGTTATCTCCGCACACAGTATTAGGCAATAGAAACCTTATGAGATAGCTGTGATGGCTCGCATGGATGCATGTCAGGAGGTCATGGATTCGATCCCTGCCGGCCACAAAAGGATATGGAATAAATGCACATAATTACAAAAGCAAACATGTACATTAATAATGGAATCTCATAAAGGAACCATCTTGGAATGATAGGCATGACACTAAGGGTTTCAAGGTTTCAATGTAGCTTTCCCCTGAGCATGATAAATTCTCTGTTTGACATTTAGATATTAGTAGCTGTAAATAGTCAATTATGAAAGCTTCGTTATATTTCAGAAATGGTAGCTTCAGTAAAGAGAACTCACTTTCACCCACATCAGAAAGAAAACCTGTGAAGTCTGTTAAATCTGAAACTAGAAGATCTCGATCAAAGGGAAAGTCAAACAAAATTAAGGATGTTAAAAGAACTACAAAGTTACCGAGGTCATCAAGTAGTCCAGTTCTTGACCATTCTAATGTAAATGAACTGCAAGATTGGCAGATATCTGAAGAAGACAGAACATGGGAAACACAGACTGAAAGTCCTATTGCTGTCCAGTCCATTGAAAGTACTAATACATCCTTTACTGATAAATGGACTCACAGTGACCTCAATGAAAATGGAATTAAAACAAGTGATAGTGGGACTAGTTTTGAAAACAATGAAACCATTGCAATTTTAGAGACACCATTAAACTCAAATTCAGTATTTGTACCAAATTCAGGTTTTTCTAGTGTTTTATCATCACAAGATGAGGGCAGCTTTTACTCTTGTCACTCAGATATACCATCCATCACTTCATCTAAAACTGCATCCCCAATAATAGAATATAATATCATTGAAACATACAAAGAATCTAATCATAATAATGAGGCCCACTATACTAGTGACTTAAAGGTAGTAGCAGGACGTTGCACTGAAAAGGAAAAGGCACAGGATATTGAAAAAGAACTCAGTGAAGAAGTTCTAGGGTATGTGAATGAAGTGATGCAAGAACATTCTAGTATGAATCCAAATGAATTGTCACAGGAAGATAAACTTAGAGTAGAGGAAGAGTTGAAAGCCTTTCTCCAGTTCTATCCAATTGATGATGAAGAGCAGAGAAGGAAAGCAGAAATTCTAATTAGTTTAAAGCTCAGTAAAAATGAAACAGAAGAGCATAGTTACATGAACACTTACATGACAGAAGAGATTCCTGTAGAACAGTGTAATGTAAATGAGGAAACAGAATTGTATACAACACCCAAACATGTAGAAGTAGAGTTTAATGAAAATTTTATTGTACGAGCTGGGGAAACTTTAATCCAAAATAATACATCATTAAATAACAATGACCTTGAGAGTGTTACAGAAGCAAATTTAGACTTAGACAATAGTTTGAACAAGGAAGTTGCCAATATTTTCCACAATTCTGATTTACATATGGAAGTTAGCTGCTTAGATAATAATAATACACAGATGACTTGTGCAAATGAAACCGCAACAGCTAGCATGAAAGAAATTGATAATAATGACAGAATTGTTGAATGTAATTTTGAAAATGAGACAATACATTTTGAAAATAACGAAATCGCTGTGTCTTGTAACATTGAAAACACTGGCATTACAAAATCAGATAAGATAGAAGAACCGAGTTACCAATTTACAAATGATATTGCCAACATTTATCAGCATTGCGACTCCACAGATCGTACCTCTGAAACAAAAAATAGTAAAGATCTTGATAGTCTTTATGAATTTGACTCGGCAATAATAAAAGCTGAAAAATCAGATTTTATGGAAACAGACAGTTTATATGAGACAGATTCGGCCATTATTGCTGCAAGTGCAGATTCCTTGGAGAAAGACAGCCTTTTAGAAGCTGATTCAGCTATAATAGCTGCAAGTTCTGATGTAATAGATACAGATTGTCTGTTTGAAACAGATTCAGCCATAATAGCTGCAAGCAAAGAGTTATTAGATATGGAAACAGTTAACATTGATGATTCAGATATAATGAAACGTCTAAAAGTGTCAGTTGAAGAATTAAAATATTGGGGAAAGATTGAAACATCAGAAGATGTATTGGTTGATAGAGTATCCACAGAGTGGGATGGCTGTGACCCAAATGATAGTGATCAATGGCATATTGATAAGAATATTCCTTTATCAAGAGAAGCTAAACCTCAGAGGCATAAAAGGTGCAGAAGTGTTTCTAATTATGAGGACGAAAATGGTTCAAAAGTGTTTGATTATAAGGAAATGTTATTTGAAAATAAAGTTAGTGACAAACAAGAAAGTGGTGAAGCAGATAGTATTATCAGTGCAGTGTCCTTATCAAGTAATAATACACTTGCAGCTAATAGTTGCACTGACAAACCTCAGTCCATAATTTATCATGATATACATGAAAACAAAGATTCATTGTTAGAATCAGATACATCAGTCCATCCAGTCAGTTCTGCAGGTGAAACTTCAAGTCTCACATTTCATTATAATAGCATTGAAACTCAGGATAAATGTGCCTCAGAATCTTTAAATTCTTATATTGATAAAGAAGACAGTGCAACCCAATTAGATGTTACTTGTGTAGACTCTAAAAATGCATTTGAAGTACCTGTGTCATTGATTAATACAAATCAGAATGTTGAAAGTGTAGGTTTAGTAAATGAATTAGATTTTATGAATAGACCTTCTGATGTAGATATAGACAACTCTATTTTTGTTTCTGATGATGAGGAGGTTTCAAATGAATCACATCTTTTAAAAGTTGATTCAGGTTCAGTGAAAGCAGAAAATTCAGATGATTATATTTTTGTTTCTGATGATGATATGGAATATTTAAATGCAAATCTGCAAGTAGAAAGATTACAAACGGTCTCAATACAAGAAGAAAATATTTTGTGTATTCGAACTGATGAAGAAAACCAAAACAACAACGAAAAAGCAAATGTTAATACCTGCCATGAGCTGCAGGTGTCTGAACCAGCTGTTTCTAATTCAAATTCATCATCAGTTGAACACTTTGTAAATGAACTGTCCACAGTTTCTGAACATACTGTATTCAAATCAGAAACAAAAGCACCTGATAAAGTTGATGTTTCTAGTACTGATAACTTGACAGAAAGAAGTGTTGAGGCTCAGATTAGTTATTTGCAGTCTAGTCCCAGTTTAAACACAGTAGAAACTGATAGATCTACAGTAAGTCAGTGTGAAGATGAAACTAGTCCCTTAGCACAAAGTCAAGCATCCCCTAAAAAACGAAAGCCATCTAAAGGCAGATTAGCAGAAAAATTATCTAAGCCTTTTTTTGACATTTCTGATAAAGAGAAATTTGCTTCAAATGACTGGAGTACATTTTCAACTTCATATAAAAGTACAAGTGTTTTGGAAACAACAAATACTGATGGTATGGTTCAGATAAATAATGTAAAATCTGAAGGGACACTAACTGAGTCAGGCGATTTTAGAATTCTAAACCTTTACTGTCAAGGAGAAACTGTTGACTATGTTCATGAGTATAGATTTGTTAGAACAAGGTCTAGAAGTATTGATGATGAAGAACTTACCAAATCTAATATTGATCTCCAGAAAACAGCTAATTTGGAAGTTAGGAAAGTTGATAAAAGCTCATTCACTGAAGACTTGGCAAAAGACGTTGATACTGAAAATATACAGTTTCTAAAAACTTGTTTCCCACATATTTCTGAGGACGAATTAGATTGTGTCTTACTGAATTGTGCTAATAATGTAGAATGGGCTCTGAATTTACTTATAGATTGGAAGTATCATCTTGACTTTACGGATGAAGAAAAGGAGAAGTTTGCTAATGAAATTTTAAAATGTAAAAGATGTCCTAGTCCAGAAATAACAGATACAAACAATGTTAATCTTAATGAATTATATCCTGATAGTTTGTTAAATTTGTGTTTCAAAAAGATTGAAACAGAGAATATTGCTGCTAGAGATGACCTTGAGAAACAGCTTATTCAAACTGGAAAAGAACGACTTGATAGGATTGAAGATGACAATATCACAAAAATCAGATTGCGTAGATCTACAAGCCTAAGTGAATCATCTTTTGATACAAGTAGAAGTAGTGTTAGTGCTAGTCATAGTTATGAAAGTGTAAGACGGTCAGTGAGTGACCCACATCAAAACATGGAGAGTGTTTTCTTAGATTCTTGTAATCAGCATTATGGAAGTGGACAGACATCAAATGATTTTCTGATTGACCCTTCTAAAGCCTCTAATAAAGAGCAAAAAGGACACAGAGTGTCATTTGATCTGGAAACTACTAATTTAGTTACTGACAAAAATATTCAGTATGATAATGATGAACAAATTACTGACAAACTTCAGACTCCTCATGCTGAACAGTTAACTGGTTCTGGTTTAGTAGATAGTAAAGATTCTGAAGGAGATACTGTAAATAATGAAAATCAGATTAATTATATTAATTATAAAATTTCTGAAAATAATATCACAGATACAGCTCTTGTTAATGATTCTGTAGCAGACGATAAAAATCAGATACAGGTGAATGATACTTCTGAGAATGATGTAGGGAATGAAACAGTGCAACAGCCTGGTGGCGATGTGGGAGAAGAAAGTCCATTTGTATTTACCCTGATGCTAGACAGCAGTATTATAAGTCAGCTTGAACATCTGTTTGGACCAGTTGGGAAAAACAGCATAGCAGGTAAGCACAGGCCAATATTTTGGATAAGCAGAGTAATAATATTAGTGGCTGGGCTCCATAATGCAGCCAGTAGCACATCTGACTACAGGTACAGGGGTCGAAAGTTTGAATCCCAGCTCGACTACTCAACTTTCTCAGAGATTGTTCATGAAATCATTTCTATGGTCATTCTTTCCATCTGCTGATTCAAAAAGTGCAGTTGTCAGTTACTGGCAAGAGGAATAGCACAAGTACTGGTTAACCGCTTAGAGGACTAACCCTGCCAGAAAAAGTGTGAGTAGGTTGACTGACCTGACAGTGTTGACTGAGCCATAAAACTCCAACTCTGTTAGTATATTTACCATAAATGTTTGAACTTTATCCATTGTAGTCGGGAGACCCGTAAAAGGGTAATTGGCAAACAGTGCAGACACAGATCAGACGCTGCAGAATGCAACGTCTAATCAGGGTCTCCACTGTTTGCAAGTAATTTAGCCATTTTTCTCTAGGAATATGTAAATCTCATAGCCAGACCTATCTAAAATTGAAATTGGATTCTTCCAATATATAGTCTGGGAGAGTATTCAGTCAACAAAGGGTTAACTTCTTACCATACTTGTCCTAAAACGTGAACAAGTCCATTTGACTACCTGTTGATGTATCTAAAAGCAGCCATGGGTTTGTAAACAGTATAGACCCTGATAGGACATGTCATTCTGCCGTGTCTGATTTGATTCTATACTGTTTGTGCGGTCCTATTATTCTGAATTTTGAATTCTTTTTTAACCACATGAGGACTCTTTTTGATCAGAGAAAGCGAGAAAAGTGATGGAAAAGCTAATAGATGAGAGCAAGGATAATTCATCGAAAAATTTCAAAGCAATCTATGTGTGTGAAATTTCAATATTAAGTATGCAAAGCAGTTAACTTAGGTGAGCGATATAGGACCATCATGGTCCTCTTATTTATTTATTTTTCTAATCAAACCTTGCAGAAAGTCATGAAGATGAGTAACAGTGTTCTCCCCAGAAACAGAAGGCATGTTGCTATTAAACCACAAGTCGGCTTTTGACATTTTGACCAACTTAAAACCCTCTACCCTTGTCGTGTTGAACCTGGATATACCCTACCTTTGCAAACAGTATAGATCCAGATCAGTTGGCTTCTGAAGAAGCCAACTGATCTGGAGCTGCGCTGTTTGCCATTCTGTATGTGAGTTATATCAACAGTCTGGATCAAGGAATTATCTGATTGGCTGATAATTAGAAGTGGGTGTGGCATCTTAATTTATTCAGCATGACAAGGGTTAATATAGCAGTACTTTGCCGAAATTAATTTAATGATACACTTTCGTGCATTTAAAACAGCTAATTGGCAGAGAAGTGAATTTTGTTTTGTAAATTTTTACAGGAAATTAAGGCATTTTGCACAGATAATATGAAGAATGAAGAGGAAGGCATGTTGCAAATGATAAGCCTTAGTAGTCTAAGGAGATCACTGGAATAACAGTGTATGGCAAAATACTATCTAGCACTATGAACATTGTAATACAGCTGACTCTCGCTATCTCGACCTAGCTTATATCGAATAACCGTTTATCTCGAAATGAAAATCTGGTCCCTGCCTAAACATGAAAATCTAACAACATGTAAAAAATATTGTGGAAAAGAGGAGAAATTGCTCTTTTTTTCCACAATATTTTCAATATATCTGACACTTCAAGAGTCCAATTACACGTATATTTGTTAAATGTGGTTAATCGAATTAGTTTTTTTCTCAATTCTGCAAATCTGATATGTCGAGGTACGGATATCTCGAAGTATGTTAGAGAGTCCCTTGGAATTTGAGATAAAGAGAGTCGACTGTGTATATTACAGGGCATGGTGATGTTCAGGTGCCTGTAAATCTTGAAACAGCAAGACTGCTGCATCAATGTGTGAGGAATGGTTTAGAAGATGACAGACAGGCACTATATAAACAATTAAAAGATGGTAAGTATTTTATTTCTGTTTATTGTACCTGGTTTACTCTTTTTAGATGTGAATGTACTGTAATAAGTATTTGAACACATCAAACCATACACCCTTTAGAGCCGGCCTCGGTGGCTCAGTTGGATGCGCCGTCTGACTGGAGACCAGGAGGTCACGGGTTCAACCCCCGCCGAGGTCGGCAACATTCTTTCGTGGAGATTGATCATGAAATATTTTCTACGGTCATTCTCTCCCTTCCGCTGATTCAAGAAGGGCATTTGTCAGTTTCTGGCGAAAGAATGTGCACAATACTGGTTAACCGCTTAGAGGACTAAGCCTGCCCAGTAAACGTGTGGTTAGGTAAACTGACCGCGCTCGACATGACCCCATTGGGTTGACTGGGCCGTAAAACCTCAACACAAACAAATACACCCTTAAGAGAAAATAAGACTTGCCATTTCATGTGAATCATCTGACAAAAATTGTCAAACCTTATTTTCTCTGAAAAAAAAAAAAAAATCATGATGTTGTCGCAACTTGTCTGCTTCAGTTGTAATCAGTGCTTTGAGGGGTAAAACCCCTATAACTTCAGCGGACTTGTACATCTTGCATGTTGGTAGGGTCCATTAACCCATAAAGCAATTAAAAAATTGTAGCAGACAACAAAATTTAAAAATATGTGAAAATAAGGTCTGAAGTTTATGTCAATTGTCTGCCAAGCACCTCGCCAAAGGAGTTCCAGCGAGCATTACATACAGTAATGGTTAAACCAAAAAGTATTGATATTTTTCTTATTTCTCCATACAACATGTTTAACCCTTGTCATGCTGAATAAATTAAGATGCCACGCCCACTTTCAATTTTCAGCAAATCAAATTACTTGATCCAGGTTCTTGATATACGAGGGATGTTCGAAATGAATTGCTTATTGTCCTGTAGCTCGATATCCACGTGGGGCACGATATAAACCAATACATACCTGTATAGGGCTATTCAGTATCTACACAATGGTGTATAAATGTACATGTTAGACTAAGTGTAAGACATAAAATTTGCCATTTTAATACACGCAGTCATTGACCACTGCAGTAAAAATGGTTGGTAGAAGCATGGACAAAAAAATTTGAAATACGGGCTTACATCAAAGCTTGCTCAAAACTTGGTTGTTCTTTGAAGAAGCTGATGACTGAAATTTCTACTGCTTTTGGACCTTCTTGTGTGTCTTATGACACAGTTAGGCATTGGAAAAAGAAATTGAGTCTGGTGTAGAGTCCATCAAAAATGCACCGAAATCAGGTAGGCCAAAATCTGCATCTTGTAAAGAAATCGTTTCCAAAATAAAGGAAATCATTGAAGGAGATGCCAGATTTACAGTTCGTGATATTGCACGAAAGGTAGGCATATCACTATCAACGGTTCACCTTATTTTGAAGAAGCATTTGAAATTCAGAAAGATTTCTGCTAGATGGGTGCCACATCTATTGACTGACGAGCAAAAGAGGCAACGGGTTAAAGTGGCCAAAAAGCTGCTTCAAATGTTTCCAAAATATGACAAAAAGCAGTTTGCCAATGTCGTCACAGGTGATGAAACCTGGGTCCATTATTTTGAGCCCGTCAGAAAGGTTAGCAATAAGATCTGGGCCACTAAACACAGCAAACGCCCAATAATTGCCAAACGTTCTTTGAATACAAAGAAGGTTTCGTATGCAATCTTCTCTGGTGAAGGAGTCGCAATAAAAGTGCCAGTGAAAAAGGGCAAAAGCATCACCGGAAAGTACTACAAAGACGTAGTACTGAAGAAACTGAAAAAGTATTATCAGAAACGACGCCCTGCCACTGGTTTTAAACATGTCCGTCTTCTACATGAGAATGCCCCAGCTCATACCTCCGCAATAGTTACGGCGTTTTTGAAGAAAGAAAAAGTAACTGTTTTGCCCCCCCCCCCCCCCCCCCCCCCCCCCCCCCCCCCCCCCCACCTCCCCCCCCCCCCCCCAGTTACGGCGTTTTTGAAGAAAGAAAAAGTAACTGTTTTGCCTCACCCCCCACCCCCCCCACCCCCCACCCCCACCCCCACCCCACCCCACCCCACCCCCGTGTTCCCAGACCTTGCCCCATGTGATTTGAAAGCATTCGTTGCTGGGCGGAAATACCAGTCCCGACAGGCACTTGGATCTGCCATTCATCAGTACCTTATTACTGTGCCCAAATCAGCGTACCATGACGCCTTCAAGAAGTGGATACATCGGCTGAAACTTTGCATTTCTAGCCACAGGGAGTACTTCGAGGGCATGAAATGAGTACTTTTGGGCTAACTTGAAATTTGAAGTCTCCACATAGAAATAAGCAATTCATTTCGAACATCCCTTGTAACTTCACATACTTAATCACAAACAGTGCAGATCCTGATCAGTTGGCTACTTCAGAAGCCAACTGATCTTGATCTACATGTTTGCAAAGACAGTGTATATCCGGGTTCAGCAGGACTAGGGTTAAGGTTCTCAATAGAAGAACCTCCCTAAGACCCATGTAATGAGTACCCTCAATATATATTTTTATTGATAAATAAGAACATAGCTCCAGATAAGGCATCTTTTTTCAACCGAAAAATACTGATATTTTTCTTATTTCTCCATAAAAACATGTTGTGGGTACTCATTACAAATGTCTCATTGGAAGTACCAACACATATGTTTTTGTGGAGAACTAAGAAAAATATTATGGGTAACCCCCTCTTGTCTGGAGCTACGAAGAAAAATATTTATCTGCATACCCCTCCCCTCTTATCAAGAACTATGGTATGATATTTTTGGGCAAAAGTCACAAAATTTATCTTCTGAACACTGGACTCCTGAATTTGAGAAAATGAACCTGGTATACACCACAACCACTGTACAAAGCTATTTGCTGGGATCCAAGACAAATACCATGTCAGCTAAACAGCCTTTTATATTCAAACAAAAAATTGTAGATTATATGGAAAAATGACCAAATATATTTTTATTCAATCAACCATTTATGTTGTATCCAAACAAAAATATGAGTTATAAAAAAAATTAACAATAAATTGTCATTTTTCTATATAATCTATTCATTGTTTAGCTCGGCTATTTTCGAAGAAAACAACGAGGTATTGTCATAGCTCTGCGTCTGCGTCGTCGTCATGGTGCAAAAACTTGGACATTTTGTAATATCTCTGTCATTACTGAAGATATTTACTTGAAACTCGGACTGGTTGTTCATTATGAAAAGGGGAACTCATACCAATAGGGGAGGTAACGCTCAAAATATTTTTGGCACAGTTATGCCCCTTTTTCGACAGAATTTTTGTTGAAAAATGGTTTAACTGCGATTTCTCAAGAACTGATGGATGAATTCAGATCATGTTTGGTATTTAGCATAATTGGGAGGGCCTCCATTGCAGAAAGGAATTCGGTGACCTTGACCTAATTTTCAAGGTCACCACGGAACTTTGATCATTCAGAAAATGGGTTTCATAAATTGCTATATCTCCAGAACCGCTGGATAGATTCTGGTCATGTTTGGTATTTAGCATAATTAGGAGGGTCACCATTGCAGAAAGGAATTTGGTGACCTTGATCTAATTTTTAAGGTCAAACTGCAGCCGAGTATTGGCACCCACATGCGGTGCTTTTGTTTTTGGATACAACTGTTTTTGGGTCAAATTTTATATCTGAAAGAGTCTTAAACCTTGTCCTGCTGAACCCGGATATACCCTGCCTTTGCAAACAGTGTAGATCCAGATCAGTTGGCTTCTGAAGAAGCCAACTGATCTGGATCTGCACTGTTTACCATTTAGCGTGTGAATTTATAGCAAAATTCCGGATCAAGTAATCCGATTGGCTAAAACTTAGAAGTGGGCGTGGCATCTTAATTAATTCAGCAGGACAAGGGTTAAAATGAGAGGTTCCAGTGCATTACTGTCAGCTTGCAGATGGTTCATTTTAAGACTCTTTCATGATGCCATTATTAACCCTCAGTGCCTCAAACTACCTATATCTCAAACAAATTTCCCTGGTCCCAAAGATGTTAGAGCCATTGAAGTTAGACTGTATTTTGATCTAGATGAAGAGTATGCAAGAAGACTGCAGGAAGAACAAGACTTAAGTGACATGAGAAGTACGAAAAGACCCACTCCCTCGGTGCCTAGACGGGAACCAGTCAAACCACTCGCTGAAATTATGCAGGAAGAAATGACGAAACAGTCAATGCGAGAAGAGCTTGTAAGTTTCAGCCAGTCAAGTCAAGTTATATCAAATTCAAGCCCACTGATGTCATCAGTCCTTTTAATATCTCATGATTTTGTAATCTTCACCATGCTTTGCCCTGCCCTCAGCCACTGACCTGAAATAGTTGGAAAGGATTTAAAGGAATGCATTAGAGGAATTGTTAAGGAGGAGTGCTTGATGATAATTCTGGGATAACTTTTTTTCTAGTTTTGCATAAAGATATATGTTGTGGGTACTCATTAGAAGTGCCTCTGGGAGGCACTTCTAAGGAGTACCCACAACATATATTTGTATGGAGAAATATATTTGTATGGAGAAATAAGAAAAATTATCCCAGAATTATCATCAGATTCTCCTCCTTAACAATTTCTCTGAATTCATTGTTTCTGCATTGGAAGGAAGTCCTACCCTGTTAATCCTTAACACCAGGGCCCAGTTGTTCAAAGCATCGTTAGCTTAACGAGTTTGTTAGTGGTCAAAATGTTAATTGTCCTAGTAAGTACAATATCTAATTCACAGGTATTTTTGCTGAATAAATGTGAGTAGCTTTTGCAAATGCAAAAGCTACTCACATTTTTTTCAGCAAAAATATTAGCATATTTGCCTTATTTTATGATAAAAGTTTTAACATTTCGTTAACTAAAAACATCATTAGTTTTGAACAACTGGGCCCAGATGGACATGCTTGAGCAATTGGAAGCTGTTTTGATCTTGAGCTGTACTGTTTGCCATTTAACCAGCAGCTTTTTGACTCACCATCAGGTTGTGCAAATTGTAGGATAGCTATAGTAAGACATTAAGGTACATGTATTTATCCTAAGTATTTACTATTTAAACACCCTAACTGCTTTCCATACTTGTGCTAAAATTTGAACAAGTCCATCTCACTATTTGTTGATGTATATAAAAATGACTGGATGAGTAGCAAACAGTGTAGATTCCTGATCAGACAAGGCATTTTGCAGTGTCTGATCTGGGTATGCAGTGTTTGCTCAGGCTGGTCTGTCCTAATAGCTACAGAGCAACAGATAATTTTGAGGGCATTTTGGTTTTTAACCCCATCAAAATTTAATCCATTAGGTAAAATATTTTCATTTTTT
Source organism: Anodontia alba (assembly GCA_964016985.1). Taxonomy (NCBI): domain Eukaryota; kingdom Metazoa; phylum Mollusca; class Bivalvia; order Lucinida; family Lucinidae; genus Anodontia; species Anodontia alba. Next base: position 94,968,518 of record OZ024826.1, read on the forward strand.
TGGTTTGAATAAAGATACCTCTTAAAATGAAAGTTAATTGGGTAAAACTTATAAAACAGAAAGGAAGAGCACAAACTTATAAAACAGAAAGAAAGAGCACAAACTTTTAAAACAGAAAGAAAGAGCACATACTTATAAAACAGGAAGAAAGAGCACAAACTTATAAAACAGGAAGAAAGAGCACAAACTTATAAAACAGAAAGAAAGAGCACAAAAACGCCTGATTTATGTATTTAAAACGTGGTAATTCATTATACACTATTAATTTCATGATAGTATTTGTCATATGGAGAATAAAAACACCTATTATGTGCAGTAATCATAATATAGAATAGTAATCCTGTGCTTTTCTGGCCTTGAAACTTTAATTTTCACCCTTGAATTTGGAAATATTTTGGTAGTCTGTCAAATCAGTTCGGAATCAATACCAAAGTTTTTGAAAATAATTGAGTATTTGCCCAAAACATATGGTTATTTTACTCAGATACTCCCCTTATCTCTTGCCCTGTAGCTAGGGTAAGTATGATAATCTGTCAAAGTATAGAAAGGGTTAATTTATCTAACTGTTTAGGGTAAATATTTTGAAAGAAATAGATTGTAGATTTTTCGCTGTCAGCCTGAAGACATTTTGGATTCATGGCTGCCTACAGAGTGCTCTGCAAAGACTGATCAGCCTTTCCTGGGTGCACATACAGTCATGTAGCAAATACTGTGCTCCGGCTCTAGTACTGAGGAAATTCTGAGAAGGAAGAATCCATTTTGAATACAGTCAAACCTGTCATAAAGGCCACCTGTATTAAGCAGTCCCATCGAAAGTAAAGCTGTGGAAATTTACCTGTATTTAGCAAGCACCCAAAACCACATTTTGGCTTTCCTATAGGTGCTTGCTTAATACAGGTTTGACTTGTATTTAGGAGTGAAAGGACTATTTAAGGAATTGGGACAACTTGATCTGATCTGCTTTGTTTTCAGCAAAAGTTTCTGGAATCTGAGGGTGGACATGTAGCCATCGCAACCAGAATTAAGAGGAAGAAGTTGCATGAAAGTTTCCCAACAATCGACACAACTCTGTTGGATCAGATATTTCAAGTCAACTGGTATGTCAATATGAATTGAGCTGCTGTGTGAGAAAATGTATATTCAAACCTCAATAGTTCTAACACTGATGTCTCATTTACCATGGCTAATTTGAACTTGTTTTTTAGTCCCTAGCTACTAAATTCTTCTGATAGCTCAAGAAAACAAAGATCTAGAATTTTTTCTTATTTTATCATGAAATTGTATGTTGTGTGTACTCATTAGAATTGCCTCATTGAGGCAGTTGTAATGAGTACACTCAACATATAATTATTGTGTAGAAAATTGAAAAGATTTCCCTAAATTATTGTAATTTGCTTCCTAAACTGTCACCATGATTAACTCTCAGTGGCTGGAACTGCCCATATCTCGAACAAATTTCCATGGTCCCAAAGATGTTCGAGCCATTGAAGCTCGACTGTAGTTTCTGACATGCGCCCAATGAAGACTCATATCAGCCTGCCCATCCATGCTGTCTGATCAGAATCTTTGTTATCAACATGAAAAAACTTTGCATCCTCAGCTATCCAAAATTTGCCCAGTGAAGATTCTGATCAGACTTTGAATGCACAGGTAGATCTGAATCTATGCTGGGGGCATATCTCCCAAGGTTCGTTTTCTGACTTTGTGATTCAGTAAATTAAAGATGAGGAACAAACATAAAATTCGTATTTATGATGAAATGTTTTACTGCATGCACTGTTTCAAACGCTGAGAAAATCTTAAAATCCTCACCTGTGTGAGGAGGCATTGCCATAGAAGTAATGGACGCTGACAAGAGAAAGGTCAAACAGACCCATGTAATGCCAAGAGAACCACCATTACAAAGATTGTAGTGGGCTAATTGTTCAAGTGCCTTGTCCTTCTGATCATACAGTCACTGGATACTTCTTTAAGAACTCTGTGCTGAAGAAAAAGAAAAGGATTTATGATAAGAAGTGTCCAAGCAAAGGATATCAAAGGATATAAAACCTCAATACAAACAAGATCACAGCTTAATATTTAAGTCGCAGTTTAAAATGGGCAAGCATTATAGCAGAGGAGTTGTCCTGTCTGGTCTGGATGAGCGGCAAATTTTGTAGACCCTAATGAGATGAAGCATTTGGTGGTGCCTGATCTGGGTCTACACTGTTTGCTCAGGCCTGTCTGTCCCAGCTCAGATAGGATAGAAACTAGCATGTTTTGTTATATTCACAGCTACAATTTGTCCGAGACGATAGAGTCTATTAAAACATCATTGTCATATCAGCCAGTTCAGAATGTGATGACGAGAGAAATGGAAGAAGAATATGACAGGAAGTTGATAGAATCCTTCAAACAACAGAGTTCATTGGATATGGTAAGACTTTACAGAGCTGCAGATAAGAATATTCAGAAGCACCATGCTCTGAGCCACACCAAGCAAAAAATGTGCCTCCTGGTTATGCACGGACAGCGAAGGCCAAGATCAGACTACTCATCCGAGCGGTCTAATGCCAGTATAGATTGGATACTATAGAATATATCAATGGAGATCAAAGGCCCTGATGATACCTTGCATATGCACAGGATGATGCGAATCCGCACCTTTCCTGCATGCTGGAAGGCGCATTTTGTCTTCATGCAGCCCATCTACAGATAAGGCTCTTTTTTTCACTGAAAATTGATATTTTTTTTAATTGTTTTCCACAAGAGCATTACACAAGATCATTAAGGTGATTCTACTGAGTACCCACAAAACTTTTTTGAAATGGTTATCTCCCCTGAAAGTGTACCAGTTCCCCTTAAGGAATATGTCTATAACATAAAATTTGTATAGGAATAACCCATTTATGCTGAGTGGACTCTTCTACCTTAACTCTTTGGACAAGGCCATTTCCTATATAACTGGTGTCTGGTTAGTTTTCATTATTGCCATGTTTTATAGAAATTCCTGCAATCAACACAAACAGTACACACCCTGATCAGATGCCGCCAAATGTGGCATCTGATCTGGGTCTGCACTGTTTGCCAATGTCCCTTTTATGGGACGCTATGCTTAAATGGGTTAATTTACATGTACATGTTTGTTTTTATAGCTTGACAACTTTGGTCCCAGCATGTCTGAAGATTATGAGGATGATGTTGATGCCGAGTATGAAGATTATCGAGGGGAGGCTACTTTGCACCACAGACTTAGACAAGAATGTTTCCAGAAAGCTCAGGAGGCTTACAGAAAAGGTCTGAAACAAGTAGCATCTTTCTACTCACAGCAGGTAGGCCTTTTTAATGCTTAGCACTCTGGTAAAATTTTCAGCAGACATATTGAAATATTTTTTCTTATTTTTCCCAGAAAACAAGTTGTGACATTTCATGCAAATTGTCTCCTCGGTTTTCTGTGAAAATTAGAAAAATATCACCAGTTTGTTGTTTGATGAATTAGCCCAGAGAGTGGTAAAGGTTAAGGCAATATTTCAGGTGTAGTTGTGTGCCTGTGAAATGATATTGTCTCTGCGCAAGACTTCAGATGAGAGAAAAAAAAACAACAACAAATATTCTTATTTCTCCGCAAAAACATACATTAGGAACGCTCATAAAAGGAATTTATATTGAACACCCACCATGTTGGACTCCATAGCGCAGTCGATATCACGTCTGACTTGAGATCCAGGGGTTGAAGTTCGAATCCCAGCTCAGCAGCATAACTTTCATGGAGATTGATGGTGAAATCATTTCTATTTTTTCTCCTTCCACTGATTCAAGAAGGGTAGTTGTCAGTTACTGGTGAAAGTATGTGCACGATGTACTAGTTAACAGCTTTGCCGCTTAGAGGACTAAGCCTGTCCAGGAAAAAGTGTGAGTAAGTAACCCATTAACTGACCAGCTAAACATGACCTTAGCCGGCTTCGGTGGCTCAGTTGGATGTGCCGTCCGACTGGAGACCAGGAGGTCGTGGGTTCAACCCCCGCCGAGGTCGGCAACATTCTTTCATGGAGATTGATCATGAAATATTTTCTACGGTCATTCTCTATCTTCTGCTGATTCAAAAAGGGCAGTTGTCAGTTTCTGGCGAAAGAATGTGCACAATACTGGTTAACTGCTTAAAGGACTAAGCCTGCCCAGTAAACGTGTGGTTAGGTAAACTGACCGCGCTCAACATGATCCCATTGGGTTGACTGGGCTGTAAAACCTCAACACAAACAAACAAAACAAACATGACCTTAGGGTGTCATAAAGTATGTTTTCATCAAGAAATAAGAAAATATTTATTTTGATACTCATTTTATCTAAAGCTAATTATACATGTATGTACAAATAGTAAATGATTCAAATATGGGTACTTGGAGGAACTCAAATCTTGAGACTGAGCTGTAACCTTGAAAGTTGGATGACATTGAATTAAATGTCCTAAAGTTTCGAACACTTTATTCCATACTTTTGGGCCAAAATTGTGCTTTGTATGTAATTGTTTCTTAATATTCTTAGTGGAATAGCAAACAATGTAGACCCTGATCAGATTGCTCCTGGAGTTCTGGAACAGTCTGATTTGGGTCTGCATTGTTTGCATAATTATGCTATTTTGTCGGAAACTTTGGTTCGTAATTTTAGGGCTTTTATCCTATTCCTTCCAAAATCATACATGTACATTGAACTTTTTATAGGGTCACTTACACACACAAAAGTTGAAGGAAGCTAATATGAGAGCTTCAGAACAGATCTTGGAGGATAGGCACAGCGACCTGGAAACCAAGATGACCCTTGACCTTCATGGTCTGCATGTGGATGAAGCAATAGCAGCCTTAGATAGGATACTACCAGAGAAAGAGAGAGGTAAGATGATGAAATATTTGTGGTATTTTTGTCCTATTTCTTCTTCCATTGTAGTCTGGAGACCCCTGAAAGGGTAATTGGCAAACAGTGCCCCTACAAGGGTAATTGGCAAACAGTGCAGACCCAGATCAGATGCTGCAAAATTTTGAGGGGGGTGGTCGGGTGGTGCGAAGGTGTCATGTATCTTGTGTCACCGGGGCGTCCAACTGATATTGGCTTACAGTTGGGCAAGGCCTGCTATCTTTGAAGTAGGTAAAGGTAGAGGGGGAATGTTTTTATTTCTTCTGTTTCTTCCCTTTCATTCCTGTTCCTCTTTCTTCCCTGTTCCTCTCTTTCATCTCTTCTACTGTCTCTTCTATCTCTTTTCTCCTTTTCTCTGGGAGACGACACAAAATGACCCACAAGGGTTGACGTGTCGTTAAACCCCAACACAATTTTCTCTTGGAATATCTAAATCGCATAGCCTGACATAAGTAAAATCGAAAATTAGAATCTTCCAATAGATACTGTGGGGGAGTTCATTCAGTCTGTAATGGGTTAAGCAAAAAGGTGTCTTTTTATCTACTGGTTCAGTGTTGCATCCTTCAGATCCTGAGAAACATCCTGGGCCCACTTGTTCAAACTATTGTTAGCTTAACAAGCTCATTAATGACAAACTTGTTAACTGTTGTGCTAAGGTATTTTCAAATACATTGATACTTTTGCTGCAAAAATGTGAGTAGCTTTTGCAATGCAAAAGCTACTCACATTTTTTCAGCAAAAAATATCAATATATTTTTGCCTTATTTCAAGATTGAAAATTTTATGATATGTTAGCAAACACCTTCATTAAATTTTGAACAACTGGGCCCAGGTTTACTGAGTGGTTAGTGCTCTCATTTTGGATCATGAGTTCCTGGGTTTGAATCCCACTGGGAAGCATCTGGTTGGGTGAGTGGTTAGCGCTTCTGTCTTGATCACGAGGTCTCTGGTTCGAATCCCGCTGTTAGCGGGATTCAGCTTAGAACTGTATGGCACTTCATTACACAGAGCATTTCATTTTCACCCTCCCATTTTCTCAGTACGACTTAAAAATGTTGAAAGGAATGTCACTAAGTCATCATTATTATCACTGTTTTTCCTATAAAAGGTACATGTACAAGGTATAGATAATACTTCGCTCTGGATAATTAAAACATGTAAGTAGGATATCTGGACTAATATTTTTTTTTCTTATTCCATGAAATTAAATGTTGTGGGTACTCATTAAAAGTGCCTCAGTGAGGTGCTTCTAATGAGTATCCACAATATTCATTTTCATGGAGAAATAAAGAAAATATTAAAAACAGCAAAAAAATATCAGAATATTGTATATTGAATCCGCTAAAACAGTTAACGAAATGACCCTTTACGAGCTCATTAAGCTAACGACGCTTTGAACAACTGGGCCCTGGTGTACGCCCAGGTCACCTGCTTTAGTCCTTCTTTGCACATCAACCTCTTACAACTGCTCTGGACTAATTTAACAGATGGCAAATTGATAATATTTTTCTTATTTTTCCCAGAAATTGGGAAAAATAAAATAAGTATTTCAAAATGTCATCTGCTGAAATCTCTACCCAACATGCTAAGCATTAAAAGACCCAACATGCAAAGCATTAAAAGATGTTGGGTTTCCCACAATGGACCTTTTATATGTTTTTATTTTATTTTTATTTTTTTTTTTCAGAGCGATATAAGTCCCATTTGATCATCATAACTGGTCGAGGGCGACATAGCCATCATGGAGTTCCTAGGTTACGTCCAGCTGTTCTGGCTTACCTGCAGAAACATCAGTACAGGTAAACTGCTTCTTTATACTATAGGAAAGAAATTAATTGTCTTTGCACCAGATAAAGAGTTTGTTTCCATTTTCAGAATAACAATCAGAAATACTCTGTAATAGAATTTTCCCACAAAGCAATTCTAGGGGCTACATCCAATGTGTTTGGGTTCAGAAACAGAGAAACAAAAGAAAACATATTCACTACAACTTCTTTATGACACTTTTGCTGGAATCCAAAGCAGAAACTGTGTTAGGTGAAAAAACTGTATTGTGTCCAAACAGAAATGTATAGCTTATATAGAAAAATGACTATAAATGGCCATTTTTCTGTATAATCTATACATTTTTGTTTGGATACAACACTTTTGGAATCCACTTTTAAGCTAAGCTGTCTTTATATCCAAGGCTCCAGTGTATAAATATTTTTTTTTTACCTGATCAGGCGTTCCAAGTAATTTGATTTAATGCAAATAAGCTGCAGAAAGAAAAAAAATGTACCATCCCAAATGTGCACCAAGTGAAGACTGGTCAGCCTTTACAACACCTACATAGTGAAGTCAGAATCTTGGCTCTCCATCTTAAGACATATTGGATCTTTGGCTATCCACAGAGTGCCCAGCCAAGACTGGTCAGATTGTGCATTCCAAAAGTACACATTCCCAACATTGTGACTCATGTATCATAGCTCTAGGTGAGATGCATTTATTTCTCCACAAAAACATGTTGCGGAGTGTTGGATAATCATTTGCAGTGCCTCGGCAAGTACCCACAACATGTTTTTGTGGAAAAACAAGTTTGGAACTATGATAAACTGTTTAAATTCATGTAAATGCCAAACGTAAAGCGCGAGAATTTGGGGTGAGATGTATGAAAGTAGTGAGGATATGCACAACACTTGGTAATAATAATGAGCTGTGTCAAGGGAAAAGAGCTGTTATACATTAAACACACGGCAAAGATTGAGTCTTACAGAACATATATACACATTCTTACAGAACATATGCTGTTCACTCACTTATTTCACCAGGAAAATATATGATGTGGGATGTATTAGAAAATTAGAAATGCATTGGCAGTATCACAACATATGTTTCCATGGAGAAATAAGAAAAATATAGACAGTGTTTGGTTGAAAAAAAAAAAGAAAAAAGAAAAAAAAAAAATCACTTATCCAGAGCAATCAACGAATCAAAATTGTTACATGTATGTCAGTGGGAACATTTCTTTAGATAGGGTGCTTTTTTTTTTTTTTTTTTATCTGACAATCAAAATATGCTGACATTTTCGTATTTTTTCATTAAAATGTGAGTAATCATTATAAATGCCTCACCGTGATCCTTCTAATGAGTCCTCACAACATTATGCTTTTATGGAGAAATAAGAAAATGGTTACCTTGAGTTTTTCTGGAGCTATGATGATATTTTTTCCAGTTCTACACTTAAACCTACATTGTGGTTACTTAGTAGTGCCTCAGTGATGCACTTCAGTGAGTACCCATAAAATGTTTTTATGGAAAAATAATTTTCCCAGAATTATCACCAAATATTCTTCCTTAGCCTCGTCCTGCTGAATAAATTAAGATGCCACACCCACTTCTAATTGTCAGCCAGTCTGACAGATTGTTTGATCCAGATTGTTGATACAAATTCACATACTCAATGACTAACAGTGAAGATCCAGATCTTCAGAAGCCAACTGATCTGGATCTACACCGTTTGCAAAGGCATGGTTTATCCGTGTTCAGCAGGACAAGGGTTAACGTCCTCTGCTTTATACAGTTTTACAGAGTTACATCCTGGGGCTTTCCGAGTTACATTGAAAAGTAGATGACATGGTTAGACTGTACAGACATAAAGATTCAAGACAGAAATATTACATAGATGTGTGGTGACCTCAGTTATTGAAGATGTATACTTGATGTAGTTGTAAAAATAAGAATTGTGGCTGAAGTGGAAATTAACGACTTCAAAAACGAATCAGTTGGTGTTAATAATCTCTTAACCCTTAAAGAGCTTTGCAAAATGATAGCAGATGGAATTTTATATATTTTTTCTTCTTTTAATTATTATTATTCAAAGAAAGTAAAGTTTGACATTTTATGTGAATTGTCTGCTGGGCAGACAATTCACATGTAATATCAAGCCTTACATTCTTGGGGAAAAAGAAATAAATAAAATTAACAAAAAATAAAAAAAAAAAACATAGTATCATCTGCTGCTGATGTAATTATCTCTTTAAAGGTAAACAGAGGGCGGAGTTTTGAATGTGTCGTTAAAAATCTAACAGATTGTCTTTGGAAACAAAGAACACATGAAAGAACGAATATCGGAGATTCGGTTTTATTATGTCTCTTCATATGCAGCAATGTAGTCTGTCATGTTTTCAGGGGAAATCAAAGATATCCCAAAATAAAGGTGACCTGCTAAGATGTAGATTCAGCATACTAAGAATAATCGCCACCTAAGCGCAAAAAGTAATTCCTTAAATATTTGATATAGTTATTGACTTTTTGTGCTAAAGTTGACAAACTAATACATGTATATTAGATAATGTAGAAACCAACCTTAGTTAAAGCCACCACCAGTATGTTACCTGATATAGGTGGTGGGGGACTATAGAAATGTTCACATGCCTTAAGTTTTAGCATGTAATGTAAACTATGATATTAATGCATAAGATACAGAAACATTTTAGAAGAGACACACTGTACTTTACCCTAAAAATTGTGTTTACCTTAAATATTAGGACACTTTTAACTTCTTATCGTATTTGTCCTAAAATTCGAACAAGTCCATTTTATTACCTGTTTCCGGCCTCAGGGGCTCAGTCAAATGCACGTCCGACTGGTGATGAAGAGGTTGCTGCTTCTTTCCCTGCAGGTTCTGCAACATTCTTTAGTGGAGACTGATCATGAAATATTTTCTATGGTCATTCTTTCCCTTCCATTTGCTGGTTCTTTTCCTGCAGGTCCGACAACATTCATTTGTGGCGACTGATCATGAATAATTTTCTGTGATCATTCTTTCCCTTCCACTGTTCCAAGAAGGGCAGTTGTCAGTTTCTGGCAAAAGAATGTGCACAAGTACTGGTTAACCACTTACAGGACTATGCCTAACCAGGAAAAGTGTGGTTAGGTAAACTGACTGGCTTGACATGACTCTAATGGGTTGATTGGGCTGTAAAATCTCAACTCAGTCAGATTTTGTTATCTGTTGATGTACATAAAAAAATCTGGTGGATGAGAAGCCAACTTTGTAGGTCCTGAAAAGATGCAACATTTTGTTGTATCAGGTCTGGGTCAACACTGCTTTGTCCCAATATTTAGGGTAAATATGATACTGGGAAAGACATACAAGAGCAAATAGTGTAAGAGCAAACATGGCAGATCCAGATCAAACTGCTCCTGGGGAGCAGTTTCATCAGGGTCTGCCCTGTTTGCCGTTTAGCCAGCTTATTTTTTTTTTTGTGGTCAAATGGACTTGTTGAAATTTTGGGACAAGTGCATGTATAGTGAGGAGTTGAAGTGTCTTAATATATAGGATAGTCATGGTAATTTTTTGTATTAAATGGTTTTCTGTTGTTGTTTTTACTTTTACAATATGACTGTGTGATATTCCATTACAATAAAAGCCATGTCATCTTTACAATACTGTACATGTATTAACAGCTAAAATTAAGCAAGATCTGCAATAATTCAGCTGCATCAGGCAACGAGGTCACACAAGTGTATGTTAAATGGTGCCAGTTCAGATCATTTGGCACATCTGCGCAGTCTCATCAGGTCTTTGCTATCTTTTATTTTACTGCATACATACTGATGATTCTGTAAACTGAACAGGGATTATAATTCCAGATAAAAGGGGATGCCCACATATTATCTTATTTCACCATGAAAACATGTTATGGGTTGTCATTAGAAAAGGCACTTTTAATGTGTACCAACAATATTTGTTTTCAGGGAGATATAAGAGAAATATCAGTACACAACAACCTCCTTATAACACGGTTTGTTATAACACTGTTTTGGATATAACACAGTTCAAAGATGGATCCCATAAATATATAGATTATATAGAAAAATGACCATAAATGGTCATTTTTCTATATAATCTATACATTTTTGTTTGGATAGAACACGGTTGTTTAACTAACACGGTTTATGCTATGGATCCCTACAATAGTGTTATAAAGAGGTTGTGGTGTAGTTTTCAGATGCAAAAGGAGCTCTATCAGGAGTTATATGATAGCAAAGGCTGTGATCAGACAGTGTGGACGTGCTGGCAGAGCTGAGCTTTTACTGTGAACATGTCTTATAGATATATTTTAACTTGATGAGGCTGATTTGAAATCAACCTGTTGCTAATAATGCTACTGTGACAAAAAATATATACATGTAAGATATATTTTATTTTTAATTTGTTTGTATGTGACTCCTAATTTATGTTATCCCCTTTCGTTATGATCCCATATTTTGTATGCTTGTCATGTTTGTATAATTATTTTTTTAATGGAAGTAAAACATCTTTGACCAGAAAGAGGAAAAAGTGTAAATATTTATGTAAGATATTTTTTTTTAATGCTTTGAATATGGCTCCTTATTCTTTGTTTTCCTCAAAAAGAGGAAAAGTAGTGGTAGTTATGTTCTTATGATCGTATTGCACATCGATTCAGATATTTTAATTGTTGGCAGCCCAGTAACGGTAAATATCCTCAAATTTTGAACATTTTGTTCCATACTTGTTTTGCTTAAATGTTGATTTTTATGTGGTTGTTTCTTAAATTGCTTAATAGTTGAATGGCAAATAGTGTAGACCTTGATCAGACTGCTCCTTCAGGAGCAGTCTGATCTGGGCCTGCACTGTTTGCAATTGCCATTTTGTCAGAAAGATAGATATAAGAAATTTTAGGATATTTACCGTATGGCTATTTGTGATGTATTTATGATACTGTATATTGTTAACAAGATACATGTGTAGATCATATTGTTGAAATATTGTTATGCTTATGTTTGTTAAATGCTTTATGCTAACATTATATATTTTTATGTGAATTGCATTGAATATATACATGTATTACATGGCTCTAGAATAAGATGCTTTTTTTCAACAGAAAAGTGTTGATATTTTTCAAGCTGTCCACGAAAACACATGTCGAGGTGCTTCTAATGAGTACCCACAACATTTGTTTTTGTGTAGAAATAAGAAAAATGTATACCCTGATACTCCTCTTATCTTCTGGAGCTATGATGAATATATGAATGTTCAAAATCATTTGCACAGATATAAGTGTAAATGAGAGAGAAAAAAAGCAAAAAAAAAAAAAAAAAAAAAAAAAAAAAAAAAATGAAATCCAAGATATTATCTTTATAGCTTAGTTTTAACTTAAAGGTAATTATGACCCATAGGTCAATATAAGAGTGGCTATCAGGTAAATATTTTCCTTATTTTTCCACAAAAAAATATTGTGGGTACTCATTAGAAGCACCTCGCCGAGGTGCTTCTAATGAGTACCCACAACATACGTTTTTGTGGAGAAATAAGAAAAATATCAATACTTTTGGCAACATTCTTTCATGGAGATTGATCATGAAATATTTTCTACGGTCATTCTCTCCCTTCTGCTGATTCAAGAAGGGCAGTTGTCAGTTTCTGGCAAAAGAATGTGCACAATACTGGTTAACTGCTTAGAGGACTAAGCCTGCCCAGTAAACATGTAGTTAGGTAAACTGACCGTGCTTGACATGACCCTATTGTTGACTGGGCCGTAAAACCTCAACACAAACAAACAATATATACATGTATTACATGGCTCCAGAATAAGATGCTTTTTTTCAACAGAAAAGTGTTGATATTTTTCAAGCTGTCCACGAAAACACATGTCAAGGTGCTTCTAATGAGTACCCACATTTGTTTTTGTGTAGAAATAAGAAAAATGTATACCCTGATACTCCTCTTATCTGGAGCTATGATGAATATATGAATGTTCAAAATCATTTGCACAGATATAAGTGTATATGAGAGAGAAAAAAAGCAAAAAAAAAAAAAAAAAAAATGAAATCCTAGATATTATCTGTATAGTTAAGTTTAACCTTAAAGGTAATTATGATCCATAGGTCTAGATAAGAGTGGGTATCAGGTAAATATTTTCCTTATTTTTCCACAAAAAAATGTTGTGTGTACTCATTAGAAGCACCTCACCGAGGTGCTTCTAATGAGTACCCACAACATACGTTTTGGTGAAGAAATAAGAAAAATATCAATACTTTTGGCAACATTCTTTCATGGAGATTGATCATGAAATATTTTCTACAGTCATTCTCTCCTTCCGCTGATTCAAGAAGGGCAGTTGTCAGTTTCTGGCGAAAGAATGTGCACAATACTGGTTAACGGCTTAGAGGACTAAGCCTGCCCAGTAAACATGTGGTTAGGTAAACTGACCGCGCTCGACATGACCCCATTGGGTTGACTGGGCCGTAAAACCTCAACACAAACAAACAATACTTTTGGATTGAAAAAAAGCATCTTATCAAGAGCTGTGGGTAATAATCATGTGTATCAGTGTCGGAGCATCTGTTGACAGCTGCAATAATAATAACCCTAAGCCCTGGGTCAGACATGCCCAAGCAAACAGTGTAGAGCCAGATCTTATGCCACGCTCTGGCCTTAATGGTGTTGATGTTTATGGTAAGGAGTTAAAGTGTATTAATATTTAGGGTAAATACTGTATTATTGTTTTGTCTCCAAAAGGGCTTTAACGTATATTTAATCAGTGAACTCTCGGGCCTTTCATGTTCTCTTGAAAATAAATGGATTCTCTTAGAAATTCTTTCATGGTTTCTTCAATGGGAGACCATTTCTTGCAGACAGGATTTGCTTCCCTTGTCATAGCTTTAGCTAAGAAGGGGTATTCACATATTTTTTCTTATTTCTCCATGAAAACATATGTTGTGAGTACTCATTAGAAGCCATTTGGTGAGATGCTTCTAATAAGTACAAACAATGTATGTTTTCATGAAGAAATAAGAAAAATATTAGAATTTTTTAGTTTAAAAACATGCTTTATATGGAGAATGCTGATGATAAACTCTTTCGGTGCTAAATTTCAGACGTCATTTGTCTTCTGCCTTTTTTTTTTTTTTTTTTTTTTTTTAATAAACTATCGCTTGGAAAGAAGTTTATATGTAAAGTTGAAAAACTAAATGTCAAACAGCGTAGAGCCAGATGAGACGGCTCATTATGAGCCGTCTCAACTGGATCTATGCTGCTTGCAAAAGCCTGTTATTATCTCCTGTGGCAGTGAAAGAGTTAAAGTCAAAAATGGGGGCTAAGAACCTTTCTAGAGCAGTCTACAGTTATTGCCCTTGAAGATTTATCCTTTCCTTTTAGTGTAGATTATGCTGCTCAGATGACAGATAGATAAGCTGATCTGGACTTACACTGTTCCTATATGCTCCAAGCATCCTTTTTTTGCTGGACTTGGCTTCAATATTTGTACAGTATTTGCCCCAAATATTGGGATCTCACCATACTCATCCTAAAATATTGAAAAGTCCATTTCCCTAACTGTTGATGTGTCTGAAAACTACTGGATGAGTGGCAGAAAGTTAACCCTTAAAGCGCCAATCACAACTGCAGCAGACAACATTTTGAATTTTTTTTTTTTTTTTTTTAATTTTTCAAAGAAAACAAGTCTTGATATTTCATGTGAGTCGTCTGCTTGGCAGACGATTCACATGAAATATCAAGACTTGTTTTCTTTGAAAAATTAAAAAAAATAAAAATAAAAGTCTTCTGCTACAAATTTTGCTTGGCGCTTCATGGGTTAAAACCGAGACCAGATTCTGCATTCTGCAACCTCTGATCTGGGTCTGCACTGTTTGCTTTAGGCCTGTCTGTCCCTATATGTAGATATAGATTGAATACAGATTCAAAAAAGTCTTTAGACTTCCTTCTGAATCCCATTTGTATAATTGTGATATATGTGTATTTGTAATTGTTGTGTACTATGTATTATACAACAAATATTGTATAAACCAAGATGTAGGATAGATATAGAAAACAAAGAAGTAGCAATTTCAGTTTTGTTATGGAATACAAAAGTAGTTGTTATAAGTTACATTTTACAATAAATGTACACTGGACCCTTATTACAACGATATGTTTCCAACGACCTTGTCATTAAAATATATTTGCTGTTGTAAAAAATCCTTAAATGCATCAGAATCATATATAAGGGTTTGTTTTATTCTCATTTCCTCTTAGAACATATTCTGGATATTTGTTAGAAAGACTCAGTCAGTCAATTCTAATAAATATTGAAAACATGTTTCTTTAAGTGTTAAATACAATTGCATTGCCTATGAATAACCGTCACCTCTTGATCTCAAGATTTTCTGCCAGTCAAATTATCATTATAACCAATTTTCCAGATATAGTACTTTGAACGGAAAAGTGTTGGTATATATCTTGTTTCTCCACAAAAAATATCTTTAGGGTACTCAATAGAAGTGTTTAGGTGAGGCGCTTCTAATGAGTACCCACAACATATACAGTGTGGAGATACAAGAAAAATATTATCTGGATATCCCAGCTTCTAAGGAGCTATGAAAGGGTTTTGACAGTATATTGTTTCACATATTTTACTCTACATAAGTTTCTGTTCACCAGATGAGAGGAATTATTACAAAGTGAATATTTCAAGATCTCTCCAAAGTAGGCCCCGAGGCTATATAAAAATTTTCTTGCTCGATTCAGCTGAGCATGAAATTTTCTCTGCTAATAAATATGAAAATGCCAACAATAGCTGGCATTTTCGTATTTATTAGCAGAAGAAATTATCATGCTCAGCTATGTTTAGCAAGAAAGAAATTTCAATTATTTGAGATTTATTAGCAGGACAAATTTCATGCTCAGCTGAGTTGAGCATAAAAAAAGTTTTATAACCTCGGGGCCAAGAGTTTCAAATTTGAGTCACAGCATGGCTGTATAACTTTTGTGGAGATTGATCCTGAAGTAATTTCTACAGTCATTCTCCCTCTTCAGTTGATTAAAAAAAATCTGTTGTCAGTTACTGGCAAAAGTATGCACACAAAGTACTAGTTAACCACTTGGAGCACTAAGCCTACCCAGGAAAAGTGTGAGTAGGTTAACTAACCAGCTTGACATCACCATCTCCATGACATTGTTGACTAGGCTGTAAAACTCCAAATCAAATCAAACAGATATCTCTCCACAATATTTTTTTTCCATGACAAATTTTCAAAATAAATATGCTTTCTCTAAAAGTATTGAAGATAATTTCATGAAACGATACACTGATAGAGGGCTATGAGAGGAATTGCAGAATGCAAGAACCATAACCCTGTCACCAGTATTTATGGAGTTACTTCCCTTAATTTTTGCAATAAAAAGTTTGTCTGGAGCATATCTCTGAAAGTATAGAAGGGAATTAAATGAAACTTGATATATTGATGGACGGCTTTGGGGGCATAGAAAGATCTAGGCATGTTTTTGCATCAGTGCAGTCTGGTCAGGATCTTTGATAGATTAAATCTGCATAAATAAAAAGAAATGTCAATAAGCAGTGCTTATTAGATACCCCTGCGGAAAAAAACAAAATGTAATGGACAGAGAGTTAGATGGACAATGTGAAAACAGTATACCACCCCCTATTAAACGTAATTAATCTAAAAGGTTAGTCCCTTTAAAGTCTATTTATTGTCTATATGACCTGCATAGTACAGTTTTGTTGTTTCTCATGGCTCTGTCTTGCTGCAGATATTATTTGAGAGTAATTATTGATGTGGCACATTTAGTTTTAAAATTACAGGTAATTGCAGTTTTCTTGCAGGTGAGATTTTAAATATTTGAATTAATATAAGGATATTTTAGTGTGCTCCCTTGGGGGCAAATACTTCCCTTTTAGAGTTTTTCAGAAGGGTCTTGGTGTGCCAGAAATGACACAGGAAGTCACAAAAGTTGTTTCCCCTTATAGAAAATGGCAGAAAAACTACCAGGTATATTCATTTATCTTATAGGGTATATTTTTGTATATGTATTTAAACTGTAGTAGGTAGCTAATAAGCAAAGATTTATAAAATAAATGAGCCTTAACATCAGAAAACATACCTTCAGATGTGTGCCCAGTGAAGATTCAGATCAGCTTGTGCATTTGTAGTCATCAGAGCCGGCCTCGGTGGCTGAGTTGGATGCGCCGTCCGAGTGAAGACCAGGAGGTTGTGGGTTCAACCCCCGCCGAGGTCGGCAACATTCTTTTGTGGAGATTGATCATAAAATATTTTCTACGGTCATTCTCTCCTTTCCGCTGATTCAAGAAGGGCAGTTGTCAGTTTCTGGCCAAAGAATATGCACAATACTGGTTAACTGTTTAGAGGACTAAGCCTGCCCAGTATCCGTGTGGTAAGGTAAACTGACAGCGCTCGACATGACCCCATTGGATTGACTGGACCGTAAAACCTCAACACAACCAACAGTCATCAGACTTTTCATGGAGCACATTTTGGATAGCCAAGGATGAGTTTCTTCATGCGAACAATGCGGACTGTGATTTAAGTCTTCACTGGGCCCATATGTCAGAAAAGACATTTTCTGATGTTGCGGCGCAAATGATTTATTGTTTGAATTTGTGTAATCATTACGAAAACATGCCAATTCAAATATACTGAAAATTTTACCACCAAAAAACGAAAATTTTCAGATAAAAAAATTCTGATATTTTTTCGTATTTCTGCTCAAAACATAGATTGTGGGTACTCGTTAGAACTGCCTTGATGAGGCAGTTCTAATGATCAAGGCAGTTCTAATGAGTACCCACAACTCTAAACATAGATTGCTGGTACTCGTTAGAACTGCCTTGATGAGGCAGTTCTAACAAGTACCCACAATCTATGTTTTTGAGCAGAAATAAGAAAAATAATGTGTACCCCCTGTAAACCCCAGTTTTACTATACAAAGTGAGGTTGAAGGGGGTCAAAATTATATAGGCATGTTTTTGTGATGGAATTTGTATCTCCTATAGAATTAACGTCTGCCTCTGACATTTTGCATGAGATATTTACTGTAAAGAAATAACCCTTTACAATACTAGTAAGCCTCAAGACATGCTATAAATACGTGCAGTGTGATCAGCATGTTGGTGGGTTGAATTCTGTTGGGAGGGTCAAAATACTATATACATGTATTTAAAGTTAACATGCCATTAAAGCAAAATTGTAGCAGACAACAGTCTAATTTGTTTTACTAGTTTTCAGAGAAAATAAGGCTTGACATTTCATGTGAATTGTGCATTTCACATGAAATATCGAGTCTTATTTTCTCTGAAAAAAAAAACAACTAAAATAAAAAATAGAGGACTGTGGTATGCTTGAATTGGCTGGGCACTTTAAGGGTTAAAAGAGCTTTATTACTTTTTCCTTCACAAAAAGATGTTCCTTATTGAACACCATTGTAATTTTCTAAGTAAGATGATTCTAAATGATCTTAATATGTCAACTTTTCTTGTATTAAAAACAAAGCACAGCTAAATTCTCTGCTTATCTAGTGCTCTGAAATGTTTATAACATTAAAGTCAAGGTTGACTGAATGCTTATAAAGAGCAAAGAAAACGTTCGCATTGAGCGATGACTGGCTACTGATAGTATACAGAAAAGTGCACATGGCTGTCTATCATGGACTTGGAAAATCTGCAGAATTTTATATTTTTGAAAATCTCCATCAGTGTACAACAAAACTGCTCAACATTATGTCCATGGAACTTTTTGGTAATGTCAGCAGAATTTTATATTTTTAAAAAACTCCATCAGTGTACAAAAAAACTACTCAAATGTTATGTCCATGGAACTTTTTGGTAATGTCAGCAGAATTTTATATTTTTGAAAGTCTCCAAACTGCTCAATGTTACCGGTATGTCCATGGAACTTTTTGGTAATGTCAGCAGAATTTTATATTTTTGAAAATCTCCATCAGTGTACAACAAAATTGCTCAATGTTATGTCCATGAAACTTTTTGATAATGTCAGCAAGGTTTTATATTTTTGAAGAACTCCATCAGTGTACACCAAAACTGCTTTATGTTATGTCCATGGAACTCTTTTTAGTATTGTCGGCACTTCTCTCAAATTACAACTTCTATCTTGGATAGAAAAAAACATATTTAAAAAGTTATCAGGAAAATTCAAGTTGAAAAAAGATAAAACTGAGTTAACTCTTTCCCATCTGCAAATGACAGCAAGTATTGACTGTAAACTATATTTTACAGCTTTACCTTCCATGAGTCTTAAGCCAACTTCATGTATCATAGGCCAACTTTTTGGCCAAACATACTGCCCGTTCCATGACTTAGAAAAACAGTAGATATATACATTGATCAAGATAAGATGATATTTTTTGGACCAAACCAGGTTGTGGATGCTCATTAGAATTCGAAATGCTTTGGCCAGGGGTCAGGCTACAGGGCGACTGGGGCGAAATAGTCGCCCTTGAGGGCTCTAAGTCGCCCTGGGAAGCCCTGAGGGCGACAAAAACTTCGCCCTCGATTTTTGCAATTTTTGAAAAAGCTAATACTTGTGCAAAACGAACTTTTCTGTCAGGGGAAATCCAGTAAAAATTGAACAAACACGCAAAGGTAAAATTCTTTTGAAAAAAGTTGTTACAAGTATCAGAAATGCAACAGAATAAAAGTCTAATGTGGTTAAACAAGTTTTTGAGGAAAACTGTTTGCCTACTGAGTGACCAAAAGATCGTTTTCGTCGATGTCATTAGTTTTCGTGGGTGTCCGTTTTTTCATAAATGAACCATTTACTTGCTGAAAATTGGTCAGAAACAGCATTAAAAATGCTAAAAACTAAGTTTAAAAGTTGACAGACATTTTAGCTAACAAATTTCTTTTTATCATTATGATTATAGATTATCAGATCTTGATGTTTTGACTGAGAAGACCAATTTCCAAAAAGATATGGGTGCAAATGAGATGTATTTGCCCTACTCACGTCTGTCTGTGGATCATTTAATTGCTTTAGAAGTAAGAATTAACAGATCTACTGTAAAAATTGTTTCCTTTTTTGTTAATTCCCAAGACAATGCGGTAAAGCGAGTCGAGAGTCCTTAAGTGTTATGTTTTCAGTAAGGTGATAGGTTAACCGAGTCTTGACTTCTCCCTCATCCTATAAAACTTCTCCCTGTTTTGTCTGGAGGGAGAAGTCACTTCTCCATAAATTTCTGAGCCAGCTTGACCCCTGTTTGGCAGATGTGCCAGAACAAACAGAATAGACCCATATCAAATGCTCCTAGGTCTGTTCTATTCGCTATTCAGCCAAACACACATGGAATGGTTCAAATTTTAGGCTATCGTATTTACCTTATGTATTCAGACATCTTAACTCGTTATCATACTTGTCCTAAATTTTGAACATGACCATTTTACTTCCTGTGAAATGTCTAAAATACTATTGGTGCTGTTAACCCTTCTCTTGCTGTACACGGCATGCCCTGTCTTAGCAAACAGTGAAGATTCAGATCAGTACTGATCTGGATCTTCACTGTTTGTCATTAAATACGTGAATTTCTGTCAAAAACCTGGATCAAGTAATCTGATTGACTGGAAATTAGAAGTGGGCGTGGCATCTTAATTTATTCAGCAAGGCAAGGGTTAAGATAAGTCGTTGGCAATCTCAAAAGAGCATCTTTGCAGGAAGATGTGCATTGCTTTTAATGTTAAGTACTCTAGGTAAAATTTTCAGCAGACATTTTGAAATATTTTTCTTATTTTTCCCAGGAAACAGGATTTGACATTCCATGCAAATTATCTTCATTGGATTCAGTTTGCATGAAATGTCAAATCCAGTATTCTGGGGAAAATGCCATCATTTTGTCATCTGCTGATATTGCCCAAAGAGTGGTAAAGTTTAAACATGTAATTCTAAATACCCTAAATATTCAGGAACCTACCCTCTTCTTAATCCTAAAATTCAGACAAGTTTACTTGACTGGCTGATGTGTCACTGCTGGTTGTATGGCAAACAGGGTAAACACTTACCAAGCTGATTAGTATTAACAATATTGAGGCATTTTGGGTTAAATATGACAGTGTCATGTAAATACATAATACAGTGAACCTTTGTTTCAACAATAGCATTTGTTCCCAAAGATATTGTTGTTAACCCTTGTCCTGCTGAATAAATTAAGATGCCACGCCCATGTCTTATCTTCAGCCAATCAGATTACTTGATCCAGATTGTTGCTATAAATTCACATACTTAATGGCAAACAGTGCAGATCCAGATCAGTTGGCTTCTTTAGAAGCCAACTGATATTCAGTTGGCTTCTTCAGAAGCCAACTGATCTGGATCTACACTGTTTGCAAAGGCAGTGTATATCCGGGTTCAGCAGGACAATAGTTAAAATGAATTTGCTGTTGTAAAAAATCCTAAATGGGCAGAGATATGTAAGAAAGGCTTTGTTTTATTGTTATTTCCTCATAGAAATATACGTTTGGGATGTTTGTTAAAATTGCCTCGGACTGTTAGACAGTTCTAAGAAATATCCAAAACCTGTTTCTTGAAGTATTAATTACAATGTTCTTGCATAATTTCTGATTAACTGTCACCTCTTGAGTGAAAGTTTCGTGCAAGTCAGATTATAATGTATTTTGTCATTGTATTGAGAGTTGGTGTAAAGTGGGTTGACTATTCGTGTAATATAAATCTTTAATCTCCTCTGTATCCAGTATAACAAAAGTTGCAGTACAGGAAACCAGACCTTGTGCACTGACTGAGATCAGGTACCCTACTACAAAGCTTCGATGAACCCTTTCACCCCTGAGTTTCTGAAGTGGACTCTTCCATCTATGAAATAAAAATTGTCTGTTTTCTCAAAAAGGGATATCGTGTTGACAAAAATCAAAATCAAAATGGCAAAGTAGTGACAAAAGAGAAAAAGGCAAATACATGTAATGTAGATCCTGATGAGACATCTCATCTGGATCTACGCTGTTTGCAAAACCTTTTTTTGTGATCTGTGGAGTTGAAAGGAATAACCTTTAACTCTTTCCCTGCTAGTGGCAACTTTTGTTGTCTGCTGATAACCTTTGCAAACAGTTTAGACCCAGATCAGGCTCAAAAAAACATCGGGCCTGACCTGGATCCAAAGTATTTGACACTGATGGAATTCCTGAAAGATTTTTTTTTAAAAAATTAACTTAAAAAAAAAAAAAAAAAAAATCCACAGACGACAATAAAGCATGCAAAATTACCCAGCATGTAAAGAGTTAAAGTACCAGTCACAACAGTAGCAGATAACATTCTAAAATGTATGCATTTTATTTTAGCCAGAAAATAAGGCTTGACATTTAATGTGAATTATTTAGTAGGCTAGGTCAAGCCTTAGTTTCTTGGAAAAATAATAAAAACTAGATTGCGCAGTTGATGGCATGCCATTGCAAATTCCTGCTCCATGCTAATGTTGCTAATAGCGTGACAGACGGAAAAATAAAGTTCCTCTCACACACCCTGACCACTAGGGGAAGCCATATAGCAAGTTTGGTCAAATTCCGCGCAGCGGTTTAAGAGGAGATGGCGTGACGGATGGCTTTCACAATATCCCCTAATCAGCTAGTTTTAACCCTTTTGACTTTGTATACTGGTACAGATAACTAAGCAAATGTGTAGATCTGGATGAGATGACTCATCAGGATCTACACTGTTTGCCATTCTGTTAATGATTTTGACAAAATCCTCTACTTAGAATAATGGACATGCCCCAATTCAAAGATGGAAAAGTCTACTTCAGAAATCAAGTGATTAAAGGGGTAAAAGAGTCATCATCACGAAAAACAAAGATTGTGGGTACTCGTTAGAACGGCCTTGCAGAGGCCGTTCTAACATGTACTCACAATCTATGTTTTGAGCAGAAATGTGAAAAATATCAGAATTTTTATCCAAAAATTTTCATTTTTTGGTGTTGAAATTTTCAGTAATTTGAATAGGCTTGTTTTCATAATATAATGCCGCAAAGCTCTGCATTTCTTGACAAACTTGCCATGATCTTCAGTCTCATATATATCCTAATACTAATTTCAAGCATTCAAAGGTCGGTTTGTTCTCTGGCTGCAACAGAAATGTTTTATATAAAGTAGATTTTTGTTATGTTAACGCTTACCACACTATGGGCAGATTCAGCAGACGACAAATTGGTGATCTTTTTCTTATTTTTCCTAGAAAAAAAGATCTGACACTTGATGCAAATCGTCTCCTAAGGAGACAGTTTGCGTGAAGAGTCAGATCCTATTTTCTAGGAAAAATAAGAAAAATATTTCAAAATGTCGTCTGCTGAAATTTTTACCCTGCATGCAATGTGTTAAAGGACACCAGTATAATCATTATTACACTTTATCATTTAAGACTAAGTAAGCAAAAATGTACTATATTGCATATGCAAGCAGACCTACATGTCAGCTGGCCAGAACTTGTGAATTAAACCATTGGCATAAGGACCTAATCATGCAGAAACAAAAAAATAAAACATGTTTAGTATACTGGATGAAAATTTCAGCAGACATTTTTTTATTATTTTTCCCAGAAAATAGGCTTTACCAATTCATGCAGATTTTCTGCTAATCCCAGAAAATAAGCTTTGATAATTCAAGCAGATTGACTCGGTCTGCAAGGAAAACCTATGTTTTCCTGGGAAAAATATGAAAAGGTGTCATGACTTGGATTTACCCAGGATGTTTAACAGTCTGGTGACACTTGGTACATTTTCTACCATTTTTTATGAGACAACTTTTGTTACTTCCTATTTTCTTTCCTGCAATCTAAGCCCCTCCTGAAAAGGATTCTACTCAAAAGGAAAGAATTGCCCCATGGGAGCACACTCTTCCTTTTTTTTGAGTAGACCTCTTTTCAGAAGGGAGTCAAATCACTTTTGACAAGTTGCCTCACCTGAAAGTGTATCTGTTCCCCTTACGGTTAAGGTATATGCATGCTTTTTCCTGTAATAGCGCTCATGGAATATACAAAGACAAGTGCTTGTATGTATAAAATGCTGACACCCATTCAGATTACCAAAAAGTGCAAGTTGGTCGGAAATGGCCTGTTTTGCATATGCGATAAAGTTACTTTTGCATGATATTATGACACATAGCAATATCGAATAGTTCACATAAGCTGCAGTAACTTTTTTTATTGAATGTAGAGTGTAGAAACTAAATACTGAAATTATATTTTTAATAACTACACAATTATATTTTTACATAAAATGCGGTGCCTTTTTTCACTGAATAAAATGTTTCATATTGTACAGTTGATTTTTATTTACTGGTATCTCCTGTCATAGAGACTCTACAGTTGAATGCATGTCAACCCTTGAGGGTCATATTGTGTTGCCTTGCAGAGCAAGGGAGAATAGGAACAGAAGAGAGACTAGAGAAATAAAAGAAGGAAAATACAGTATCCTACCTAATTACCACACTATGCACTTCAGTTTTTCAAAATTACTGCGAAAACTTGTAGTAAAATAGCCACCAAATAAGGGCACACTTTAAAACAGATCAGCAGAGGACTTCATGAAGGGCATATTTAATGATACTTATGCAATATCATTTTCTGATTTCCTTTATAAAAGCATATGTTATGGGTACTTGTTTGAATTGCTTCAAAGAGACAATTCAAATGAGTACCAACAACATATACAGTAGGTAAAGTATTAGATAAAAGTACACTGACTGTAATGTAAAGACTACTAAAGTGCTTGACTGTGCACTTACAGGAGCATGTGCGGTAATTAGGTGGAATGACCTTGCACAGTGTAGAAACAGAACACTAACATGCCCCCTTCCCCCAAATATTATAGCAGGCCCTTACCACCAACCTACTACCTATAAAAGTGTCAAATGGACCACACCATGTGAAAACGAATCTTAGGCAGCTAAGGCCTAGATCAGCCCGCACATCTGCACAGTCTGATCAGGGCCGTCAGTCTCCGCTCACAGAATCACAGGTTGCTACAGAATGCATGAATGGAGGCACCAAAAGAGAGAGAACAGAAACAAATAATGACAAAACAAATGCCACATATGAAACTACAGATCTATAAACAAAGAAACACTGCAACAGAGAAAGTGTCTTGGAATGGTCAGTAGGAATAGTAGGGGGTGGGTGGCTGGGGCAGGGTTGTGTGGTCTTAAACCAGTTTTAGTTGCACCCTTAATTCTAATACAGCTGGGCCCAGATGTTCAGAGCTAACGATGTCGTTAGTTAACGATTCGTTAAAATTTACATTGAGTGATACTCAAATATGCTGAAATTTTTTGCTGAAGAAATGTGAGTAGCTTTTGCAGTGCAAAATTTGATTGTGTTGGGGTTTAACGACACGTCAACCCTTGAGGGTCATTTTGTGTCGTCTCCCAGAGAAAGGGAGAAAAGAGATAGAAGAGACAGTAGAAGAGATAAAAGAGAGGGACAGGGAAGAAAGAGGAACAGGAATGAAACTGAAGAAACAGAAGATATAAAAACATTCCCCCTCTACCCTTACCCGCTACGAGGATAGCAGGCCTTGCCCAACTGTAAGCCAATATCAGCTGGACACCCCGGTATGTAAGATACACAACACCTTCGCACCACCCGACCACCCCCTTGCAGTGCAAAAGCTACTCACATTTTTTCAGCAAAAAATATCAGAATACTGTATATTGAATCCGCTAAAACAGTTAACAAAATGACCCTTAATGAGCTTGTTAAGCTAACGACACTTTGAACAACCGGGCCCTGGAAATTACAAATATATATTCAGCCTGCATAGTGGTCCTCTATTCTATATAAAGAGTCCGTATAATAAAGCTACCGATAATAGAATTTTTCAACCAAGAAGTACTGATTTCGTCTACAATTCTCCACAAAAAAATGTTCTGAGTACTAATGTTTGTAGGTATTCATTAGACCTGCCTTACCATGATTCAAGTCAATACTCACAAAACTTGAATATCCTCACACTGCAGTTTGAACACAGAATTTCCTACAAGATTGCATGTGCACCCAGCAAAGACTCAGATCAGCCTGCACATGCAGTCAGATCGGTCTTCACAGAGCATTTTGGGTTGCCAAAGATCCAAAGCAGACAGGAAAGACACACACAAAATGCGTAGACTGATCTACGTCTTCGCTGGGCGCACATGCAATCTTGTAGGAAATGTTGTGCCCTGACTCGAATGTAGCTAGGGAAAATCCACAATCATGAAGCATAGCATTCTTGAGACACCAAAAGATAAAGAGATGAAGAACAAACAGTGACAAGACAATATGGTACAAGACAATAAGGTAGATACAAAGAGCTGCAACAGAGGAACCACCTCGGAACAGTCCTGCCCTGCTCCTCTAATGCTACTTGTAAGTGAAAAGGTACAGTAAAAATTGTAAAAAGCGACACCTATTGGGACAAAACAGAAGTGATGGTTTTTACAGGATGTCGGTTCGTCAGGACATGGACAGTTTCCTCTATAATTGATCAACAGATTTGGCGATGAGAGTTCTACCATTGCCACCATGATATATGTGAGGAAATAGTAAAACAAATGATGTTTGTATTTAGGTACAAAAAATAAAAAGATGAAATGATAATACCCAGCCATTATCGTATCGCGGGAAGATAATGTCAAAACTGACGAAATTTGCCCATTAGCAATCTCCAAGTAGATCTCCGCAACATCAATACACATACAAAGTTTGGTCAAAATCCATTTACAATTACTCCAATTATCGTCTGGAAACAAAAATACAGATGGACAGACACAGGGCCACCAATGTGATACCATAATACCCTCCCACTGTCGTGGCGGGATATAAAAAGAAAAACTAATCTGAAATCCAGGTTCTATGAACTTTTAATAGTTTCAGATAGCTAAGAATAATCCAT
This sequence comes from Anodontia alba, assembly GCA_964016985.1. Classification (NCBI taxonomy): domain Eukaryota; kingdom Metazoa; phylum Mollusca; class Bivalvia; order Lucinida; family Lucinidae; genus Anodontia; species Anodontia alba. Next base: position 94,995,111 of record OZ024826.1, read on the forward strand.
GGGATCAGGGACCACGTCTTGTGCACTTTTAAGAGATTTAGGTAGCAAAAAATGACGCCATTAAAAACCAGTAATGTCACTTGACAGTGTCAAGGTTAATAAAATGTGAAACTATAATACCCCGCCATTATCATGTAGTGGGCAGATAACTATCGAAATTGACAAAATTTGCCAATGAGCAATCCAAAACCAGACCTCCACAATATCAAAGCACATATTGGACTTGGTGAAAATTCATTGAGCTTTACTCAAGTTATTGTCCTGAAAGTAAAATATAGATGTATTGCAGCCAGATAACTCTGTAAAAAATCGACAAAATTTGCCAATTAGCAATCCCAAAGCAAATCTCCACAATATCAATGCAAATACCAAGTTTGGTGAAAATCCATTGATATCCATTGAAGTTGTCCAGAAATGAAAATATGGACGTGTCGAAGGCAGATAAAATTGATGAAATTTGCCCATCTGCAATCAATACCAATGCACACACCAAGTTTGGTGAAAATCCATTGACATTACTAAAGTCAGGGCCTGACAAATCCATTGCCCGGCCGCCCGGGACAAGTCCTAAATCCCGCTGGGCAAGTCTGTTCCGTCTTTACGACGCCCGGTCGGGCAAGTGTCAAAAAATCGCCAGGACAGTTAAAAGTGCGAGTATTTACGGTAAAAAAGTCTGATCAAAAGATGTCAATAAATATTGATAATTAATTGCCCAGCTGTCCTGATTAATGCAGACAACCCATGTATAACGGTTTTCATTATCACACTACCGTTAATCCAATTGATCAGTTGTTTACCTTCCGGCGCGTGCCTTTAATCTTCCGTCGTAACAGCTGATCAATAATTGTATCTAAACATGGCTTCTGTGTAGTATGAACCAAGTAAGGTCGGCAATTATTGGTTTTTGATATTCTCGTATTTCATTGGCTATGCGACTGGGCATACACCAATGAAATAAGTCGTTGCTTACGACGTGTTTGGCTATGAAAACGAAAGTACAAAATGACACAATATAAAAACACAGGTAAGAAATTGAGTTTTTGTTTGGAAAAAAAAAAAGCAAAAAAAAAAAGCGTGATACCGTTACGATCTCGCCTGTTTGCAAAACCTTTGTTATTTCCCTCTCGAAATCTGGATTTACTTAGTGTTCATCAAATAATAATGAATTTGTAAGACTAAAAATACTGTGTGTCAAAGTCATTTATGAAAAATTTATTCTCTGTTGATATTACTGATAACGTGTTAGGATGAAAAACAAAATATGAACACTGATGGCTTACACAACTGACTAGTGCTTGATGACTTATGTGCTCCTAAAACCAGAAAGACTTGATGAGCACTGATATACAATACCACACAGAATAATATTCAGTTCTTTCCAATTTCTTGGAGGTTGTTCTCTGTTCTTGGGATAAATGAATACACCATTTTCAAAATGGCTTCTTTGATAAAAAATGAAGTCTTTTAATTATGAATTGTCCTATAGTTTGTAGGCAGTTCTTCAATCAAGTTAATTTCCTTGCAGGTGTATACATTTACCTTAAGAATTTTTTTTTTTTTTTTTTTTTTTTTTTTACAAACACATGAGTATTTATTCAAGGCTTCAAGTAAATACAAATAAAATTCTTTTTCAATATGCTCTCTTTTCATCCCTTTGGTATTTTCTGATGTGAAATTATGATACTTTTCTTATTTCCATTGCAAACTTAGATTGTGGGGTCTGAAACTACCTCACTGAGTGCCCATTATCTATGTTTTTGAGCCAAAAAAAAGGAGTAAAACCATTTAAAACCTCGCTTTTCTGTATATTAACTGGGATTTACAAGAGTATTGCTTTCATAGACTTGTTAACGCAATGTTAAAAGTGGGACTTCTATTTCTGTTTGCAAATCTTGGGCATATAGGAATTTGAGCTGCACAAATCCTGGGCAAGTAGGAATTTGAGCTGGGCAAGTGAAAAAAAAATTTACTTGCCCAGTGGGCAAGTGGATTTTTTTTTGATTTGTCAGGCCCTGCTAAAGTTATCATCCAGAAATGAAAATACGGACTTACTGCGGGCAGACAACTCCGTCAAAAATTGACGAAATTTGCCCATTAACAATCCAAAACCAGATCTCCCAGTATCAATGCACACACCGAGTTTGGTGAAAATCCACTGACATTTGCTCAAGTTATCGTCCGGAAAGGAAAATACTTACGGAAAGACAGATGGACGGACAGCCCACGTGATACCATAATACCCAGCCACTATCGTGTGGTGGGGTATAAAAATTAATACAGTTCAAAAACAGAACATGGTGTTTTGACAATTTTGGAACCATTTCACAATCCTTTATCAGCTGAAATCCTTCACTTTTTAAGATACTTCCGATACTGCTCTTTTTGTTGCAGATGAGGGTGAACAATCAATATCAAGATGCTTTTTTTGCTTTTAGGGTTGAAGAGGCTAAATGTTTTTCTTTTTCTGTTTGCATAAACTTATAAAATTATGCATATGAATGAATGAACTATTCATTTTTTGCCCACTCATTCATAGACGGAACTGCTGATTACACAGTGTGACAATGAAAAACAATCAAGTGTTAAACCAAGTGGCCAAACAACAATCTTTTGACCACAGCAGCACAATTATTAGCTTTTTATCAACAGCTGTGTTGCTTTTGATGGGTTAGATTTCTATATAGGTGACCTGTGTATTGACATTAAGTGTCCGGAAGTGTCAAATTGTCTAGGACAAATATAAGGATTCAGTAGGAAATGAATCATGCCAAGGCAAATTGGGAAAATAAGGATTTCAGAAAACTCTGGGGTCGGTTTTGTCTGTTTTTACTGTATTATAAAAATGATCAACTATCCAAGTGACAATTTTATTTTGAAATGCTGCTAATCAAAATGATGACGTGAACCAGGCACAAATGGCACTTAATGTACACCCCAATTCCAGGCGACATCTTTTTTTCAAACTTGACAATTTTATCATTTCTCCATAAAAACATATTTTGGGTTCTTAGAAGGGCCTCACTGTGGTGCTTCTAATTAGTAATTACATTTTCATGGATAAAAATAAAATCTTTACCTGATACCCTCACTTATCTGGAGCTACGATATGCTTAAGCAATAAAGGTCCCATAGGTCTAGATAAGAGTGGGTATCAGGTACAGAAAGTATTTTTCTTATCTATCCAAGAAAACATATTGTGGGTACTCATTAGAAGCACCTCACTGAGGTGCTTCGAATGAGTACCCACAACATATGTTTTCTTGGAGAAATAAGAAAAATATCAATACTTTTTGGACTGAAAAAAGCATTTTATCAAGAGCTATGCCGCCCACATAGTTTGATAAGGGCCTTCACAGTCTGCTTAAGGTAACAATTTTTGCAGACAGTCAGTTTCCTATCTTGTATTTGAAATATTTCAAAACTGGAATTCTTAAATGAAAGAATTATGACAAAATGGCATACATGTATGCAAACAGTGCAGACCCAGATCAGACTGTTTCTGAAGACCCAGATCAGCCAAACCATTCACAAAAGCAGATCAAGGCCAATGTCTTAAGTTACTAGGGCCTATCCTATTGACTTACAGAATAAGGGGTTATTGCAGAATCTAACAACCTACGACTGTCAGAATGTGAGGATGCACAGACTGATCAGGGCCTTCAAATGTACCTTAAGTTGACTTTATACCATATTCATCCTGTATTTGGACAGACAATTCTGTGCAAACTGTAGACCCAGATCAGATGCCACATCGGGGCCATGCTCAACTCAGCTGAGCGTAAAATTTCCTCTGCTTATAAATATGAAAATGCCAACAATAGTCAATGCATTTGTATATTTATTAGCAAAGAAATTTTCATGCTAAGCTATGATTAATGACAAAAAATTTGTAACTGTTAGTCAATCAAGATTTACTAGAGAAATTTCATGTTCAGCTGAGTTGAGCATGAAAAAAGCTTTATAACCTCGGGGCCAGATGTCTGAATATAATGGGTAAATACATTATTTTAAATACATCTTCAGACAGAGAGGCCTGAGTAACCAGGTCAGATGTTGCAGAACAGTGTCTGATAAGTGTCTACACTGCTCGCCATTCATCCAGAACTTATCAACAGGTAGTAAAATGCATTTGTATTATATGGAGATAACACTTACCATGCTATGGCCAAATTCAGCAGAATGATGCTATTTTTCTTATTGTTACCTAGAAAATAGGATCTGAAACCATGCAAATTGTCTCCTTAAGAGACAATTTGCATGAAGTGTCAATCTTATTTTCTAGGAAAAATAAAAAAAAAATATTGCAAAATGTCGTCTGCTGAAATTTTCACCCAGCATGCAAAGTGTTATGGGGATGAGGTACACTTAGTACATTTTCTGCCATTTTATACAAAGGAGACAATTTCTGTGACTTCCTGTTGGCTTTGCTGCATATCAAGTCCCTCCTGCAAAGGGATTTACTCAAAAAAGAAAGAATTTGCTCCCGTTGGGAGCAAATTCTTTCTTTTTATAGTAGATCCCTCTTTAGGACAGGGGCAAAACAAATTTGAAAGAGCTGCCTCTGTGACATTGTATCAATCATCCATAATGTGTCCAAATATTTAGTAAATACGGTAAAAATGAATCGGTAAATCAAGGTGCATAGCTCAACATAAGATGCTTTTTTTTCACTGAAAACAGGGCAAGAGATAAGGGGAGTATCCGAGTAAAATACCCATATGTTTTGAGCAAATACTCAATTATTTTAAAAAAACTTGGGTATTGATACCCAAATGATTTGACAGAGTACCCAATTATTTCCAAATTCTAGAGTGAAAATTAAAGTTTCAAGGCCAGAAAAGCACATGATTACTATTTTATATTATGATTACTGCACTTAACATGTGTTTTTATTCTTCATATGACAGATATAATAATAAAATTAATAGGGTAAAAGGAAATACCATGTTTTAAATACCTAAATCAGGCTTTTTTGTGCTCTTTCTTTCAGTTTTATAAGTTTTACCCAATATTTTCATTTTTGAGGGTATCTTTACTCACTCAAACTGAAAAATGAAAATACAATTTTACCCAGTTGATTAAATCTTGATGGGTGTCCCAAAAATTACCTGTTGTTCTGCGAAAATTAATGATATTTATCTATTTCTCCATGAAAACATATGTTGTGGGTACTCATTAGAAGTGTCTCAATGAGGCATTTCTAATGAGTACCCACAACATATGTTTTCATGGAGAAATAAAAAAATACCCTCTCTTATCTGGAGCTATGAGACGTATCTTGCATTTTAGCTAGCTTCCAGTGCCCACCACAAAGACACTGTTTAGCCCAGCGCTGCTCCCAAGCTTTCATAATCTGTGACTTGGCGGTACTCTTCAACAGGGAATAACAACCACATCTACAACACTGTCGCATTGACTCTGATGGTTTTGTTCCAAGGTGAATTTGCCGCACAACATCATGCTTCTGATTATTGTTTGTGGATGTATCTGTGACAATTTTATGAGATTTTGATTTACCTCTCTGCAGAATGAAGTCGGGTGTGTCACCACCTTTGAACATGAGGGGAAGCTGCTGTGTAAACATACTAAAACCATTACAGTTCATATGAAAACTCTGATTAATACTCGGAATGAGAAGTTTGCTCGGAAGAACAGCACATTCGTCTTTTAGAGTGTCATCGTACTCGATGCTTCTTCCTTCCTTGCAACATGCCCATGCATGAGTAAGCAATTTGAACAAGTGTTTAACTGGATCGCTTAATTGACTTGAAGTGGAGGTGAAGGTCGGAAGACAGCCTGGTGAAATGGTGCCCCAAACCTTGAAAATGACAAGGAGTTCTCGTAACAGAGAAAGCACGGAGGCATCGCCGACAAGACTGGAACCAGAGAAGCTGGAATATGACTGGAACAATGGAACAGATGTAAGAAGCTGGAGACTGAAGTCGGATACCCACTGGATTAGCGGCTGAATGTTGTACAGAGAAACTGGAAAATATACAAATAATACACTAGAACCCCTATATATAGAGGATATTCAAATGTTTGGAGTGAATATGACTTTTATTTCATCTCGTGAAGTGAAAAAATGTATATTTCATGAGTGCCGAAGGCACTCATGAAATATACATTTTTTCACTTCACGAGATGAAATAAGTCATATTCAGTCCAAACATTTGAATTTTCTTTTTATTATATACATCACTTTCGATAGAAGAGATACAAATCTTGCATTTGCAAGGGAAAGTCTGATACGCAGTTTTGTCCCTTGGCGCCATGACGTTCATGTTTTGTTTTGTTTGGTGACGTTAGATATGACGTCAGAAACGCGCATTGGCGTGTAAAAATAAAATAAAAAGAAAATTTACTCTTTTTCAGTGACTACCATAAAATTTTTTATCTCGTGTAATGAAAACATTAATGTAAATAAGAAAAAAGTAGATCCAGATCTTATATTTTTCACTGCTCAGAGGAGTGAAAATATAAGTTTTATATTTTCACTAGTGAAAATATAAAACTTATATTTCACTAGTGAAAATATGCATTTTATTTCATTAATAATTCTCTATATTTCATTACTTTGTATATAATAAAAGACAGTTCTGTTCATTATAAGACAGTTACGGATATGATGATTTAAAGCTGGAGACCAAAATGTTATATCCAAACAAAAAATATAGATTATCTGACTATATATAATCTATACATTTTTATTTGGATATAATACAAAAATGTACAGATTATACAGAAAAAAAGACAATTTGTCTATATAATCTATACATTTTTATTTGGATTTAACAAAAAATGTATAGATTATATAGAAATATGACCATTTATGGTCACTTTTGTATATAATCTATACATTGTATTTTGGATGTAACAAAAAAATGTATAGATTATATAGAACAAGAGCTCCGCCAAGCGGGGCATTATACACCCATGGCAAGTAATAAGATGCAGCACATAAACTGGCTCCTGTATAATTCAGTGCTCCGGATATAAACCGTAAGGGGAATTACAAAAAAAAAAAAAAAAAAATTAAAAAAATTCATTGGGGCATCATCTCTGCTGATATTTGGTGAACTGTAACCTAAGGGTCCAAGCTGTCCAAGAAATTAAGGGAGAAGTTTGCTGCTTCTAGGGAGAAGTGCTTTCTGACGGAGGACACACCACAGAAGCATGGCTATATTATAAGCTCATATGAGCCTTTGGCACACTATTACCTCTAAACAATATGCTGTGAAAAATTTACAAAAACTTTCAAAGAGGCATAAATCTGCAAATATTTGGTGCACTGTAATCTAAAAATAATATGTGCTGCTCCACATCATCATGTAAGTATTTGTGAAGTTTCAGCTTGATCGGATGTAAACTGTAGGATTTAGCCGGAATCAAAAAATTAATAGAAATTTTCAAAGGGGTTTAACTCTGCTAATATTTGGTGGACTGTAACCTTGAAACAATATGCGCTGCTCCACATCATGGTCTTACTACAAATCAAGTTTCAGCTTGATGGGATGTAAACTGTAGGAGGATTTAGCCGTAAACAAAAAATTAATAGACATTTTCGAAGGGGTCTAACTCTGCTAATATTTGGTGGACTGTAACCTCGAAAAAATACCCGCTGCTCCACATCATGGTCTAACTGTACATGAAGTTTCAGCTTGATTGGATGTAAACTGTAGGAGGATTTAGCCATAAACTAAATTTTAATAGAAATTTTCAAAGAAGTATAACCCTGCTAATATTTGGTGGACTGTAACCTCGAAACAATACGCGCTGCTCCACATCATGATCTAACTATACATGACGTTTCAGCTTGATCGGATGTAAAATGTAGGAAGAGTTAGCCGGAAACGAAAAGTCTAATCAAATTTTCAAAGAGGCATAACTCTGCTAATATTTGGTGGACTGTAACCTCGAAACAATATGTGCTGCTCCACATCATGGTCTAACTATACATGAAGTTTCAGCTTGATCGGATGTAAAATGTAGGAGGAGTTAACCAGAAATGAAAAGTTTACAGAAATTTTCTAAGGGGCATAACTCTGCAAACATTTGGTGGACTGTAACCCCGAAATAATATGCGCTACGCCACATCATGGTCTAACTATATACCAAGTTTCAGCTTGATCGGATGTAAACTGTAGGAGGAGTTAGCCGGAAACGAAAAGTCTATTGAAATTATCAAAGGGGCATAACTCTGCTAATATTTGGTGGACTGTAACCCCGAAATAATATGCGCTGCTCCACATCATGGTCTTACTATATATGAAGTTTCAGCTTGATAGGATGTAAAATGTAGGAGGAGTTAACCGGAAATAAAGTTTACAGAAATTTTCTAAGGGGCATAACTCTGCAAACATTTGGTGGAATGTAACCCCCGAAATAATATGCGCTGCGCCACATCATGGTCTAACTATATACCAAGTTTCAGCTTGATCAGATGTAAACTGTAGGAGGAGTTAGCCGGAAACGAAAAAGTTTATGGACGGACGCCGTACCCCGTAACATAATACGTGCCGTTTTTCAAATGGGCGTATAAAAATGACCATTTATGGTCACTTTTCTGTATAGTCGATACATTTTTATTTGGATATAACAACAAAAAGTATTGCTTATACAGAAAAATGACCATTTACAGTCACTTTTCCATATAATCTATACATTTTCATGTGCATATAACTCAAAAACCTATAGATTATATTGAAAAATGACCATTTACGGTCACTCTTCTATATAATTTGTACATGTACATATTTATTTGAATATAACACAATGATGTATAGAATATATAAAGAAAAGACCATTTATGGTCATTTTTCTATGTAATCTATACATGTTATTTGGATACATGTATAACACAAAAATGTACAGAATATACAGAAAAATTACCATTTTATGGTCATTTCTCTACATCTATACATTTTTGAGATTATATTGAAAAAATGATCAATTATCTATACAATCTATATGCTGTAGAAATTCTAATTATTGTCCTGGCATTTATTAGAATCATTATCTTTTGTTAGAGGCTACAGTGTTTGACAACAGCCAGAAAAACTTCAAAATATTCAAGTTTTCTATATACATTGTATTCTAAAAATTGTCCGCTTTAACTATATACAGAAATTACAAAAATACTGGTATTTAGCAAAACATCTGGGCTAAAATTAGGGGTAATTTAATTAAAAGAAAAAAAAGGCTATAATTTGGAATGTAAGTGAGTTTTGTCATGAAAATAGGTATATTTATATAGAGTGTCTGCCCTTTCGAACATCTCCATAAAATTCGTGAAAACTTGCAAAAAGAGCCAAAGTTTTTTTTTTAAGCATACATACATACAGGTTTTGTTAGTGTAGAGGTTTTACAGCCCAGTCAACCTATTATGGTCAAGTCCAGTGCAATCAGTTTACCTAACCATACTTTTTTTTTCTGGGCAGGCTTAGTCCTCTAAGATGTTAATTAGTGCATATTCTTTCACCAGAAACTGACAAGTGCCCTCCTTGAATCAGCAGAATGGAGATAGTGACCACAGAAAATATTTCCTGGTCAATCTCAATGACAGAATGTAGCATAAACCGGCAGGGATCAAACCCAAGACCTCCTGATCACCAGTCGGACGTGCATCAGACTGAGTCACTGAGGCTGGCTCATACACAGGTGAAAAGCTGGAACAAACTATGGTGACAATGTGAGGTTGAATCGCAGTGGGGGACTAATAATTAGCACCCGCAAACATATTTTTATGGAGAAAACTGAGAAAGTTATCCCAGAATTATCATCAAATACTTATCCGTCACAAGTCCTCTGTGCTCTCACCTTCTGTTTTATCCTTCTGTCTGATATCAACATGGAATTCTTCTATATCAAGATTGACCACAATGTTATCCATATCGCCGTCTGTATGTTTGCTACAAAGCTGAGACACTTTCTCTCCAGGACTCTGTAATGTATGAAACATAACAGCACTTTTTTCAACCAAAAAGTACGATAATAACCCTAAATACTTGGACACATCTGATCTGGGTCTACACTGTCTGCCACTCAACAAGTACTATTTTAGACACATTAGCAGGTAGTAAAATAGACTTTTTCAAATTTTAGATTGATTGATTGTGTTGGGGTTTAATGGCACGTCGACCCTTGTGAGTCATTTTGTGTGGCCTCCCATAGAAAAGGGAGAAGAGACAGAAGAGATAGTAGAGGAGATGAAGAGAGGGACAGGGAAGAAAGAGGAACAGGAATGAAAGGGAAGAAACAGAAGAAATACATGTAAAAGCATTCCCCTCTACCCTTACCTAGTAAAAGGATAGCAAGCCTTGCCCAAGTGTAAACCAATATCAGATGGACACCCCAGTGACGTAAGATACATGACACCTTCGCCACACCCGACCACCCCCTTTCAAATTTTAGAACAAGTATACTAAAAAGTTGAGGTGTCCCAATACATGTAAATACGGTATACCATATTTACCCTAAATATTGGGACACCTTAACTCCTTACCATACTGGTCCTAAAATTTGAACAAGTTCAAATAATACTATTAGCAGTTAATGTATCTAAAATCTGTTGGATGAGTTGAAGACAGTGTGCAAACAGTGTGGATCCTGATCAGAGGCCTCATTTTGCTGTGTCTGATTTGAGTACTAAATGTTTGCTCAGGCCCGTCTGTCCCAATGCTTAGGTTTATTGCAGTAGATATTCTTATCTATCCATGAAAAAAGAGTTGTGATTACACATTAGAAGAGCCTTATTGAGGCGCATCTAATGGATACCCACAACCTGTTTTACAAGGGAGACAATTTTTCACCCTTCCTGTTAGCTTTCCTGCATACCAAGAACCTTCTGTAAAAGGGCCTACTAAAAACATGTGAAGAATTTGGAAATGATTTTAGCAGAATTGCCACCCCCTGAAAGTGTATCCTTTCCCCCCAACATAAATTCTGAAGCTGTATAACATCTCACCTGCATAATTTAAAACATCTTTCTCATAGTTCTAGTTAAGAGCGGGTATCATGTAAATATTTTTTTATTTCTCCACGAAAACATATGTTGTGGGTACTCATTAGAAGCGCCTCTGCAAGGCACTTCTAATGAGTACACACACCATGTTTTCATTGAAAAAAAAGAAAAATATTGATACTTTTGGATTGAAAAACGCTTCTTATCAAGAGCATTGTAATTCTTAAATTTTGAAGTTAACAAAATGGTCAACAGTGGGCAATAATATTTATTTCTCCTTGAAAACATATGTTGTGGGTACTCATTAGAAGCATCTCAAATGAGGCAGCACTTCTAATGAGTACCTAAAAATGGTGTGGCGAAATGAGAAAAATATTTATCTAGCTACTCCTCCTGTCTGGAGCTATGCCTAATATTTTCAGAAGTTCATCTGACTACCTACTGACGTGGCAAAAATATTGTGACAGGACGGTAAACTGTGTAAACCCTGAGCAGTTTGGTCTGAGTCTAAATTGTCAGCTCAGGTCTGTCTATCCAAATTTCAGGGTAAATATATATATATTTGATAAGGAGGAGTATTCAGTGATATTTCTGGGATAATTTTTCTTGCTTCTCCATTAAAATATATGTTGGATGTACACATAAGAAGTGCCTCCCCGAGGTGCTTCAAATGGGTACCCTCAACATATGTTTTCATGGAGAACTGGAGAAAATTATCCCAGAATTATTGTCAAATACTCCTCCTTAACAAATCCTCTGTAATACAGAGTAAAAGATGGGAAATTATTGACCAAATTAACCTTGAACAAATTTAACACTTTGCATGCTGGGTAAAAATTTCAGCAGAAGAAATTTTGTCAGAAGCTCTGCTCAGACAGCAGCTTTGCCACAGAGGTACAAGGTTACCCATCTATTTCTCTGGCCATGAAGGGCAGATATTGAATTTTGAACACAGACCATAGCTCCAGATAAGGCATTTTTCTTCAACCAAAAAGTATTGGTATATTTCTTATTTCTCCATGAAAACATACGTTGTGGGCACTCATTAGAAGTGCCTTGCTGATATGTTTTTAATGAGTACCCACAACATATGTTTTCATAGAGAAATAAGTAAAAGATATTTCAAGAGTACTCTCTCTTATATGGAGATATGTAAGCATCTTTTTTATAGCATAATGTTCAATACCTTCAAGACATATTTAATCAATAATGTCTTTACCTTATCATTGGATGAGACATTTCTTGGCTTCAGCACTCCCTTGATGGTGTTGCCAATGGCATGGAGAACCAGCCTGGTATGATAGTCGACAGCTTTCTGGTGCCCAGCGCTGTAGCTACTGAATAGTCCCATCTTCATACTGAGCAGGGGCATGAACACATACTCCTGCATGTTGAGTGTCTGCTTGGAGAAATTGTCTGTTAGAGACTGGCACACATTCATTATCATTCCTGAAACACATACAAAATGATGATGATGATGATGATGATGATTTGCTGTTTTACCCCCTTTCATACTGAGAGAATGGTAGCATTATAATGAAGGGCTCTGTGCAATGAAACGCCATACAGTCATGAGCTGAATTCCGCCTCCAGCAGGATTCAAATCCGAGACCTCATTTCTGAAGTCAGAAGCACTAACCACTCAGCCACTAGGATGCTTTTGCACAAATAAAAGCCAATACATTAACACTAGTCCTACAGAATGTATGGATGGAATTCAAAGGCCAGGGCCCAGTTGTTCAAAGCTAACGATGTCATTAGTTAATGATTCGTTAAAATTTTCATCGAGTGATACACAAATGTGCTGAAATTTTTTGCTGAAAACATGTGAGTAGCTCTTGCAGTGCAAAAGCTACTCACATTATTTTCAGCAAAAAATATCAGAATAATTGTGTATTGAATCTGCTAAAACAGTTAACGAAATGACCCTTAACAAGCTCGTTAAGCTAAAGACGCTTTGAACAACTGGGCCCTGGATATTTTATGCATGCACAGGATAATTTGAATCTGCGCATTTTGCACATATTCCCAAGCAATTTTTGCTTGATAAATAATTTATATGCATAGGTCTAGTAAATATTTTTCTTATATCTCCCCGAATACATATGTTGTGGGTACTCATTAGAAGCGCCTCATTGAGGCGCTTCTAATGAGTACCACAACATATGTTTTCGTGGAGAAATAAGAAAAATATCTATACTTTTGGATTGAAAAAAGTGCCTTATCTAGTCCTATGTTAATATGGTTAATATCAATTTGTCCACAAATGACAACCTTCATGAAGTACCGTAATAACCCTAAATATTAGGACAGACAGGCTTGAGTAAACAGTGTAGACCCAGACCATATGTCTCAGAATGTGGCGTCTGATCAGTGTCTACATGATTTGCCACTCATCCAGCACTATTTTAACCACATCAACAAGTATTAAAATAGTTTTTTCAAATTTTAGGATAAGTATGGTGAGGTGTTAAGGTGTGCCAATACTTAAGGTAAATATGGTTATCATACTGACCTTGCCTCACAGACAGGAAAATGTCCCACCAGTCTAAGCCCGACACCATAGCATATTCCAGCAAAAGCACTATAGATGATGGGGTCAACTGCATTGTAGTATCACGACTGCTATTAAACGTTCGAAACAGGTACAGCCGGCCAGAATTTAGTCCCATAATACCACATCCACTTCCTGTCTGTACCATGGCAGACAACTGCATTGCCAGTTTAGGTCTCTTTTCACCCATCATGGAATATGACAGAACCTGCTGGCAGACATTGTCTATATTTGATGTTGAAATCACCTGAAATGTGTATCTGTGAATTAAAAGTAGACTGCCGTCCTTGTAGGACAGTGCAATATATGGCAGAAATCCTGTCGTTTCTACAACATTTCTACTCATAGGCAGCTTAGGGCCTGCTATGCTGACAAGCAGCGAGGCCTGTGATATTGTAGCTTTATGCATCCACTTGTGGGTCTTGTTCATTGTATCGGGAGCCGTGTTCATGGCAAACATTTTATGTAGCGGCATCATCTGCTCCAAAAGTTGCCAAACTTCAAGACAACTGTAAGTAGAGCTGCCACAGCAGACAAACAAAGTATCGCTGCTTTCACTGTTCATGAACGCCACTTTTGTTGTTCTCATAATCTGACTCTCGTTACTCCCATACTCCATTTGAGTTTTAGTGTAAAGACTAGCACTATTCTTACAAGTTATGTTTATTGTCTTCTGCACTAGTTTTAAAGAAATAAGATAGCACTGTATGGCAGACGACAACTGTCCATCGCTAGTGGCAACCATTATGTCACCATTACCAGTGTTGGCAATATCTGCTGATGTCAGGCGTAGATGACAAGCTGCCAAACTCTGTGTTGCAGAAACTATTTCATCCTCAGCCAAAATCACTGCCACACAAATCTGAAACAAAAAATAAGCATCACTGTTGGGATTTGGCCAGAATTTCATAGTTCGTTTGTGTTGAGGTTTTATGGCACAGTCCACCCAATGGGGTCATGGTCAACGTGGTCAATTTACCTTACCACACTTTTAACCCATTGTAGACTGAATAGACCCTCCCACATTATATACTGGAAGAGTCCAATTTCAATTTTAGGTATGTCCCGCTATAAGATTTACATATTCATAGAGAAAAATGGCTAAACTACATGTATTTGCAAACAGTGGAGACCCTAATCAGACGCACCTTCTGCGGCATCTGATTTGGGTCTGCACTGTTTGCCCATTTCGCTTTTACAGGTCACCCGACTGCAATGGGTTAATAAGAAGGCATAGTCTTCCAAGTGGATAACCAGTATTGTGCGCATTCATTTGCCAGAAACTGCACAATACTGGTTAACTTCTTAAAGGACTAGTAAAAGTGAGATCAATCATCAGTTTTGCAAAACTGATTGATCATAGACTAATTGTCAACTAGCAGAAAATGTATTCATTCTTATTTTAGGTCTCTCCCAGGTGTTTTTCATAGCTCCAGATAAAATGATATCAACAAAATATTTTTTTCTTATTTCTCCATGAAAATATATGTTGTGAGTACTCATTAGAAGCGCCTCTGAGTACCCACAATATACGTTTCATGGAAAAATAAGAAAAATATTAAAACTGTTTGGTTGAAAAAGAACAGCAATTTAGTTTTGACTTCAGTCAGGAATGGCAAAGATACAGATTTTTAAGAGACTACAATGCATGGACAGATACAGTTGAGTGCCTAGGACACTTGTATACAGGTGGCATGGCAGATTCACTGATGGATGGACTGATAGTTTACAGTGCAGGAGAAACCATACGAACATGTCAGTAATATCAAAGCAGCAAGGGACGTCACTGACAGTGACCGACGGAAGCTGGAGCGAGAAGTTGCAGAATATAAACCAAGTGCTCAGCATATGTTGATATCAGAGTTGAACATTTGTCGCATGTGATTGCTCAGTGGATTCCATGACTTTTAACTGAAGAGGGGTCATACTAGTGCACATGGTGAAACCCGGCCAGATGGTGAATGTGTCTTATTATTCAAAGGTAAATTATAAAATATTCTTTAAAAATATTTTGATTAAAATAAATTTATAATGTCTTAAGTAACTAAAAACAGTCGTTATACATGTATATTTAAAAATAATATATAACACTACCATAAAGTTTTGTGCTTATGAAAATTAAAAATTGGTTTTGTCTTGTTTCAGACCATATGCCAAGATCTTATGCATCCATGGCATAAGAAACAGAAGTATCTCTAAGACAACATTGAGAGTGTTGTATTACATCAGGACAATGCACCCTGTCCTACCACAAGCCAGACAGAGTTATAAATCAATGTTCTGGGACTTCAGCAGGCTGTACACCCATTGTAATTGCCAGACCTTGCCCCATTGGACTTTTCATACTTCCCACAGTTGAAGGCATACCTTCAGGGCATGCTTTTCCAATTTTGATCGTTCATTAGACAGTGACTGGTTTAACCATGTGTATCAGGTTGGTAAAACGTCATCTTAAATGCATCATGCCAACTTCGAGAGGAGTAAAACTGTTACTTGGTATGACGTTCTAATATCATAGGATTATGACATCGGTGTGTGCAGCACATGTGTACCATGTGTTTTTTTTATTATACTAACACACATATTGTTTTGCAACATATTTATCCCCACACTGTTCGAAGAAAAAGCAGGGATATTGTTATACCTCCCTCCGTCCTGCCGTCTGTAATGTCACACCATTGCTCCTAGACCATTTAAGCTAGATTCTCAAAACTTTCACAGGCGATAGCCCTATGGATGAGGACTGGAGGAACACATTCAGAATTTTGATGTGACCCCTTGGGGCAGGGCCAGGGGGTGGCCCTGAAGGGTCCAAAATTCATTTTATACAAACATAGCCATGTTGCACATCAAATCGAAGGTTATGAAGAATAGAATATAGTGGTGCAAAAATTTTGTTCCTGGGGCATGTCTGGGGGTCACTAGAGGTCAAAAAGTAGGCTTTTGGGTCCCTTTTTTGACTGTCACCCAACTCCTCTTAGGCTTTTTTAGCTAGAGCCTTGAAACAGTCATAGGTAATAACCCTATGGATGAGGACTGGAGGAACACATTCGGAATTTTGATGTGACTCCTGGGGGCAGGGCCAAGGGGGTGTGACCTCGAAGGGTCCAAAATCTATTTTGTACAAATACATGTATAGTCATGTTGCATATCAAATCGAAGGTTATGAAGAGTAGAATACAGTGGAGCAAAAATTTTGCCACGGGGCATGTCTGGGGTCACTAGAGGTAAAAAAGTTGGCTTTTAGGTCCTTTTTTTTTGACTCTCACCCAACTCCTCTTAGGATTTTTTAGCTAGAACCTTGAAACTGTCACAGGTAATAGCCCTGGGGACTGGGAGAACACATTCGGAATTTTGATGTGACCCCTGGGGGCAGGGCCAAGGGGTGTGGCCCCGCTGGGTCAAAATGCATTTTGTACAAACATAGACATGTTGTATATCAAATCGAAGGTAATGAAGAGTAGAATATAGTAGTGCAAAAATTTTGCCCCGGGGGGGAATGTCTTGGGGTCACTTGAGGTCATAAAGTAAGCTTTTAGGTCCTGTTTTTGGATTATAACCCAACTCCTTATAGGCTTTTTTAGCTAGAACCTTGAAACTGTCACAGGTAATACCCCTATGTATGAGGACTGGAGGAACGCATTTGGAATTTTGATGTGCAGGGAAATATGCGATGGCGCTGGCGCGGGGATATGCGATGGCGCGCCATTGACTTGCTCTAGTTTCATACAATTCTGTGTATATACTAGGAACAGATGTATCCAATATCAGTGAAAAGTGAAAAATTTAAGCTAATTTATTGAGAATTTTTTTTATGAAATAAGCAAAGTACACAATTTACTGGGATACCCCTCATACTTCCAAGAGAAATAACTCTGACCTGACTTGGAGGGTAATATTTGCCTTCTTTCTCAGTAACATGTAATCTATCCAAATGTTTATCAATATGAGTATTCATGGGAAATTCATGCAAATATTTTTTTTTATTTCTCCAGTGGGTACTCAACACATCAGAAGCACCATCATGTATGTTTTTGTGGAGAAATCAGAAAAATTCAGCTTGAACAATCTTGGTAGAGGATCACAAAAGTAACATTCCTGCAAAATTATATAGAAATCGGTCCTGTGGTTTCTGACTAGAAGATTTTTAAAGTTTTCTACATAGATATATAGGGAAAATAAGCCCCGCCCCCTGGCGGCCATGTTTTTTGACGAATCCAAATGGCTTGAACAATCTTGGTAGAGGATCACCAAAGGAACATTTCTGCCAAATTATATTGAAATCGGTCTGGTGGTTTCTGACAAGAAGATTTTTAAAGTTTTCTATACAGATTATACAGGGAAAATAAGCCCCGACCCCTGGCGGCCATGTTTTTCGACGAATCCAAATGGCTTGAACAATCTTGGTAGATGTCACCAAAGGAACATTTCTGCAAAATTATATGGAAATCGGTCCAGTGGTTTCTGACAAGAAGATTTTTTAAGTTTTTAATCTATTTTTAGCTCCTGTGACCTAGATATGCAATGGACCAGAACCATTTGAACAACTCTGAAAGCGGACCAACCAAGGATCATTCTTGTGAAGTTTGGTCAAATTCCAATCAGTGATTTAGGAAGAGATGTTGTTTAAAGATTGTGGACGGACGGACGACGACAACGACGGACGGTGAGTGATCACAATACCTCACCTTGAGCCTTCGGCTCAGGTGAGCTAAAAACACTATGTGGATACCCCCTCTTATCTGTAGCTATGAGGTAAGCAGCAGGCCAAGGGGAAACTTCAGCCAAAGAAATAGTCATGTGGCTTGCCTAAGGGGTGGGCATGCATATTTTAAGACTGATTCGGCAGAAGAACATTTTTCTTGCGATATTGCTCATATAGGCTGATCTGAGTCTTTGCTGGATGCACAAGTCTTACTGTAGGATTTGTCATGCGATGGCAATATTTCACAAATTTTGTATTCTCAAGGCTTACCAGTCCTGAAGCTGTAACTGCAATGAAGCCATCAACATGACAGCCACCAAACTGTGTGAGAGACGGGACCAGTCTTGAGTTCCTCTGAAACTTCTCCATGTACTGTGTCTTGTCTCGCTTATCAGGGTCAAATACCACCTGCAAAATGATGAAAAATAAAATATGGATCAATTGCATCAACAAAGTAAGAAGCATTTTGTCCTCAAATATAGCTCTAGATATGAGGGGGGTATAAGGAAAATATAAAATTGACCCATTTTCAATTTCATATTTGTGCATAAAATTTGATCGAATCCATTCCATTGTTTTCAAGTTACATGTATTGAACAGAAATCAACCAAGAGCCATAACCAATTATCAATGCCTATACAAAGAGTAAAGAAAATTCATAAAAAAAATATAAAAGTTAGTGATTGGAAATGAAGAATTAATGGATGGTTGGACACTTGCATGATATAACACAACACCTAACCATTGTGTAGCAGGGTATCAAAATGCTGAAAAATCATAATGAACACATGCCTTTTCAAATATATAGAAAATTTCACCTCCAAAAACTGAAAATCTTCAGATAAAAACTGATATTTTTCATACTTCTGCTCAGCACATAGGTTGTGGGTACTTGTTAGAACCTCCTTGGAGAGGCAGTTCTAAAGAGTACCCGCAATCTATGTTTTTGAGCAAAAATAAGGAAAATAATATATACCCCTGTTATTCCAGTTTTACTATATAAAAGTGGGGTTTAAAGGGTAAAAATTATCTAGGCCTGTTTTTGTGACGATACCCAGTGTATCCATTCACCTTCATCAGAAATAAATCTGGGCCCAGTTGTTCAAAGCTAACGATGTCGTCAGTTAAAGATTCGTTAAAATTTACATCCAGTGATACGCAAATATGCTGAAAATTTTTGCTGAAAAAATAGTGCAAAAGCTACTCACATTTTTTCAGCAAAAAATATCAGAATATTGTATATCGTAAAGAGCCTTAACGAGCTCGTTAAGCTAACGACGCTTTGAACAACCGGGCCCTGCACAATAGGGACTGAGTAAAAATGACAGTAAGTAAATCAGAAAATATAGGTCATGGTCACATAAAATGACACTTCACTGTTTGAGTCCAAGTTAGGAAAAAGAATACCAGACTTGATGATTACAGGTCTCATAGTTAATTATTTATTATTTAATAATTTATTGTTTGCAGTTCACTAACTCATGAAAGCATGCAGTTATGTGCACAGCAAGAGAACCCTTTGATGCACAAATTTTGCAAGTAGACTAATGGGTTCATAAGTCCATGAGTTGCTAGAAAAAAATTCTTAAGCAAATATTTTTTTATCTTTAAAACAAGAGGCCTATGGGCCACGATTCGCTCACTTGAGTAAAACAGCCATTGCATATTTGCAGATGCCATTCAACATTCTTCCAGTATTGCCACAGAAACTAGGGCACAAATTTGACTGTGCTGTAAAAAGGTCAAAGGTCATCCTAGGAATATCATTTGTATAAATTCGGAAGTCATAGAGAGCCCAATGCTATATATCAAGATTCAGCCTCAAAGCTGTCTTGGTTCTGGAGAAGATTTTTTAAGTGTTTTTTACCATCTACGGGCATGGAGTCAAACTTGTTCAACAGTGCAGAACCATTTTAACGTTGTCAATACGCCTTCAACAGAAAGCCCCATGTTACTTATGGTGAAAACTGGTCACCTCGGAAAGGCGCTTCTAATGAGTTTCCACAAGGTACATGTATATTTTTATAAAACATGAGAAAAATCATCTCAGAATTATCACCAAATACTGTTCCTTATCAAGTTCTCTGCTAGAACACTAAAAGAAAGCCACTTTTACCTGGAGGCCATTATGAAACCATACTGCAGACAGAACATCTTCACCTTCTACTGACACACTGCCAATACACACCCACTTGTTTAACAGATTATCCTGGAAATAACAAAAAAACTCTCTCCATAACTCAGAGGACTTATAATCCATTTTATACTGAATTCCCCTAACAGGGTCTTTAGGAAAAGATGCCTATGACATCACCAAAGCCAAAGGTACATTTGCATATTTAACTGTAAAAACAGAAGGCAAAATGATCAGGACCTCCATTGGCAACATATGAAATATGGGCCATTTTCTCCTGACATAACCTATTAAATGCTAAGCATGCTAGGAAATAAAGTCATATTTTTTTCTTATTTTCCCAGAAAACAGGTTTTGATATTTCATGCAAATTGTCTCCTTAGGAAACACTGTGCATGAAATGTCAAAGGCTGTCTTCTGGGAAAATAAAAAAAGAGCAAAATACTGTCTGCTGAAATTTTACCAAGTGCGGCACTAAGTGTTAACCCTAGTCCTGCTGAACCCGGACATACCTTGCCTTTGCAAACAGTGTAGATCTGCACTGTTTGACATTAAGTATGTGAATTTATAGCAACAATCCAGATCAACTAATCTGATTGGCTGTAAATTGGAAGTGGGAGAGGCATCTTAACCTATTCAGCAGGACAAGGGTTAATAAAGTCTGTTGCCATAATAATGTATCATTTTGACATCATCTCATAATTTTCAAATCCTGCACATGCCCAAAGATTCATATGGGCCTTTGCCCACCATTCACAGCAGACAATGAAGCTGATAGTGAAGGTCTTGACCAGACTGTGCAGTTGATAACAATGGTTTTGACTGTGTTGGTGTTTAAGGACGTGTCAACTCTTGTGGGTCATTTCCTGTCGTCTCCCAGAGAAAGGGACCCGGAGAAAGATAGAAGAGATAGTAGAGTAGATGAAAGAGAGGGACAGGGAAGAAAAAAGAAAGGGAAGGAACAGAAGAAATAACAACATTCGAGACCCGTCTACCCTTACCTGATATTCTTAAAGGTTACCATTGCAGCACTGTATCAAAGGTTATGGGATGTACATTAGTTTTGACATTTTCGCTTTTTAAATAGGTGGATGAACTGGTACTGCTAAGCGCAATTTATAGAGAAGCATTCCTGGGAAATCGTGACAAAAATTTGATATTTTTATTAATTACTTTAGTTCTGATGAGGTTAGCCTAAAAAGAAAAGTGAAATTAGGTGTAATTATTTTTTGATGTGAGGGTCAGTCTTGCAGAGGCCAACATAGACCTCTCAAATTCACCTTTTGCATTATGGAATTTAGCCGATTAAGACAATATTTGCATGTAAAGAACACAGGACTATTCCGTATTAAAATCATGTTTAATATCTACTGTTTTGAAGCACAGACCAAACGTTTTATGAAAGGGAATACTTGTACCACTGATAGTCCCCGTTTTATTTCCATTATACAATGTAAGTGCATTTAATTTGCTTGAGTTGCAGTTTTACAGCTCAGTAAACACTGTTATGGTCATGTCGTTCAGTTACCCGACTCACACTTTTCCTGGGTAGACTTAGTCCTCTAAGCAACAAACCAGTGCACATACTTTCACCGGTAACTTACAACTGCCCTTATTGAATCAGCGGATGTGGGAGAATGACTGTAGAAATGAGCTGCTCTGTATTGCTAAAGAGCTTATAACTAACACCTACATTTGCACAGATACATGCTGATCATCTTGCTTTTAAATAAAAAAAATGTAACTTTTACAGCCTTATTATCAAACTTACTTTGAAGGAGTATTTGCCGATCATGTTCTGGGATATTTTTTCTTATTGCTAAAAAAAACCTCATTTTGTGGGTCATGTATTCATTAGAAGTACACCGCAATCTCTTTATAACACTATTATTGGGGTCCCTAGCATAAACCATGTTAGTTAAACAACTGTATTATATCCAAACAAAAGCGTATAGATTATATTGAAAAATGACCATTTATGGTCATTTTTCAATATAATCTATACACTTTTGGGATCCATCTTTGAACCATGTTACATATATCCAAAACCTTGTTATAACGAACCGTGTTATAAAGAGGTTGTAGTGTACATCAACGAGGAGCTTTTTGTCAGTATCCAAATATACTTTTAGGGAGAAACGGAGAAAACATGCCTTCAAACATGGGCAAAATGTCCAGATTTAGATTTTGGTTTGATTTGGTGTTAAACGGCCCAGTCAACATTATAAAGGTCATGTCACCTGGGAAGGCTTAGACCTCTAAGTGGTTAAAAAGTACTTGTTAAATGACAACTGCCCTTCTTGAAACAATGGAAGGGGGAGAATGACCATAGAAAATATTTCATGATTAAACTCCAGGATATTGCCCAACCTGGCAGGGATCGAACCTGCAACCTCCTAATCGCCAGTCGGACACACATCAAACTAAGCCACAATGCCCCCCACCCCCCCCACCCACCAAACAGATTCAGATCATCCTACGCATGTGTGAAATATCATTTGGGCCTTTGCTTTCCATTTATTAATTCTTCTCATGCGGAATAAATTAAGATGCCACACCCACTTCTAATTACCAACCAATCAGATTACTTGATCCAGGTTTTTGATAAAAATTCACATATTTAATGACAAACAGTGCAGATCCAGATCAGTTGGCTTCTTCAGAAGCCAACTGATCTGGATCTACACTGTTTATTAAGACAAGGCATGACGTGTTTAGCAAGAGAAGGGTTAATTCTGTAGTACTTATCCAATGATTCTATTTAAGCACAGTGAAGGTCCTGATCAGACTGCTAAGATGTGCCATCTGATCTGGGCCTTCACAGTCTGCATACGCTTGAATATGTTTTCGCATGGCATGGCCTAAATACCCCGACAAATTTAAACTGCCCTGAAACATACCTCCATTGCCCAGACCTGACAATTACTGTCATCATTGATGATCAAAAGTTTTGATCCTGTCGGGTCCCAGTGTAACTGTACCACATGATTAGCTGATGTAGTAACATGAAATGGTTCCCAAGGTTTATCCAAATCAAACACCTCCACCACACACCTCTGTTCAAAGGAGCTGAAAAGAAAGAAGTTACCCTTACAGCTCCAGATAAACAGCTTTTTGACCCATTTATATGGAGAGGACTTCTACCACAACTCTTGGACTGGTCTATTTCTAATGGCAGGTTGTCTAGTTAGTCTTCTGTATTATTAGTTTAACCCTTAAAGCGCCAGTCATAACTAAAGCAGACGACAATTTTTTTTTATTTTTCAGAGAAAATAAATCTTGACATTTCATGTGAATTGTCTGCTTGACAATTCACATGTCAAGACTTGTTTTTTCTCTGAAAAATAATAATAATAATAATAAAAATTGTCGTCTGTTACAAATTTAAGGGTTAATACAAATCCTCACTGTAATTAATGCATTGTTGACTGGCACCTTGATCAGACACCGCATATATTATGGATATTATGGTATAAGAAGGTAAATCAATTAATCTGCAAATCACTAGAGAGCATGCACAGGTCTCAGAGATGCAGTATCAGGCTATGCTCTAGCAAATGGTGGACCAGTTATGCCCGCTGCCGAAAGAAGTACACTGTAGGCAGCATGGAGAGTTGGAACAGGCTATACTCTGGCGAGAGAGGGACCATTTGATGCCAGGGCCAAGTTGTTCAAAGCATCGTTAGCTTAACGAGCTCGTTAAGGGTCATTTTGTTAACTCTTTTATCAGATTCAATATACAGTATTCTGATATTTTTTGCTGAAAAAATGTGAGTAGCTTTCTCACATTTTTTCAGCAAAAAATTTCAGCATATTTGTGTATGACTCGATGTAAATTTTAACGAATCGTTAACTAACGACATCATTAGCTTTGAACAACTGGGCCCTGGTTTCCAAATTGGTACATGTATCAATAAACGTGAGGACACCCCTTAACCCTTGTCCTGCTGAATAAATTAAGATGCCACACCCACTTCTAACTGTCAGCCAATCAGATTGTTTGATTCAGATTGTTGATATAAATCCACATACTTAATGAAAAAACGTGTAGATCCAGATCAGTTGGCTTCTTCAGAAGCCAACTGATCTGGATCTACACGGTTTGCAAAGGCAGCATTTATCCGGGTTCAGCAGGACAAGGGTTAGAACTGTTTAAAAGATGTCTAGGTTAAATGTGCCTGCAAGCAGCTTCAGTATATTAGTGAACATTATGTGTTGACAAAAGGTTTCTTTGTTTTTGTAGCTCCAGATATGGTGTAAATTTTAATATCAAATATTAGAAAACATGAATTATTATGGAACGATTTATTCATGTCTTTCTGAAGAGAAAATGGGCCCAGCTCTTCAAAAACCAGTCTTAGGCTGAAGAACTGACATTTTGTTAAGCCCTGGATAGGACAGAAATATAATTCATGTTGGTAGGATGCATGAGTATGTAAGTTTCATTTATTCATATGTCCATTTGTCAGTCCATTTTATCTGTCTTCTTTGAATGAGGAATTAACTATGTGGCACCTTTAACACTAAACTGCTGCTTTCTTTAAGAGTTTTTTTTATGCGTAACTGAGTTATTTTCTTGATACTTCCTTAACTGTTTTATTGACAAGAAACTGGATAACTTCAATCATCAAGTGTTAGTACAAAATGTAGTAAGTTTGAAAACTGACTCAGACTAAAGGCAGTATTTGCCTAAACTTAAATCAATTCAGAATGTTAAAGGCCAGCTGACCAATCAGAAGAATGCTTTCATTAATGCTGCATTTTTTTTTTTTTAACCAAAGCCTGCAGGAAAATGAATATTTTGTTTTTAGTTTCCTTTATCAGTCAGGAACATAACTTCTTCTGTGTAAATCAGCCAGTGTACGGCCATAGCTAACGATTTTTTTGACTGCTGAGTTTCAAGGAAAAGGGGTAAAACTTTCATAGATATGTTATGAAACTGACTGTTGTATCAGTATGTAAAAAATTCTAACTTAAATAATCAGACACATCACCAAGGGATTGTAGGCGTTATTGATTTTTTTATCATGTTAAGAGTTTTTATTGGAGATTTTCTGCAATTGCAAATAGTTCAAACAGTTTTTTTCTGAAAATGATTTTCAAATAATTGGAACACCCAGATCAATATTTATTTTTTACCTGTTCGAACTAATAGGAAATCTATCATATTTCAGGTTAAAATTTTGAGAAGATTTATAGCTGGGTAAGTTAAGATTCAACTATAAAGTTATAAGTTTACAGTTCAACTATAATGTTATCTCCCTTCCAAAATGTAATAGTTAACTTTCCTTTGGCTGAAGGTTTTAACTTATCTAGGTTATTTCTCATAACTGCTTTCAGTTAAAAAAGTATACTTTTTCATTAACTTCAAAGGCCCTGTGTACAGATTTCTGGACGATGTGTACAAAATTTTATTGTTACGTAACAGATCTTTCGTACAAAATTAACCATTTGCCCATGAAAATTGCAGTGAGTCAACTGAGTCTATAATCAGAAGGTGAAAAATGCAGGCACAAAATAAAAAATAACTAAAACAAGTTAAATCTACAAACTGTAGCAAAGTTACATGTATTCACTCTTTTGAGTTAAAAAAAGTTTAACTTGAAGAATTATGCTTCTGACTGTTTCTGGCACTGAAAGAATCTGCGTAAATAATTCTGAAAGAACCCCCCACACCCACTCCAGCATGCTGTAAAACATACAAACTGGCCGAGCAGACTCGGTAGAGTTGACCTGATACTGAAGCAGAGCCAAATTTGTTATAGGTCAAGGACCCATGACCCACAGTTGTGCAGCTAGCCATGAGACAAACCTCAAAATCAGGATCAGAATTTTTACTGGTGATACGTCTAATGACATTCAATCACCAGGACTTGCGATATGGGAAGTTAGTCTCTAGCTCTCACCAGAGGGCATTCCAATATCTGATTGCTTGAGGGAAGAAGAATAAACCCTTGTAAATGTCAGTTCTTGCAGCTAGGGTCTGAAAAGTCAATAAGTGATGATTTTTATTGCGTCTAATTGTGGGGGGGGGGGGGGGGGGGGGGGGGGGGCTTATCATCTGTTGGAATGCTGGCAGTTGGGGTCTGAAAAGTCAATAAGTAATGATTTCTACTGCACCTAATTGGGTGGGGGAGGGGGGGGGGGGGGGGCGGGGGTAATAAGATCATCTTTTGGAATGTTGGCAGCACCTTTATACCTTTGTACAAAAGAATCAATCTACTGTCTCTTCCTCTTTTCTTGAAAGACTCCCATTATTCCAGTAACACTCCCAGTTTCAAAGCAGTAATTGCTATTTACAAATCTAGTAGTCCTATTCTGGAGTTTTTTGATTTCTTACTAAAGAACCACACCTCGAGGAGTCCAAACACAGCTGATATATTCCAAAATGGAACTAGTCCCCTTAGTAGTATATGCTGCCTCTTTTATATTCTTAGGACATTGATAAAGATTTCGTCTCAGGAAACCAAGAGCTCAATTTGCCTTAGTACACATGTTGCTAATGTGTGTATTCCATCTCGAGTCATACAAGATTGTTACTCCTAGGTACTTAATGGAATCCACATTTCAATGAGTGTACCCGCTAAAGAGTAAGAAGTGTCTGTCTTCGTTGTTCTCTTCCTAGTTACATGTATCTGCATTATATTGCATTTGACTGGCTGAAATCTCATACCCCATTGTCTGGCCCAACATACTAATCTACCTATATCCTTCTGGTTTATATGAATCCTCTGTGTCTTTGATTTCACAACAGCAAACACAGTCATCCGTGAGCAGTCTTATTTCTGAGTCTATTTCTATCTATCTCTAAATACTGCCATTTGCTCTTACAGAAATTGGAGGCAGGTCTGTGCAGTGCCTGTTAGTAGCAGACAGAAAGAAGCAAATTATAGTGCAGGAATAAAAAGTGTGATAATGAAAGATAGAAACTAATGATAGCAGTGCTCCAGATAATTATTTTTATGAGATTAAAATAGTGAAGTGTAGCTATAAACAGATAAAAACAAGCTTTCCAGGATCTAAGGGCATGTGTGTTGCTGCTTGCAGACTTCATCCTTAAAGGCCTTGAGGCTCTGCAAGCAGGAAACAGATCTGGGGAGGGTATTCCACTGTAGGTCTTGGTGTGGGAGTATCTGGAATATCTTTCATTTTGATGAAGGCCGGAAGGGGGAGAACTACTAAACCATGAATAATTTTATAAAAAAAAAAAAAAAAAGCCCGCCTTTGTTCCAATGTTCTCAATCCAAGTTCTACATGTAGTAATATCTGAGTTACATGTACACTGGCCTCTCAGTCAAAGTTTGGACCCAATATACACTGGACTAGTAATTATAGTTCAGGTATTGTATTAATTGGAAATGTGTTGTCTTGGCTGAGTTTTCATAATTTTTGTAGATGAAGTTTAAATGCTCATATTTCAATTACTTCTTCAAATATATGAGATTCATTTTCAAAAAGCAATACTTCAATATATGACCTTTAAGACCATTCTGTAGATTTCTTTCTTGAAGAATGAACAATTTGTATTTGTGGCGTAGGCATTGAGATCACACTGAAAATGGGAATATATTAGTACCGGCCTGGGATTAAATAAGCCAACGTATAAACAAATAAGGAAGACTCAGCTCAGGTTGTGCCGGACTACAAATATATTAGATAAGGTGCAATTTTACTTATTGTGCCATGGTTTTCTGTCAACCAAATGAGAACTTCTGGATCAAAATGTACTGCAAAAGTGCCGTGAACTTATCTTTTTTCACAGGCTCACCTGTGGTATAAATATTTTACTGCTATTGTTTACCCCTTCCATGCTTGTCACACTAGCACCAGTAAAAATACGGTTCGCGCTACATTTGCGTAACCTCACGCTCCATTCTTCATGGTTCGCACAAACCACATGCCAAACCTGCGCTAAATCCATGCTCATCCAGTGCTTGTTTCCAGCTAATGAGCAAAATTTTTATTGTCGAGCATGAACGATCACGATACTTGTACTGTAGATCTACCTGACCTATCATAAGACCTATCATCATTAAAAAAATTCTGATTCAAAGAGAAAGAGGAAAAATATCAATACTTCTTGGATAAAAACCATCCCTTATCTAGAGCTGTGTTGACAACGGTTAGTTCTAGATATTAAGCTCCTTATCGCCCGACGTATCATCGTCAATTCAAATTCTGATTCGCACCGGTTTCATACCTGTCATCTGTTTCCGTGGGTTTGCTGACAGCAACAATATTTCGGCAGGATATACTTGTGCAATATCTTTCATCAGCTACCCAGTCTTTTTGAGCTTTTGACTTGGAAATATCAACGCAATAAACTAGATCCATATTGAAAGAAATGCTTGAAAATGCAAAAAATTATCATTTGTTTTTCAATTTTAGCTCATTCGGAAACCTTTTATAAAACTTATTGTCCGCAATACAGCCAAAAAGACCGAAACGTATTTATAATGTAGAACTCGGCTATTCCCGGCGATTCGGGTCTCCCTATTTGCCGACAAGAACCGACAAGCGCCGTCAAGAAGTGACAAGAGCAGACAAGAAAAGTTTTATGGTGACAAGAAGCTTTCTTTCAATGTCCTCGAATATATAATTGTGTCAAAAATATTTTTGATACGTTTTTTTGTCATAGAAAACCCCTTTTGTAAAATTTTAAAGAAGGTTGGAGAAAAAGGGGAACACTATATCTTCAGAAGATTAACTGCATTTACCGACAAGAGATATTTAAGGTGACAAGAAGCTTTCTTGTACTTTCTTGGAGTATACTTTAGTTTAAAAGTGTATTTTAGATGCTTAGAAATCATTTTTGTCCTGAAGTAGAAATCCCTTTTGTTAAAATTGAAATGATTTTGGAAAGAAAATGGAACACTTCTTCAGATGATTAACCACATTTACCGACGAGATATTTTATGGTGACAAACCACTTTTGTTTGTTTTGTTGGGGTTTTTTTTTCTGTTTTTTTTTTTTTTTTTTTTTTTTTTTTTTATGCTATTTTCCTGTGTATATTAATGTTCATGAGTATGTTTTTGATAATTTTCTAATCTTAGAACTAAATTTAATGGAGGTTTTTAAGAAGACATTATCACTACAGAAAACTAACCGCTTTTACGGACAAGAGATTTAACAGGCTAATGGTATATCCAGTTTGAGTATCACTGACACGAGCAGACAAGAAGTTTTTTATATAATATTTCAATGTTTCTAAATATATTTTAGGAAATTTATCTTATCTTTGAGACGAGATTGACGCATTTAAATGACATGCATAGTCAAAATGCAATCGGACTTCTATCGATTTACCGACAAGTAAACAAGCTCACATTTTACTCACACTTTCCTGTCGGTAATTTGAATGTTTCTTGTCGGCAATTTTAACTTTGGTATTTAGAGATGGGATTTAGCTGTCTCTCATTTTGTCAAATTATAGTTATCACCACAAAAAGTAGTAGAACAAGTGTTGACATGTCACTTTTTACATAAAAGAAACCTATACCGACTCCTCTGCAAGTCTCATCAGGTGGTGGACCATGTTGTCTTATGTTTGATAACATGCTCAGATTCCCCACTACAATGTATATGTTTGTTTTATTTTTATTCAGTACATTCTAAAATTACAGTATATGGACCTATAAACATATTATTTTTTTCTTCTTACACACCTAGTTAACTTACAGGCTGTTAGGCCGTGCCAGAGGTTCAAGGTGTGCTAAAGAAAGCAATTAGCAGGCAATAATTAACTTACAGGCTGTTAGACCGTGCCAGAGTTTTACTGCGTTGCAATGCAGTGCGTTCATTTTAGATTTTTATTAATTAAGAATACTTTTCAAACATATTTGGTTAAATTACAGGCTGTTAGGCCTTGCCAGAGATTCCATAAATGTTCAGAAAACATTTCGGCGTCTTTCATTTTGACTTGTCAAACAGGTTTTGTTAACTTGCAGGTTGTTAGGCCGTGCTAGAGGTGCCAAACATGTTCGAAAATATTAAACCATTTCGCAGTCTTCCATTTTATAAAGATTAACACCATTCTTTTGTACTGAAATTAAATTAATTTTCCAAGTCCGGAATTCTTGCAGGTTTCCATTTCAAAGTAGATTTCAAATATGGTTCATGGCCTCACAATGATTACTTTTCCAGTTGGTTTAAACATATTTTATTATAGCATAACTATCATTACAATATGATGCAAGTCATTATACAAATTGGGATTAGAACGAAAGCACAAGTACTTATATAGTTCTTCTCCCAGTTCTACATGATTCGACCAAATACCGTCCTTTTCGTAGGGGAGACTGGCTTTGTTAGACAAGAAAATAATAATAATAATAAAAAAAAAAAAAAAAAAAAAAAAAAAAAAAAAAAAAAACATTTTTTTTTTCTAAGGCGGGTAACTATTACGCACATGTGCTAATTTATTCATACGAGTTATGTAGGTAAAGAAACAGAACCAAACAGAACAGTTTACGGATCGACAAAGGTCGTTCTCATCAAAAGAAAGAGAAATAGATGTTGGTATTTTTTTAAAAATTTAGGCATAACTAGTACATTTATCTTCATGAAATCATAAACATGATTCGTTATACATGAAGAAATAGAATATAGTCTAACAAAAACAAAAACAAAAACAAAAAAAAAACAACGAAACTTTAACGTAGAATATGTAGAAGTAAATTGAGGAAGGTATCCAAGCACTCATCCGTTGGCGCTCATTCATTCAGTCAAGACACGACAGTCATTAAGATAATTGCTGTCAGTCAGTTTTGAGCTACTTCGGTCGATTAATCACAAGCGACTTGGCCTGTCACTGCGTATAACTTAGACTCGTTATGTCACTTGCACTTCGCATGTAATTCATAATACACATAAGTCAACATAGCTTTGACACGAGAAATGTATAACATTATGACACTAAACTATTTATCATCTTTTAATTCCCAGTTTCCAATAATTAATTCTGTTGTTTATTCTTTCTCCCTCCCTTCCTATTTTTCTTTCATTCTATTCTCCCTTTCTCTCTCTCTCTCTCTCATTTGAAGGAACTTAAAAGTTCCATTAAGTGCATATTATATGAATCAGCACATGTGATAATGGAACTTAAGTTCCATTGTCACTTAGGTGAAAAGCAAAAGGCTCAGGTGCGACTGCGAATCCGTGCGGGGGCATCCGTGCAGTCCCGCCAGAGCCTTCGCTGTTCGCACACACGTAGTATAGACACAGAAAAAAGGTTTAGATCAAGAATCAGACACCTAGCCCTACTAGATGGCTCTATATGCGCACTTGAATGTGTTTATGGAGGACGAAAATACATTATATATGTCAGTAATTGCGTCTAGGACCTTCTTGTCACCATAAAACTTTTTTGTCGGCTCTTGTCATTTCTTGACGGCTCTTGTCGGTTCTAGTCGGTTCTTGTCGGCAAATAGGGAGACCGGGCATTTCGTACGAAAATTGCCGAGTTAAGAAAAGACTGTTCTCTGGTACTAAAGATCCCGAGTTCGATCCCCGTTCAGAGTGAAAAAAATTATACACAGAATTTGGCCCATCTGGAAGGCTATAAAGTTCAAATCTTACAGAATTTTCTGACCATTTTACAACAAATTTTATGAAGAAATGAACATAAATCACACACTTCAATGGTTTTCACAAAACTTCTTACATGAAAAAAAAAAAAAAAAAAAAAAAAAAAAGACATTAGTCTATATTTGGGGAGCTTCAAAGTGATGTTTAAGAAAATCTCACAAAGTTTTGTTAAATCTCCCTTAAAAGTTTGCCTAATCTCACAGATTTTAGTCCACTGGTTATAGCATGTACATGTATGTTTTTGGGTCCAAACAGGCTTAAATTAGGTGTTCAGAAATTCCAAACGAAGTATGATTTGGCTCCGCCAGACAAGGCAGCAAACACTGTCGTCGTTGTTTGACGGCTCCATTTAGTTAAAACTCTTAAGCAAGAACTTGATGGTACAAAGGCCTATGAACTACAACCATTGATTGGACAGAGGTCTGTGGTTAATGAATATACCTACCATTCAGTCACCGAATTCGCTGTAAGTGTTAAATGAAGTTTCTACGTTTGAATGAAGTTTTGACTAAACTAAAATCCAGAAGTTTTCATGCATCTAGTTTGTCTACGTATTTCTTTTTCCAGGCTTTACATTACACTACATCATAATCTTATAAATGAAAAACTTAATGATTAAACTCAATGGGCATTTCATAGGGACTGTTCCCTTTATCTTGTATGAAACAGTAGAAATGCTATTTTTTTTCACTTCCAAAAAGCAATACCTTCTTTGAACTAAAATCTGAACAAGTCTATTCTACTGCCTATTGATATGTCTAACATTGCTGGATGAATGGGAAACACCGTAGATCCTGATCAGGCACTGCTGAATTCTGGTGCATCTAATCTGGGTCTACACCATTTGCTCAGGCCCATCTGTCCGAATACTTAGATTCAATATAGTATGGCCTCTATCATAAACGGACGATCAACAAAGTTCTCGGCCCAGTTTTTCAAAGTTAACGATCTCGTTAGTTAACGTATCGTTAAAACTTTGATCATTAAATATGGTGTATACCTTAATATTTTTGCTGAAAAAATGTGAGTAGCTTTTGCATTTGTAAAAGCTACTCACATTTTCAGTAAAAATACTTGTGAATTAGATATTGTACTTACTAGAACTATTAACATTTTGACCACTAACGAACTTGTCTTTTCTTCCATTGTCTATTTTCTTTTCGAAGGTATACAATCTAGTACAGCTTTTAATGACTTAATCAGTTACGTTCCTTTGTGAAGTCGCCTCTATATGGACAGGTGAATTGATATTAGGAGAAGTCAGGGATTACTAAGGTTTAGAAAAAAAATAAAATTGTTGAATTTCCTAATACATGTATGACCGGTAATAGCCAATTTACGTTATAAGTAGTTGTGGTCATGCAAGCCATAAATCAATCTCATAAATCCGTAAACGAATGACAAATCAGAATGTTCAGACCAACAGACATGAACCCCAGAATAAAGGGTGTAAACAGGCGTCTGCAGATAGTAAGCATTACTTGGTAAGCAAGCTTCGCCTACCATGCCCACAGGCCTGAACAAAAGAAATGTAGGTAGAAGCGTATGTCTGGGATTTTGGAAGCCTACTTATTGCTCCTCACTGGCAAAAAAAAAAAAACAAACAAACAAACAAACAAACCAGAAGCAATTCTGGAAACTGACACGTTGTAGGGATTGACCAGATTATGATGTCTCCCATAGAACTTCTTAAGTGTTGCTACCAGTTTGGTTTTTTTGATACCCCTGGCTCAACAACTTTGTAGTGAGCGCTTTCCCACGCTCCATGAAGTCCTGATAATTTGAACAGGCTCTGACATAACGGATTAACAGTGATAAGTAAACGGCATATGCTGGTGCAGAAGAGATATTACTGCTCAGGAATGGAAAGTTAACAATGGGAAAATTAAAGTCATCCAGTATATCATAAAGCCTAGTAGTAAGCTTTCCAAGTACAACTGGTAATAGCCAATTTACGTTAAAAGCGCTATTGCCAGTCGACTGGCAATAACTAATGATCGATAAAATCGCTTTTACCAGTGACTGGCAATAGCCGATTTACATTAAAATGTTTATTAGCCGTCGACTGGCAATAGCCACTTTGAAAAAAATAAATAACAAGAGCAAAAAAAAAAAAAAAAAAAATAAAAAAATAAAATAAATAAATAAATAAATAAAAAAAAAATAAAATAAAAAAAAAATAAATAAGAAACAACTGGAGCCAATCTAGAATGTTTCTCTGCAAAACTATTTCTAATATAATATACCGTTCTTATTCTGCTCTCAAGTTAATATTAACCCTTACCATGTTGGGTAAAATGAAATATTGAACTATTTTTCTTAGCTTCCCAAAAAACGTTTTGACATTTTATGCAAATTGTCTCCAATACAGTCTGATCCAAAAGAGACAATTTGCATGAAATGTCAAATCTTGTTTTCCAGGAAAAATAAGAAAAATATCAATTTATCGTCTGCTGAATTAGTCCAGAGAGTGACAAAGCTTATATTGTATTTGATGGGTGACTGAAAGCACATTACCAAAAATAACGTTTATTTACTTATGAAATATGCTTAAGGGTTTAAATGTGTCAGCAAGTAAAATGAATTTCGTCATCATGTTTATTTGTTCATATGTTTCGTTCAGCAAAATTATTCGTTTCCGTTTATTTATTTGTTTATTTATTTATTCATTCAATATTGTGGGAGGGTGACGCAATTAGCTAAAAGGCTATTCTACCTTGCGGTCCTTTATAAATAAAAGGTGTATATAGTATTCATAAGCATTATAAGAGCTTACAACAATGAAATGAGGCTGAAAAAAGAAAAAAAAAATGTGTGTGTGTGTGTGTGTGTGTGTGTGTGTGTGTGTGTGTGTGTGTGTGTGTGTTAAGTGCAAAATTAAATAAAAATAAAACATAACCTCGCATCTGCACCGAGGAAAAATTATGCAAAGTCAAATATACAGTGGATCAGGGAACATGCGGCGGAAACCAATGTCCAAACAGCAAGCCCCTGCTCGAAAAGTTACATAACACACGGTATAGGTCCAGTATAGTGTCGCTGTTGAACAGAATGTTTAAAAACTGTGATGTATAGATAAAACATTTACATGATACTTTGTATGCAAGTACAATTAGATAAAACTACAGTGAAGCTTTAAGACTTTTACTTAAATATATTTAGGGAACAAGCGTTTCTTACAGACTGGGGAAGAGCATTCCATAGCATAAGAGCTGAAAAAGAAAAGTAGCCATTGTATAAGGACGTACGCGACTTTGGTACGTACAACAAAGAACCTTAGATAAAGAGAATGTGCCTGTGATAACGGTGTCATTAAAGTTGATATATAATCTGAGGAGAAGTCATTCAGCGCCCTGCATGTGAGTACTGCCTTATTCTATTTGGTACTGAAAGCCAACCAAGTTCTTTGAACATCTGATCAGATGGTGTGTTAACACTAGTCCTGTTGAACCCGGATATCCCTACCTTTGCAA
Organism: Anodontia alba; assembly: GCA_964016985.1. Lineage (NCBI taxonomy): Eukaryota > Metazoa > Mollusca > Bivalvia > Lucinida > Lucinidae > Anodontia > Anodontia alba. The sequence goes on from OZ024826.1 coordinate 95,030,527, forward strand.
ACAGTGTAGATCCAAATCAGTTGGCTTCTGATCTGGATCTGCACTGTTTGCAATTCAGTATTTGAATTTGTATCAACAACCTGGATCAAGTAATCTGATTGGCTGAACATTAGAAGTAGCCGTGGCATCTTAATTTATTCAGCAGGACAAGGGTTAAATTCGGTGCGCAATGTGATACGAGCCGCACGCTTTTTAACCCTTGTTATGCTGAATAAATTAAGATGCCATGCCCACTTCTAATTTTCAGCCAATCAGATTGCTTGATCAGGATTGTTGCTATAAATTCACTTACTTAATGGCAAACAGTGTAGATCCAGATCAGTTGGCTTCTTCAGAAGCCAACTGATCTGGATCTACACTGTTTGCTAAGACAGGGCATGTCGTGTTCAGCAAGAGAAGGGTTAAATTTTGTTAGGCGTTCAGTATGTGTAGCTGCTGCAGAGCCCCATGTCACAGAGCCGTAATCAATGAAAGGAAGAATGTAGCCTTGGTAAAAAAAGATAATAAAACTTCAGGTAGAACATAAGTAGATAGATGTCGAAAAAGTGATATCTTGATGGTCAACATCAAATGACGAAGTCAAATTTCCATTCATATAGATACCAAGAAGCTTCTGTTTGGAAACATTCTGAATGCTGATATTTTCTAGATGACTGTTTAATTTGCGGGACATGTTTAGTCGATGTCTTGTTCTAGCTAACATGCATGTGATTTTACCAAAGAGAAGTTACATTTTGTTTGGCTTGCTTCATTTAATAGCATTTTCAAAATCACACCCCAAATTATTTTCAATGATGTTTACGTTGCTGCCTTTAGTATGGACAGTAGTGTCGTCGTCATAAAGATCGGAAGAGCAATGATCAGAACAAATCGGTAGATCATTGATAAAAATAAGAAATACGGATTAAGTGGTGCCTAGAATCGACCCCTGCGAAACGCCAGAACGTACATAAGTCTGTTAGTCCCTTATCACATTGAATGGTGGGCTGGCGATTACTCAAAGTCGATTTAAACCACTGAAGAGCTGAAAAACTGAATTTTTATATGGAAATATTTTTTTATTCAAGACTCAAAAGCTTTACGGGTCGAGGAACAGGGCACCAATTATATCTCCGTTGTCTGCATTCCGTCCAACTATCAAAGAATTCGATCAATGCAGTTTGGCAGCTGTGTTTTGACTGAAACCTGATTAATTTGAAATTTATATTTTTATATTGGTTATTTTTTTTTTATTCCGTAGACTACTAGTGGGTACTTTTAACATACTGTTGGGTAGTTTTTTAACATAGAAAATACCAAATAAATGCCTGAACATGGGAACGTCCGTCGTCCGTCCGTCCGTATTTTCGTTTCCGAAAATGTAAATGGCTTTTCACAAAACTTGATGCGAGCATTGATATTGTAGAAATCTGGTCTGGAATTGTTAATGGGCAAAGTTCGTGATTTTTTGACAGAGCTATCTGCCTGCAACACATCCATATTTTCATTTCCGGACGTTACTTATGTAAACATCAATGGATTTTCACCAACTCGGTGTGTGCATTGATATTGTAGAGAACTGGCTTGGGATTGCTGATGGATAAATTTCGCCAGTTTTGACAGGGTTATCTGCCAGCAACACGTCCCTAGTTTTATTGCCGGACGATAACTTTAGTAAATATCAATGGATTTCATCTAACTTGGTATGTGCATTGATATTGTAGATATCTGCTTTGGGATTGCTAATTGGCAAATTTAGTCCATTTTTGACAGTTATCTGCCCGCAACAACTCCGTATTTTAATTTCAGGGCAATAACTTTAGTAAATCTCAATAGATTTTCACCATATTTAATATGTGCATTGATATTGTAGAGATCTGCTTTCGGATTGCTCATTGGCAAATTTCGTCAATTTTTCACAGAGTTATCTGCCCGCGACATGATAATGGCGGGACATTGTCGTTTAACGTTTTTATTATACTTTTGATAATCAGCATAACAATTAATATAGCTGGAGAAATAACTGAGGTTGCCGGTATAAATATCTCAGGTCCTAGGCCATCTAACCCGTTGCAATGGAGGATTAAACTACTGGATTCATTCCAGTGATAGCCGCAACCAGGGTAACACTACAGTATACACAGCGATAGTGACCACATCCGCCGTTGGAACACTAATGTGTACCGTGCCATTAATGAACACCTTCATTGTGGGAACTCTGTTGTATACAGTAACAGCAATACCCACTTTCACCATAGGAACACTACTGTATATAGTGCCGTTAATGACTAGCTCTACCGTGAGAAAGTAAGGAACACCTCCACCATGGGAACACTGCTAAATATAATGTCAGTGATAGCCATTCCCTCCCTTGGAACACTACTGTCTATAGTGCCAGTAATTGCAACCTCCACCATGGAAACACTACTGTTGTGTACATGCCAGTAATGACCACCTCTACCTTTGGAACATTACTGTTTACAGTGGCAGTAATGATCCCCCGCCACTAGTGGGAACACTAGTGTATACAGTGGCAGTAATGACGCCTCCACCATTGGAACACAACTGTATACAGTGCCAGTAATGACAACCTCCATCGTGGGAACACTACTGTATACAGTGCCAGTAATGAAAACTTACATCGTGGGAACACTGCTGTTTACAGTGCCAGTAATGACAACCTCCACAGTGGGAACACTACTGTATACAGTGCCAGTAATGACCCCTCCACCGCAGAAACACTACTGTATACATAACTAGAAATGACCACCTTAATCATTGGAACACTAATGTATAAAGTGCCAGTAATAACCACTCCATCGTGGGAACACTACTGTATAAAGTGCCAGTAATGACCACCTTTACCCTGGGAACACTTGTGTATCCAGTGCTAAGAAAGACCATCTGCACCGCGGGAACAATGTTGTCCATAGTGCCAGTAAAAGCCGCCATCTCCACCGTAGAAACACTACTGTATACAGGGCCTGTAATAGTCACCACCACCGTGGGAACACAAGTACTAAAAACCTCCATCCCGGGAACACTACTATATGCAGTGGCAGTAATGATCGCCTCCACCGTGGTAACTCTACTGTGAACAGTGCCAGTAATTTCCACCTTCAGCGTGGGAACACTACACTGTATCTAGTACGAATGTCAGTCAGGTTTTAGGCATAAGCATAGTTCTCAGACGACTATGGTTAAACTTATAGACCAGTGGATGAATTATATAGACGGTGGGGATCGCGACCACTCGCACTTAATATGCACACTATCAAATTATAAACTAAGTAACTTAAGTTTAAACTGGTTTACGTCGTATCACGACGCTCGGTTACAAGCCATTAGCAGTAATCATAGGCTATCGGAATTTTCCCAAATCCTGTCAGTCCCACAGGGTTCAGTTTTAAGACCCACATCATTATTATTCTTTATTAATTACCTGCCCCTGTCTATCCAACATGGTTCAGCAGATTTCTTTGCAGTTGACAGCATCCTCCACGCATCAGGAGACAACAAAGATGTTGAGTCTAAGTTCCAATCTTGTGGCACCAATGGAGCAAGCGTAATAATTGCCTATTATAATAAAAAATATTCTTAAGGCTGCTGGTACTAGGCTAACGCTTTAAAATATTGAAAATTTAGATATTTGAATTGACGACTGCCAAACATTGAACGTGAAATTACACACACACACACACACACACACACACACAAAAAAAAAAAAAAAAAAAAAAAAAAAAAAAAAACTTTTAGGACTAATTCTAGACAAGGTACTAAACTAGACGTCACATGTCGATTATCTCTATGCTGCGATTTCTTTGCAAATTTCGCTCTTGAAACAATTAGCCGCTGACGTACCAAAAAACATTCAGAAAATTTTTTTGTCAAAGCTACATCATTCCCCTCATAGTCTACGGTTCGAATGCCTGGGGAGCAACGTCTATTATGAATATTGAACGACTAAATAAACTCCAAAAGCGTGCAGCCCGCACAATCTTGAAAGTTGGCTTCATGACACCATCAGCAGGCATGTTTCAAAGCCTCGGCTGGATGCCAATAAATAGTAGACTAAAGTACAATAAGGCCATATTCACTGGTAAAGCGCTAAATGACCAAACTCCTGCTTATATATCTAATCTACTTACGCCAACCGCGGAAATCTGAAACAGTTTTATAATGGGTCCCTAATTATTGTACTTTATCAACATATTTTAGCGTACATTTTTTTCTCTGCATTTGTGATAGTACAACGATTTAAGTCTGTGACAGAGAAAGACATGTTCTACTATGAGCCGTAAACATACATATAACTCTTTCAAATCCTTGTTAAAATGTGTATACTGGCACTTTTGAACGTGTAACCCTCTTGAAATAAATAAATAAATGAAACACCGGCGAATCAATTACAATAAAGCCCAAAGGAGGACTTTATGTTACCCCTTCTCTTGCTGAACACGTTATGCTCTGTCAGCAAACAGTGTAGATCCAGATCAGTTGGCGAAGCAAACTGATCTGGATCTGCACTGTTTGTCATTAAATATGTGAATTTCTATCAAATCATGTCATTAAATATGTGAATTTCTATCAAAACATGTCAAAGCATGACGTGGGTTAAGTGATTCGCTGACGTTTACTCATCGATAAAATCCACAAAGATGAATTTCATTTTGAAAATATTGGTAAAATAGCTCATTTAAGAAAATTGCGCGGAGAAAAAAGTTTCGGGATTTTTTCTGCTTATTGTATTTATCAAAGTATAAATCCCGTTTTCAAATTGCTCTCGGCCAATTAAATTGTATTAAATATTTTTGTGTTTGTTGAGTTGGACTGATTACAGTAAACAACATTTGTTTAAACCAGTTTTCTCCACCATAGCGAATGTTCCACGCGATTAGTTTGGCCGCGCCATACGAAAACGTGTCTTCGGGCATATGCGGACAGCGAAGGCTCAGATCAGATTGCATATCCGCACAGTCTAATCGGGGCCTTCGCCGTCCGTTAATCAAATTATTTGGGCAATATAGAATATTTAAATGGAGGGCAAATGCCCGGATGATACTGCGCATGCGTCGGATGAATCTGTGCATTTTTGTGCATTCTCGAAGGGACATTTTCGCATGGCGCGGCCCTTTTATTGTATTGTATTGTCACGTTGCTACCAGTGATAATCAAAGCAGTCATACATGTAGGCCTGTTGAAAGAAAGAGTTTGTGTCAGCTTCACATCAAAGTTGATGGTATATTCATCAGGATACAAATATTCGCAAAAAAAGGTACAGTGAACCCTCGTTACAACAACATGATTTGTCCCCAAAGACGTTGCTGTTGAAAGGAATTTGCTGTTGTACAAAATATTAAATGAGCAGATTGATATCTAAGAAGGTCTTGTTTTATTCTTATTTCCTTATAGAAGGTATATTTTGGATATTTGTTCGAATCGCCTCACTAAGGCGATTCTAACAGATATCAAAAGCATATGTATCTTTAAAGTATTAAATACAATATTCTAGCATAATTTGTGATTAATTGTTCTTATTTCCTTATAGAACATGTGTTTTGGATATTTGTTAGAATAAGAATCCGAAACATATATTTCTTTATGGTATTAAATAAAATATTCTTGCATTATTTGTGACTAATTGTTGGTTTTATGACAGTCAAATTGTCATTATAACGAATTTTGTCGTTGTATCGAGTGTCGGTATAAAGAGGGTTGTCTGTAGCTTTTTTCTATTTTGACTGTTTCATCGTCGTCGTTGCTGTTCGCTGGAAGTTTTTCCGGATAGTAAAACAAAAAAAATATTAAGGGGACTGGCTACACTTTTAGGGAACGCAACTGTGTCAAAATTGTTTTGTCCTGCTTCTAAAAAGGGGTCAATTCTATAGGGAAAGAATTTGCTCCCAAGGGGCCAAGGGACACCTTTTCAGAAATGGGGATTGGTGTGCCAGACAGTGAACACGAAGTCATAAAAGTGGTCTGGCTGGTTAACATTGTGAAAAATCTACCAAGTAAAAACAATTACCATAGTTTTGTTCCTTTGACTGAACAAATTTTGTTTTATAGTATCGTTCCAGCATTACTAGTAGGAGTAATACTCGTGTATAAGCCAGTGCACGACAGCCCAGAGGCTGTAGAAGCACATGCAATCAGCGAAAACTCTGACTGCGCGGATGCACAGGCAGATCTGAGTTTTCGCTTGTCGCACACGTCTTACTGTAAGTTTTGTCGTGCGCTGGGTCATATGTCACGGAACGACCACCGATTCCTAGAAATCGTGTACATAATGCTAATTACGAAAAAAGCCTATTCAAATATATTGAAAATTTTACAACCAAAAAAGGAAAATTTTCAGATAAAAAAATTCTGCTATTTTTCATTTTTCTTCTCAAAACCTAGATTGTGGTACTCGTTAGAACCGCCTCGGCGAGGCGGTTCTAACGAGTACCACAATCTAGATTTTTTAGCAAAATAAGAAAAATAATGTATACCCCTGTAAGGACCCCAGTTTCACTATATAAAAGTGGGGTTTGAGGGGGTCAATACTATATAAGCGTGTTCCGGTGATGTGTGAAAATGTGGATTAAACTTTCAGTACAAAGACACTGGATACGCTTGGAAGATTTTTACTATTTCCGCCAAAAGCTTTGTTGACTTCCTGTTTGTTTTCTTGCCCAACAAACCCCTTCTGAAGAGGGGGCCTTCTCTAAAAGGAAAGAACTGGCTCCCTAGGTGAGCTAATTCATTCTGTTTAGAGTAGACCCCTTTCCAGAAAAAGGACAAAACAATGTAGATAGAGGTACTTTTCCTGAAAGTTTATTTGTTTGAGTTGGAGTTCTACAGTCCAGTCAACAGTTTTAAGGTCATGTTGAGCCAGTCAGCTAACTTACTTAAACTTTTCTTGGGCAGGCTTAGTCCTCTAATCGGTTATCCAGTACATGTGCACATAGCTACGCCAGTAACTGACAACTACCGCCCTTCTTGAACCAGCTGAAGGGAAATGATTTCATAATAAATCTCCACAGAAGGTATGTGGCCGAGCTTGGATTCGAACTTGCGACCACAAGATCTGCAGTCAAATGCGTTACCGACTGCACTACGGAGCCCGGCCCCTGAAAGTGTATCTAATCCTCTTAAATACGAGGGCGTGTCAATAAATAACCAGCCTATCCCATTTTCGATGGACCGAGACGGTCACGATTTTCATGCTTTGTTTCAATATATGTTTTATACATGGGTACAAAATTGCACACATATCGAGTCATTCTTTAATAAGATATTGAATGTCAAACATGGCTAGTGATGCAAAGGCGTGCTTTTTATCTAAAGCTGAGTACTGTGCTGTAATTCGGTACTTGTATTTAAAAGGTAAAACAGGCAAGGAAATACACGGCGAGTTAGCCGATGTTTATGGGTCTTCTGCACCATCTTATGCTCAGGTTAAATTCTGGGTAGGGGAATTCAAACGCAGCAGAACGTCTTTAGAAGATGAAGCCAGGTCTGGACGCCTACTGGATGCCACCGACGAAGAAATGTGTAAGGAAGTTCGGGATCTGGTATAGTCTGATAGGCGAATTCAGGTGGAAGAAATAGCGCAGGCATTAGGCATTTCACATGGTAGCGTTTCAACAATCTTACATGATCGTTTAGGTATGCGCAAACTAACAGCCCGTTGGGTCCCCAAATCCCTCAGCGATGAGCAAATGGCAACCAGAGCATCAGTATGCAGCGCCTTGTTGAAGCGTTGTAGGTCAAAAGATGATTTTCTTTTGCATCTGGTGACTGTAGATGAGACTTGGGTTCATTATTATGAGCCAGAAAATAAAGCTCAGGGTCATCAGTGGGTAGGGCCTGGGTCCCCGAGCCAAAGAAGTTCAAGACGCAACCATCTGCTGGCAAGGTGATGGCCACCGTATTTTGGGACGCAAAAGGCGTTATAATGTTGGACTTTTTACCCAAGAGAAGTACAATAACTGGAGTGTACTATGCAAACTTGTTAGACCAGCTGAGAACCGCCATCCGAGAAAAACGCCGAGGTAAACTCTCTAAAGGTGTTTTGCTGCAACAGGACAACGCGAGAGTCCACACTTGCAAAGTTGCAATGGATGCTGTAGAGCGAAACGGGTATGAATTGATACCACATCCTGCCTATTCGCCTGACCTAGCTCCTAGCGACGTCTTCCTATTCCCAAACTTGAAAAAGGATATCCGTGGACTTCATTTCCGGTCTGATGAAGAAGTCGTGACGGCAGTTGAGGAGCGGGTCAATGGAAAGGACCCTGACATTTTCAGTTCTGGGCTGATGGCACTTGAATACCGTTGGTCTAAGTGCATCACACTAGAGGGCAATTACATCGAAAAAGAAGAGGTGGATCTCAACCGGAAATAAGTTAGGCTGGTTACTTATTGACTCACCCTCGTATGATTTATTTGGGCCGTGGCAAGCGGTCATGTGTCTTCAAGCATGGTTAAAATACACATTCAGATTCATCCCACGCATGTACAAAGTCCGGGCATTTGCTCTCCATTGATGCATACTATTCTGTCCAATGATTCTATTGGCTGACAGCAAAGACCCTGATCAGACGGCGCGGATGCGCAGGTGATCTAGGCCTGAGCTATCCGCATGTGCAAGAAGACATATTTTCGTACTGTGCGCCCCATCTGTGAAAATAGGGTTTTCAGCTAAAACAAGAAGCATCTTTTAAAACAAAGAAGATAAGAGACGAAGAATTGTAGACAATTTTTCCAATTTGATAGGGGCGGGCGGATAGGGGACGCGTGGGGTGGGGGCACTGATCATGTGGGATAAGAACTAATGGATGACTTAGATGAGGTAACACGAACTACCCACATTATGGTGCGTCTAAGAACCCAATGCACTCCTACTTACAAAGCCACCGACCTCATTCCGATTATTCAGCTAAAACAGAGATAAATAGCAAGAAGTGTACTCTGGTTTAGCTCTTTAAACCCTCATTATATGCCGCTGCATTGTTTAGTCAAGTCAAATGATGACTTTCTAAGCTTATTAAAAAACTAACCCTGTTTCTTTAAAAACAAATCTTTGGTCATCTTTTCTTACATCATTAATGCTAACAAGTCGTGATTATATATATGGGATTTCTTTGGCTTTCAAAACTTGACTTTGGCACGAATTTGAAGATCATATTCATATATTGTAATGATGTTTTAAGGTGCATGCAATGGAACTGAATCAAAGGATTTGACAAATGTAATTGTTTTATAAGACTTATCATCACTTCAAGGAACGTACATTCTTCCATACAGATTACATTCATGGGTCACCGAATGGTTTTAACCGACCTTGTCGAATATAATGAGCTTTGACTGTATTTGGTTTATTACTCGTACGTATTTTTGTATATTTTCAGTGACTCATACTGCAAGAAGTATGACTGAAGGCAACCAAACGGATTCTTGCTCTATGACCAAAGGCCGACCACTTGGAATAAAAGAGGTTTTGCTTCACCAGTCAGCTGAAAGTACAACAATATGGAATGTCAATGTAGTGCAAACATCAGCAGTTCTGAAAGACGAAGTTTTTATAAAAGCTGTTAAAATTGTTATGCGCAAACAGGAAGCTTTGCAAATGCGTATCGTATCAACATTCAGTGAGCATACAAACGACACATATTTGGAATTTAAGAGGATGGAAAATCCAGAAGAAATAGATTTTGAAGCGGTAACTCTAAGTAATAGGGAAGCCTGGCCAACCGTAGTAAGTCAAGACAATGCGAATAAAAAAATCGACTATACTAATGGACCACTTTGGCGTTTCATCCTGGGGCGTGTAGAGCTCCCACTCAACTCAGGGGATTCAAATGAGGTTCTATTTGAGCACGTTATCTTCTTTAAAGTACACCATGCCATTTCTGATGGAGAAAGTCTATATGACTTTATGACACGCCAGTTTTTGCCAGTCCTGTCTGCTTTACTAAACGGAGAGGACGCTGAAAACATAGTTCCCTTTTACTCTTTCCCCAAACCGGTCGAGGAGTTTTTTATGGGGCAAGACGAGCTTAAAGCCGCAGTACCATGGTACAAAAAAATTGGGGCAGATGTCTATCGATGGGTTAGCCGAAAATTTAAGTTTCAGGGAGCACTGCAGTATAAGTTTCCTGATGAGATTTTCCCCTCCGGTGATGAACAAGACAAGAAACCGCGTTATGTGTCTAAGGTGTTTAGCAAAGAGATAACTGAGGCTGTCATTTTGTCGGCGAAAAATAATGGTGTTAAGCTTCACAGTGTTTTGTTGTTTGCAGGCGTCCTTGCGTTTTGTCGGACAGCAAAGTCCGCAGGAGTACCGATTCCTAACTCGTTACAACAACGATGGCCCATTGACTTGAGGAGCTTACAGGGCATCGAACACCACAACCCCTTGCTAATATCACCTACGGTTGTCTAACTAAACATCAACGCATGACTACGTGCACGAAGACAAAATTTTGGAATAACTGTAAGAAAGTGTTTGACTCAATCGTTGCAGATACACGAAAAGAAAAGATTGTTAATGGCGTTGTTAATGACCTGGAAAAAATGAAATACCTCGTAGACGCTTCCAAATCGAGCCCCATACTACAAGTCCTTTTCGAACTAGGATTTGACACTCCTGAGCTTTTGCTATCTAACTTAGGGAAAATAGATATCAGTCCGAATACAAGAATTAATGATGGAGCCACGATCATACGACTAACAGAAATATATGCATTCTCAAACGGCGGAACGGACCCCCGTTCTATTCCAATACTTCAGTACGTACTGACGTATGAAGGAAAGTTCATGTGGACAATTGTCCGTAGTCGAAGCACAAGTGGAAGATTTGCGGACACTTATTTGCAGAACCTGGAAGAGGTTCTAAAGTATTATTCAGTGTAAATCCAGGGAAAATCTTGAACGATTCTCCCTTGTATCGCTTCGCTTCCAAAATACGGGCTTCTTTTAAAGAAAAGCATTTGCTATTTCTTTTAAAACCGACCCCTATTTTGGAAGCGATAAATTCTTGCCTTTTAAAGCAACCCCTAAGGTAAAGAAGCAAACAAGTTTTGATAGTTCATGTCTCTTTAGTGCAAATTCCTACGCATACTACGCATTTTACGCACATACGTAATGCGCATTACGCACGTTACGCCTACAGTCGATTCTCGTTATCTCGACTTCGCTTATCTCGAATAACCACTTAACTCGAAATGAAAATCTGGTTCCTGTTTAAACATGAAAATCTAAAGGTAACAAAATATTGTGGAAAAAAGAGAAAATGCTCCTAATTTCTCCCCTTTTCCACAATATTTTCAATAGCCACAATATTTGTTTAATATATATCACACACTTCAGGAGTTAAATTACATATTTCTTTTTGAAATGCGGTTGTTCGATTTATTTTTCCTCAGTTCTGCAAATTTGATTTTTCTAGGTATGGATATCTCGAAGTACTTCCAATATTCAGTGTCGACAGGATTAACGGCTGCAGAAATGAGACGATAATCTGCACATTTTATGTTATATTTGCACCAAAAGATATCTTCTGGATACTCAACGGAATCGACTCGCCGAGTCGAAGCGGTAAACAGAATAGCGAGTCGAAGCGGTACCAAAATTTACCCTGTAAACAGAAATGCTGTCAGGGTAGGGAACCCACGTGAAATTTTGGTACAAGGTGCACTTAAAAATGGCCTTAGCAACGGCAAAAGTTTCATAACACACTTAATTATAAGCTGATTTTGTGTCGGCTACCAAGAAAGATCAATTTTTAATAATATTGCACATTGCTTGCACTATCGACCAAAAACAGGAAATGCCAGGACTTCCCAGCAGTTTTGTTTGGAATTACATCTGAACTTAAAATTTCACATTTTACCATAATTTCTATCAAAATGTCAAATTCTACTTGAACGGTCTTAAAATAACCATTTAATCATTACCGCTCTTCTTGACTATTTCAGCAGGCGATAAACTGATGATATTTTTCCATTTTTTTTTTTTTTTTTCAGAAACAAGATTAGACTTTCATGCAAATTGTCCCATTGGAGACCATTTGCATGAAATACCAAACCTGTTTTCTTTGGAGAATAAGAAAAAAAAATTCAGTTTGTCGTCTGCTGAAAATTTTATCTAGTATACTGATCGTTAAATGCTAAATAAAATAGGAGTTTAGGCTAAAGCTCTTTTACAAATAGAAATATATGTTTTATAGTTGGAGGTTCTGACTTCCAGGCATCAAATATTGCAAGTCCCAGAGCAATGTAAGGCAGTCTCTGGCTCCTGGATTTCCCTTAACCTTTTCAGCCCCTCAGACCGAAACAGAGTACCTGTGCAAACAATGTAGATCCAGATAAGACGGCCCATAACGAACTATGTCATCAGGATCTACACTGTTTGCCATTCCGTTTTTCTATTTTAGACAGAACCCCCATTTGCATCACCATTGACGTGTCCAAATTCAAGGTTGGAATAGTCCACTTCAGAAAGTCAGGGATGAAGGGGTTAATGCAAGCACTACTTCATACGAGCCGTACTTCCTTTTTCCTTTTTGAAATTATAAAAATGCTATCGTAAGAGGAAACAAGAAGACACAATTCAGCCAACCAAAAGTATCAGATGAGAAGTAGGAAATACGAAATGAGCCAGCGCATGACAAAACCAACAAAATGGCATGTGCGCCCAGCGAAAACTCAGATCCGAATCTTCAGGTGGACAAGGAAGATTTATCAATGATACTGCTTGGTAATATGTTTTAAAAAGCGTCGTGGTGCAGTGGTTATGTCTCCTGACTCGAGTGGCTAGGCGCTGCCGTCGTAGCCGGCGTGGGTTCGAATCTCACTCAGCCCAGTGATATTTCATATTTCTTTCTATACATTGTTTTCTGAAGTACTTGCATCAGTAATGATCCTGGGCCGGAATTCTTTGTTGAAGTTTGTTTAAATATAATAAGGTTTCCAAGCTTCAGTATCCTGTGGATCCAAAGAGTTCCTTGTATATAATGAGTGCGCTAGCGCACCAAAAATATGCCCTGTCCGACAGGTCATTCAGAGAAATCAAGCATAATACTATTCCGTGAAACTTGTTTTTAACAAGCGTAGTGGAGCAGTGGTTATGTCTCCTGACTGAGTGGCTAGACACTGTCGTCGTAGCCGGCGTGGGTTCGATTCTAACTCAGCCCAGTGATATTTCATATTTCTTTCTATACATTGTTTTCTGAAGTACTTGCACCAGTAATGATCCTGGGCCGGAATTCTTTTGTTGAAGTTTATTTAAATCTTACCTAAATTCTTTACCTAAAATGTAAACAAGTCCGTTTTATTACTTGTTAATGTGTCTAAATACTGCTGAATGACTGGCAAACAATGTTTTGATATGCGTTTGTTAATAGAAACGATGGTACGTAGGTCACAACACTGTTGGAGGATGTTTAACTCTTTCACTGCCACAGGCGATAATAACTTTTGCAAACAGCATAGATCCAGATGAGACGGCTCAATGAGCCGTCTCAACTGGATCTACGCTGTTTGACATTCAGTCTTTCAACTTTACATACAAACGTCTTTCCAATCGACAGTTTGTTAAAATAAAAAAAACAGACCACAAATGTCGTCTAAAATTTGGAGCCGAAAGAGTTAAAAGCCAAGTCAACAAGTTCTTGTTGAGCCGGTTAGTTAAATTACTCACATTTCTTGGGCAGGCTCAGTCCAGTATGCGGTTGACCAGTACTTAGTGCACACACTTACGTCAGGAAGTGACGACTGTCCTTGATTCAGTGAAATGGTGAGAATGACCATAGTAATCATTCCATTATCAATCTCCTCCAAAGTTATGTGACTGAGCCTGGATTCAAAGTGCGACCCCTAGACCTGCGGTCAGAAGCACTATCGACTGCGCTATGGAGTTCGACCACAACGCTGTTACAATTACGAATAACGAATATTAGGTTCTGGCCGCACTTATAAAGTTTGCATATTGCTGATTTTGCCTATGACTCGGTTCTATTAACCTTTAAAACGCCAAGAAAAACTGCATCTGAAAATGTCGTCTGTTTATGTCGTCTGCTGAATATTCTTGCAAACTTTTCAAACCTATTTTTGCATACAGACAAACAATGTGGACCCTGATCAGACTGCTCCTAGAGGAGCAGTCTGATCTGGGTCCACACTGTTTGCAAAATTAACTTTTAAAATTACAAGCAGACGACAAAGCATACGTCAATTGTTGTGATTGGCAGTTTAAGGGTTAATAAATTACAGTAATTACCCTAAGTATTTAGGAACATCAGTTCCTTTCCGTACTTATTCTAAAATTCAAACAAGCCCATTAGGTTACATCTACATATACTTGGTGCTATGTCTAAAAGGTGGCGACGAAATAGCAAACAATGAAGGTCCTGATCAAAGTACTTCTTAGGAGTAGTTTGATTGGGTGTAGATGTTTGTTCAGGTCTGCCGGCCCATATAATTATTCTTCTGATTGTGGTATTTATAGTAATATGAATTTAATAGGTGCTACACATCTCCGTGCATCCAAATTATTATCACGTGCTTCATAGGTGGGTTGTCCAGAGTAACTGAATTTGGTTAACTGCTTAGAGGACTAAGCCTGCCTAGTAAAAGTGTGGTTAGGAAAACTGACCGCGCTCGACATGACCCTATTGGGTTGACTGGGCCGTAAAACCTCAACACAAACAAACAAAAGATAGTCATCATCATTCTTAAAAGACAGAAAGACAATAAAAAATAGCTGTAGAAAGTGGACAGTCAAAATGAGTTAAGGCTAAATCAGGGGTACCCCAGGGCACAGTCCTGGGACTCCTCATATTCTTATGAATGTCGTATTAATGGCCCAGTCAACCCAATGGGGTCATGTCGAGCGCGGTCAGTTTACCTAACCACACTTTTACTAGGCAGGCTTAGTCCTCTAAGCAGTTAACCAATATTGTGCACATTATTTCGCTAGAAACTGACAACTGCCCTTCTTGAATCAGCGGAAGAGAGAGAATGACCGTAGAAAATATTTCATGATCATGTTGCCGACCTCGGCGGGGGTTGAACCCGCCACCTCCTGGTCTCCAGTCGGACGCGCATCCAACTGAGCCACAGAGGCCGGCTAGGAGGAACATTTCTGTGAAATTAGTTTGAAATTGGGGCACTGACCTAGGAGGCGATGTCGTTTAAAGAATTTTCTATTTTTAGCTCTAGTGGCCATTTTGTTCAGCCGAGCAAAACCATTTAAGCAGTTTTAGAATAGGAGCATAAGAGGAACATTTCGGTGAAAGTATTTAGAAATTTGGCCACTGGGTAAGGAGGAGATGTCATATACAGATTTTTTTCCTGTTTTTAACTGCTGGCGGTCATTTTGTTCAGCCGAGAGAAACCACTTTCTAGATCCGAGTATCCAGAAAGAAAATCCCATCACTTATCCAAACAAACTTCACATTATCGCACTGAAAACAACTGACAAAGCGAAATATTTGGTAATCACAATCAGTCATGATTTTAATTGGAAATCTCACATTGAAACTCAATTGAAACAAGCTCCGCCCAGTCTGATCAGAGTTTGCTGTCGGCATAAAGTAAGCTTAAGTCCTTAGCTACCCATTCAGCGCACAGCTAAGGCTCTGATCAGACCGGGCGAATGCCCAGGATGATCTGAGTCTTCGCTGGGCGCACATGCCATCTTGTCGGTTTTACAATGCGCCGGCTCAACTCATTCCTTATAATTCCAACTTTACCATCAAAATGTTACAAATGTTGCCAAAAATGGTTTGAAATGGATGAAGGAAACAGATCTGACTGATTCCTGGTTTGGACTTTGTTGTAGTGTTAACCCTTAAGACGCCAAACACAACAATTGTCGTCTGCTTTGTCTTCTGCTGAATACTTTAAGAGTCATTGTTGCAAACAGTGTGGACTCAGATCAGACTGCTCCTCTAGGAGCAGTATGATCTGGGTCCACACTGTTTGTCTATATGCAGCAGACGACATAAACAGACGTCATTTTCAGATGCAGGTTTTCTTGGCGCTTTAAGGGTTAAACTGTTCTTTCAATCAATCAATCAATCAATCAATCAATCAAACTGCGCCAAATCTGTACAAAAAGGAGGAGTTGGAATTATTAGGGCTTACTCCTGGTTCTACGGCTATGCAATTCTTGCCCTTAATCCCAACACGGTACCAGCTACATACAGTAAAACTTCCAATGACTCGAATTCCAATGGTTCGTTTACTGTGGCTGATTCGAGCTTGTTTTTTGAGCGCCTCGGAAATTCATCTGATCACACACACACACACAAAAAAAAAAAAAATAAATAAAAAAAAAAAACAATAAAAAAAAAAAAAAAAAAAAAAAAAAAACAAGCTTCTAGCGGTATTTTAGGGACTTTTTTCTTAATTTATCAAGACTACAGCAAGCGCTCAGAGGACCATGAATACTATGGCAAGCGCCATTTCTTAATTATAAGATATTTTTAAATCAATGATAATCATGACGAATATAAGGCAAAATCAACGAACCATGAAATATAGGTCACTGACCCACATATAGTTTACAAGGTCAATCTCTGTGACACTGATCTATTATCCCAAGTACAACTTTTCTTCAGTAAAAGTCTTCAAGGCATAATGCAAAATCGCTGGACCATAATATGTAGGTCACTGACCTACATATACTTGAGCTGTCAATCTGAATGTGTTACATGGATCCATTATACCAACTATGATGTTAATCCATTAAATAATCTTGAAGATATAAAACAAAATCACTAGACTATGAAATATATGCGGATATATATTTACTCTGGGATCAAAGTTTGGGTAACACTGTATATAAGACACTTGGGCATAAAACTGACCCATAATCCCAAACTATGATAGTCATACATCAAGTCTTCAAGATGTAACATAAAATCACTGGTCCATGAAATATAGTTCACAGTGACCTACATTTACTTTTAGGTCAACTGTCGGACCATACTGATTCATGATCTCAAATAATGATGTTCATATATCAAATAACGTTTAAGATTCAAGCAAAATCACTGGACTATGAAATATAGGTCAATGTGACCTACATTTATTATGATGTCAATCGTGGTGTCACACAGAATCAATACATATATACCAAGTATCACATTTATCCATGAAATAGTCATCAAGTTAAGAGGCAAAATCGCTGATGCATAAAAATTAGGTCCTAGATTTTGTTCTCTAGCCCCGCCCCAGGGCATGAACCAGGGATTCGTAGACGAAGAATGGAAGAGAACATTCCCAGGTACTTTAAAACCAAATATGAATCATTTCTGATAAGTGACTGCAGACATATATGTAATCAAAAACTTCGAAGTAAAATTTTGTTATAGCAGGTGTTTACGGACAGATGGATGGAAGGTCAGACGGACAGACGAATGGACATGGTACCGACGAAAACTATATATTGTATGCCGGGGTATGAAATTGTATGTGTATACTCGTTAGAATCGTCAGATCGAGGCAATTCTAATGACTACACACATCATACCATTATTTTATAGAAAATCGAAAAGACATCCCTAAACTATCACCAGTTACCTCCTGGCCTTGCGCTTATATATGGGTATTCCTCAGTGACTCGAATTACCCATGTCCAGAACAAACTTCAATGGCCCCAAAGATGTTCCAGCCATGAAGCTCGATTGTATTATTGTTCCAAGATGGTTCCTCTGTCACAGTTCTTCCTTTGTGTGCCTGTTATATACATGTATGTAGCAATGGTGTTATTGTGTCTTATCATTATAGGGATCAAACATGGTTTTTCATGCATTAACATTCGCCAGACCCCGTGGGAGGTGTTGAATACCGAGGCCGAAGGCCGCGGTTTTCAACACCTCCCAAAGGACCTTGCGAATGTTAATGCATTGAAAAACCATGTTCGATCGCTTTTATTGCATAAAAACTGAAAACATTTGCTACATTTCGTGTTATTTCTTGCACTTTTTTTTTTTGCTTTTTCACTGCTGTCTCGCGAACGTCATTTCCACGGACTATGCGTGTTCTTGGGACGGGCAGTACACATCTTGTAACGGCAGCTAATCTGTGGCCCTGGTACGATCATACTGAAAGTTGCGTAGCCGTGCATTAACAGCGCGCGAATTGCCTTGTTAATGCACGGCTTTTCGCCGGTAAATGCACGGCTGTTAATAATGTTCGACATTGCTTTTTATGCAATAATGTTTGTTCCATGTCTCTAGACGGTGCCTCAGGAAGACTGTGCCTTGTGATGGTATCCTTTCCTGGGTAACTTAGTTAATGCATATATACAGCGGTCCGCGTAGGAATTCCCTCAATCATCAGAGTAAACACTTGTCATGTTGAATAAATTAAAATTTCATGCTCACTTCTAAATGTCAGCCAATCATATTGCTTGATCCACGTTTTTGATATAATTCACATAATTGAATGACAAACAGTATAGATCGAGATCAGTCGGCTTCTAAGATCTCGATCTAAACTGTTTGTAAAGGTGGGGCATATTCGGGTTAAGTAGGGTCAGGGTGCACAGAAAAACAACATATAAATCAACTTCCCAGCCATATGATGAAACATAGAGGCAGTTCCGACCACACACACATATAAATGGAACCATCCAGGAAAGGCCACAATCACGAAGTACAGCCTTTCCAAGGCACCCAAGAAAGACTATATTCAAAGACTGCCGCTTTTCCCGAATTTTTCAAAATTCAATTTTTTGCACAAGAAAGTTTCATTTCTGCCGCTTTTCCCTGAGATTTCCATATTCAATTTTCAAACCAGAAAATTTCGTTTCTTATTTTATTCTGAATATGTTTTTGTAAGTCACGAGAAGATTAACAGTCTTTTTAAATAGGGACTTGCAGCACCAGTGTAGAACTACAGCGTTTAAAATGAACTTGTACTGAAAAAGTACATTCGGACATGTGCGTCCAGCGAAGATTTAGATCAGCCTGTGCACCTGCGCAGTCTGTTCAGTCTTCTTTATCCGCATGAAGAAACTTTGCATCCTTAACTTTCCAAAATGCACCCAGTGAATATTCTGATCAGACTGTGCCAATTCATAGGTTGATCTGAATCTTCGCTGGGTGCATATGTTCTATAGTACCATTCTGAAATTGCGGCTTGCATTATTCAGTGAAGCTCCTGGATTGCAACAGTTACTGCTTTCCAGATGTCTGGTAAGGCTTGTGCGTAGGTTATTTTTTATGTGAAGTTTGTTTTATCACTGCTATTTCCTCCTTTGTTATTTGGTTCTTCGGGAAGTTTATGCTTTTTGATTGTGACATTTCCTGGGTACATTTACATTTTTGTAATACTGGTTTAACTCTTTCGCTGCCAACTTTCAGACGACATTTGTCGTCTGCTGTTTTTTTTTTTTTTTTTTTTTTTTTTTTTTTTTTTACAAATTAAGTGCTTGGAAAGAATTTTATATGTAAAGTTGAAAGACTGAACGTCAAACAGCGTAGATCCAGATGAGACGGCTCATTATGAGCCGTCTCATTTGGATCTATGCTGTTTGGAAACCCTGTTATTATCGCCTATGGCAGTGAAAGAGTTAAGCCTCACGTACAGTAGGTTCAAACCAACAATTGTAAGGCGGCTCTTCTGTTGCAGTTCTTCTTTATTTGTGCGTCTGTGGTTTCATACGTGACATTTATGTTGTCTGTATTTGTTCCTCATCTCTCCTTTTCTATCTTCACATTTATTTTTAACCTGCACAGTAGTTTTCCTTCTGACCATTCCAAGGCAGTTCCCCTGCTGTGGTTCTTCTTTTCATTACGAAAACAGGCCTATTTAACTATACTGGAACTTTTACCACCAAAAAAAAACGAAAATTTTCAGATAAAAAAATTCTGATATTTTTCATATTTCTGCTCAAAACACAGCTTGTGGGTACTCGTTAGAACCGCCTCGATGAGGACGAGGCGGTTCTAATGAGTACACATAATCTATGTTTTGAGCAGATATAAGGAAAATAATGTATACCCCTGTAAACCCCAGTTTTACTATATAAAAGTGGAGTTTAAGCGGGTCAAAATTATATAGGTATGTTTTCGTGATGTTGAGTCGGTGGTTTCTTATGTGGTATTTGTTTTGTTATATTTTTATATGGTCTCTTCTCCTCTTAGTGCTTAGGGAAGGCTGCGCTTTTTGACTGTGGCAGTTCCTGGGAATATTTACTTACATTTTTGTAATAGTTACAAAACTCATAAACACTAATAATTTTGATGTACTTTGATCCAATTTTATTACAAATGGTTTGAAGCATAAGCCCATTTGCACAGAGTGGACCCTTCTACCACAACTCTTTGGACCACTTTGTTTGCAATAGTAGGATGTCTGGTTAGTTTTTTTTATTACAATTAATGTCTCATAGAAAATCCTGTTTTTAATGGAAACAGTGCAGGTCCTGATTAGACACCCCGTTTTGCAGTATCCGATCTGAGTTTGTGCTGTTTGCCAACTACCCTTTTTGGGGTTGCCCAACTAAAATGTGTTAACATATAAATATTAAAAAATTCCATTCAAGATGTCACTTGACTTTGGCATCCAACAATGAGGTTTGTGTGTACTGATTAATTTGCAAGTTGTTTGTCTTTAAAACGAAGATAGAATAATATGGTATATTTCATCCACATACAATATGATTTGGTATTTTTACAGCACATCCTGACAAAGATATCTGTGAATCTGGCAAATGTGGAACTGCACAAAACCAAGAATTATTTCGTCTGTCAAAACCTCGGACAGCATTCACACCGTAATTTCCCAAGTCAAACTTACCAAGTACAAAGATTAATTCACCAACTTTTAGCACGCAATCTATTCTCGAGTTTTCAGGCTTCGCGTACATGCATCCTTCCAGGCCAGGTCTTTGGCAAAGTTTTATCCATTCATCAGCAGCTAGCAAATACTGCTCATTTCCACAGTATATTATATTCCGAATACCTCCATGCATCATGGCACTCGGACATTCGCTCCTACGCACTCCACCAAAAACATATATACAATCATCCAAGGCAACTGCTTTTCCATAAGCTCTTTTCTCACGCAAAGGACTTGCGCTGAACCAACTTTCAGTCTGTGTATCAAAGCAGTCAACCGACTCATAAAGCTTGTTTTGAAACCCTCCTCCTATCACATAAATAGTTTTGTTTAACGCAACGCATGAAAACCAGAGTCTCCGAATGTTCATGTCTGGAAGTCTTCTCCATGTGTTTGTAAATATGTTGTAGACTTCAGCTGAGGGGAGAGGATCAATAAAATTCTGACTTCCCCCCACAGCATAAATATTTTCGTTAATGGCAACCAATCCAAACTGCATCCTTCTCTGCTCCATACAGGCAATCGGAGTCCATGTGTTTGTAAGAGGGTCATACTTTTCACCAGTGTCTAAGACTTGACCATCACTTCCTCGTCCACCTATGGCAAATACGCATCCACCTATGCAAATGAGGTTAAATATTAGCTAGTATAGGAGTTCTTTTTCAGGATTACCATATTTTACCCAGATATTGGGACACCTCAACACCTTACATACTGGTCCTAAATTTGAATAAGTTTTATTACCCGTTGATGTGGCCGAAACTGCTGGATTAGGTGGCAAACAGTGTAGACCCATTCTGCGACGTCTGATCTGGGTCAACAATGTTTGCTTAGGCATGTCTGTCTCAATTCTTATTGTTATTACTGTAATATTATTCACGTATATAGAGGAAAATGCAGGTAAACACAGTGGACTCTCATTATCTAACTCTAAGGGAGCAACACTGTCAGTTTGAGATAACAGTAGTTTGAGAATATACCATTTGACGGGGAGAAAAAATAGGTTACATTAAATGTCCTAAATTTTGAACCAGAGAAGACAAAAAGCAGCCCGTGCAGCAGCACAGTCTGATCAGAGTTCCTTGTCCACATGAAAACACTTTGGATCCTGTACCACCCACAGATTGCCCTGCAAAGACGCTGATCAGACTGCACTGCCCTGCATAGACGGTGTCTGACTGCACGAATGTGCAGACTGATCTAAGTTTTCCCTGGGCTCACAATCAATTTTGAAGGAAATGCTGTGCCCTGCTGAAATGCTGATGCTATGGTTCAACATCAGATTTTTGTTACTTTGGCAAATATTGAAAAATGCAAGATATGGTTCCTTGTTTGTATGATAAATGGGATTAAAAATAAAATGTGTCTTTGTAACACTCATTCTAACACCCCTGCACGCGTTGTTCCTTATTTGTCTTTACATTTCTAGCCATGCTTTATCTAAGGTATTTGAGCACTGGAATTTCGTCGCGCGCTATCGACGGGAAACCAATCATATTTGCGAAAGTTTCGCCCCCTGGTAACTATGGACGCTAGCTTACAATATTGGCCGAAACATCATATACATATTAAATTATATTATGTATTAAGACAGAAAATGATCTATGAGCATAGCAGTTCTTTGACTTTCTTTTTTTTTACCCAGTTGAGTTCCTCTACAGGTTATACCATTCAAACACATTCATTTTACTTCTTGTTTCCATAGTGTATTTGTTGACATGTCGAAAACAAAAGTAAGTCGGTTAACATTCTTATTTTGCTGTTTTATATCTGTCCTTCTTAGGTCCATCGCGGCACTCCAATTTCATACGTTTTGCAATTCTTTCATGAACACAGGATTCAAGCTTTTATATTAATACATCGTTTATTTATATTTTACATCGTCAGCTGATTCGCATAAGTTATCCGCCGTTTTGAATATTCGTCATCGAACCTTGTAACTACATGTACGTAACCGCGTGACGTAATGCTTAAGAGGTAGTGTCAACTACCAAAGGGGAAGTCAGGTAATGAAAATAATCATGAAAATCAATCAAAAAAATCATTTATGCAAAATTCGCTCAATGAGGGGTGTTAGAAAAGAAATTATTCCGAACCGTGCTCAAATGCCCCAGATAAAGCACAGTTGAGTTTGGGTTGTATCCATTTGAGCACTCGCTCGTTGAGCTCGCTCGTGCTCAAATGGGTACAACCCAAACTCAACTGTGCTTTATCTTAGGTCTTTGAGCACGGTTCGGAATAATTCATTTCTTAAATATCTCAAATGCCAAGCAGTTTGAGATAAAAGGAGTCAAACTGTAAAGAGCATCATAGCTCTTGAAAAGGCATTGTTTTCCCGGACATACGCTTCTACCGATATTTCCTTCGTTCAGGCCCATGGGCATGGTGGGCGAAGCTTGCTTACCAAGTAATGCTTACTATCCGCGGACGCCTGATTACACCCTTTGTTCTGGGGTCCATGTCTGTTGGTCTGAACATTCTGATTCGTCATTCGTATATGGATTTATGATTTTGGATTACGGCTTTGGTACCATGACCGCAACTACTTTCAACCAGTAAGTAGAGGTCTGTATTTTTCTTATTTCTGGACAAAAAAAAAACATATGTTGTGGGTACTCATTAGAAGCGCCTCATCAAGCTGCTTCTAATGAGAACCCATAACATATGTTTTTGTCGAGAAATAACAAAAATACTTTTTTTATTAAGACCACATTGAACTTGTAGGAAACTACAACAAAGTGTCCTTTATTTAGAAGATTCGGTTATATATCTTTGAGATAATGAGAGTCAGCTGTGAGTAAGTTCACAGCAAATAGCAAGAAATCAGTCTCTGTTGGACAATGTGTAACTTGTCTGGTTCTATAAACTAGAGTACAATAGTAGCAAAATACACACAGTGTAAAATATGATCAGTTCAGTAATATGACTTGAACTTGAAAAAATATGATTATATGCATTTCACCATAGGCGTAGTGTTCATCAGCGATCTTAGAACACACAAATAATAACACATCACACAGCTGATTAGGATTGGTCATTGTCAACAATGACAGACAAGCAAGAAAAGAGTGCTCATTACGCACATACGCATGTGCATAACATGCCTAAGAAACATTTTTATATTAAAGTGACATTAATATAATTTGTTTGGTTCTTTACATTAGGGGCTACTCTTAAAGGAAAGAATTTGCTCCGGGAGCAAATTCTTTCCTTTAAGAGTAGTCCGAAATTTAGAAGAGCTTCCAGGCATACTTTTTCAAGAGTTTGCCTAGATTCGCGTACAAATAAATCCGTTCTGGCTACACTACTGTTCACTGTGATGTTTCACAGATTAGATAGACCGAACATAGATTTGTAATTCGGAGCTCCAGATTAAGGTAAGGTTAAGTGTTGGTAATACTGGACCCCCCACCTGCCCCACAACCTCCAACACACACATACACAACTCCTACACCCCACAGAAATTTCCTTCTGACCATTCAAAGACAGTTCCTCCAGCTGTTGTAATTCTCTTTCACATGTGGTGTTTCTGTTCCTTATCTCTCCTACCTTTGATATCTCGAGTAGGTTGTGCTTTGTTATTGTGGAATTTCCTGGGTGGCTTTCCATATATATGTTCGGGCTGATATCCACTTTATATTAATTAAAACTAATTCTTTGATGGTTTTCTTGTTAACTAACAGTGTAACTAACACAAAAATTAAACAGGCAGATAACCAGGAAAGGACACATTCACAAATCACAGCCCTCCCAAGTTACTGATAAGCACAGGGCTGTGAAAATATCATGCACAACTTGTCCCATTTCCCTCAGGACAAGTGAGAAATTTTGATTTACTTGTCCTTGGATAAGGACTTCATAGCTCTGGCTAAGAAGACTATCCAGGTTATGAGATATATAGTTTTCACATTTCTCTAAGAAAACATATTGTGGTACTCATTAGAAGCACCTTACTGAGGCTCTGCTAATGAGTAACAACACCATGTTTTCTTTGAGAAATAAAAAAAAAAGTTAATTTCTGGGCAAGCAAATCTTGGTTAAACGGGTGGATTTTGACCTTTTACTTGCCTGTGGACAAGTAATAAAATTTGGTCATTCCGCGCCCCTGTATAAGGATATACTAACATGAAATGACTATACAAAGTATCAAGTTGTCCAAAAACAGAACAAAGAAAGACAGAACAGACAAATGCAGAGGAGCTGTATCAGATACACTGCCTTGGGATGGTCAACAATACTGTATCAGAAACAATGCCCCCCACCCCCTCACCCTCCTTGGAATGGTCAACAATATTGTATCAGATATACTGCCTTGGAATCGTCAATATTACTGTATCAGATACACTGCCTTGAAATGGTCAACAATACTTTATCAGATACACCCTCTTGGAATGGGCAACAATACTGTATCATATACACTAACTGGGAATGGACAACAATATGGTATAAAATACACCACCTTGGACTGGTCATCTTTATGGTATATGATACACCACCTTTGGATTATCAACAATACTGTATCAGATACACCCTCTTGAAATGGTCAACAATACTGTATCAGATACACCCTCTTGAAATGTCAACAATACTGTATCAGATACACCCTCTAGAAATGGGCAACAATACTGTATCATATACACTGCCTGGGAATGGTCAACAATACGGTATATGATACACCGCCTTGGAATGGTCAACTATAGAGTATCAGATATACCCTTTTGGAATGGTCAGCAAAACTGTATCAGAACTAGAACAGTGTTTTCAGAGGAAAACGTATGTCCCCCACCAGTTTGAACAGACTTATCATTGAAAAAGGTTGCATCTAATCTATAATGTATTTTTTTTTTGTATGTGCATGGTCGATGGGGGTCTTTTTCCAAAATCTAAGCCCTAGTGTGACCTTGAAAATGGGGTCAAGGTCACCAAAATCTAATCAGTTCTTGTCCCTGTCTTAACAATACAGCTGTACAAATCTGGTCAAAATGCATCCATTCATTCTGAAGATAGGGTCACAAAAAACATTTTCCAACAATCTGAGCCCTCCTGTGACCTTGAAAACGAGGTAT
Organism: Anodontia alba; assembly: GCA_964016985.1. Classification (NCBI taxonomy): domain Eukaryota; kingdom Metazoa; phylum Mollusca; class Bivalvia; order Lucinida; family Lucinidae; genus Anodontia; species Anodontia alba. Next base: position 95,056,412 of record OZ024826.1, read on the forward strand.
TGGTCACCAAAATCTAATCGGTTCTTTTACATGTCACAAGAATATAGTTGTGCAAATTTGGTCAAAATCCACCCATTCCTTCATGAAACAGGATGCAGACAAGTTATTTTTCAACACTCTAAGCCCTTGTGTGACCTTGAAAATGGGTTCAAGGTCACCAAAATCTAATCAGTTCTTTTCCATGTCACAACAATATAGATGTACAAGTTTAATCAAAATCCATCCATTCATTCGGGAGACAGGGTGCAGACAAGCCATTTTCCAACAATCTGAGCCTTTCTGTGACCTTGAAAATGATGTCAAGGTCACCAAAATCCAATCAGTTCTTTTCCATGTCTCAACAATATAGATGTACATCTAATCAGTTCGTTTCCGTGTCTCAACAATATAGCTGTACAAGTTTGATCAAAATCCATCCATTCATTCTGGAGATAGGGTGCAGAAAAGCTATTATCCAACAATCTGAGCCCTCCTGTGACCTTGAAAATGGGGTAAAGGTCACCAAATCTAATCAGTTCTTTTTCATGTCACAACAATATAGTTGTGCAAGTTTGGTCAAAATCCATCCATTCCTTCATGAGATAGGGTGTAGACAAGCCATTTTCCAACAATCTAAGTCATTGTGTCACCTTGAAAATGGGGTCAAGGTCACCAAAATCTAATCGTTTCTTTTACATGTCACAACAATATAGATGTACAAGTTTAGTCAAAATCCATCCATTCATTCTCGAGATAGGGTGCAGACAATCCATTTACTAACAATCTGAGCCTTTCTGTGACCTTGAAAATGGTGTCAAGGTCACCAAAATCCAATCAGTTCTTTTCCATGTCCCAACAATATAGATGTACCAGTTAAAAATCCATCTATTCATTCAGGAGATAGGGTGCAGATAAGCCATTTTCCAACAATCTAAGCCATCATGTGACCTTGAAAATTGGGCCAAGGTCACCAAAATCTAAGCAGTTCTTTTACATGACCCAGCAATTTAGATGTACAGGTATGGTCAAAATCCATTTATTCCTTCAGGAGATAGGGTGCAGACAAGCAATTTTCCAGCATTTTCCAAAAATCTAAGTCCTCGTGTGACCTTGACAATGGGGTCAAGGTCATCAATATCTACTCACCATTTTTCCCCCACGCAATGATAAATTTGTGTAAGTTTGACCAAAATCCATTCATTCATTAAGGACATAGAGTGCAGAAAGGAGGCTACGCCGATGCTGACACCGACAGGATCTGCACTAAAAACAATATATCCCCTCTATAGTGGGGGACATAATCACTCTCTTGGACTAGGCAACATCACTGTATCATACACACTACCTTGGAATGGTCAACAATATGGTATATATTACACCACTTTGAAATGGTCAGCAATATGGTATCAGATACACCACCTTGAAATAGTCAACAATACTGTCTCAGATACACCACCTTGGAATGATCAACAATAGTGTATCAGATACACCACCTTGGAATGGTCAACAATACTGTATCAGATACACTGTCCTGGAACAGTCAACAATGCAGAATTAGACACACCACCTTGGGTCAACAATATTGTATCAGATACACTGCCCTGGAATGGTCAACAATAAAACTATTGGTGAATTATACTTACTGTATGTTAACAAATTAAAATCTAAAAGATTGCCTTTGGAAACAAAAAATAGAAGGAACTTCATTGAAGTTTATGTCGCACCTCATACCACAATGTGAAAATAAGCACCAGAAGTGTGAGAGTTGTCATCCTACTTTAGCTCAGTCAGACAGAACGATCCGTGAAGTGAAATTAACTGTAAAGTTTTACAGTTTGTAGACTTCAATTAGGGTGGACACTGGGGTGAACATAAGCACATGGGTGAATGAATGGATGGAAACTTGCACGCATAATTTGCCCATGCTAATGCAGGTGCAGCAACAAACAGACAAAAAAAAAAGAAAAAAAAAAGAAAAACAGAAGCGAATCAGATAATCGGTTTTATTAAGTCACTTCATATACACCACTGTAGTTTGTGCAGCTGCATACACCTCCTAGCAGCAAATTAAGCAGTATTTGATTTCAAAGTTATCAGAATGAACTTACTGATCCCAAAGGAAATACAATATACACTACAACCTCTTTATAACACAGTTCTTTATAACACGGTTTTGGATATAGCACGGTTCAAAAATGGATAAAAAAAATGTATAGATTATATTGAAAAATGACCATAAATGGTCATTTTTCAATATAATTTATACATTTTTGTTTGGATATAACACGGTTGTTTAACTAGCATGGTTTATGCTTTGAACCCCAACAACAGTGTTAAAAGAGGTTGTGGTGTAATCTATGAAGTAGGTGAGACGTTTTATGGCCACCACACAGCATTTAACACCAAATGCAGCAAAATAAAATGAAGAAAAAATAAATAAAATAAAACAAAGCCAGCAACATACCACATTCTACAAGCCCATGCTGAGATCGTCTACTTGTCATTGGTGCAAGATTTTTCCAGCAAACTGTACTACCTGACTGCTGATAATGGAACTCAGTTGGGTTCACAAATCGAACAACATCTAATGCTTCTATTTCTTCACTAGAACAAAAACAACATTGCCCTGGATTAAGTGTTTTCTCAGCTAAAATATGTTGAAATTTATTTTTTCTCATTATGAAATTATTTGTGCCGCAAACTGAGAAAACCTTCTGACATGACGGCCAACCAAAAAAATATAAGTGAAGATACCCAAGAAATACCAAAATCAGGAAGCACAGCCCTCCCATGGAACAGTCAGTGAGAAAACTACCGGGAGGCTTACACTAGTTCTACATCTGTACAGTCTGATCAGAGACTTCTTTGTCCGCATGAAGAAACTTTGCATCATTGGCTATCCAAAATACGCTCAGTAAAGATGCTGATCATACTGTACGAATGTGCAGCCTGATCTGAATCTTCGCTTGGTGCACAAACTTGGGGCCTTGGGCCCAGTTGTTCAAAGCATCGTTAGCTTAACGAACTTGTTAAGGGACATTTCGTTGACTGTTTTAGTGGGTTCAATATACAATATTCTGATATTTTCTGCTGAAAAAATGTGAGTAGCTTTTGCACTGCAAAAGCTACTCACATTTTTTCAGCAAAAAATTTCAGCATATCTGGGTATCACTCGATGTAAATTTTAATGAATTGTTAAGTAAAGACTTCGTTAGCTTTTAACAACTGGGCCCTGACTATGATGGTATGTCTCATATGGTAATGAAACTCATTAGAGGTGTCTACGTTTTAAAAGAGAAAAAAAAATTAAATACCATAGTCAACCTTATTACCACACCATGTGTTGAGGTTTTTCAAAACTACTGGGAAAATGTGGTAAAATATGTATCCACCTATACTATGGATACACTTATAAAAAAAAATCAGCAAAGGACCTATCTAATGATGCTTATGTGTTGTGTGTTTTTTTTCTGCTTATCCCTGCGCTTTTCGAAGAAAAAGCAGGGATACTGTGATACCCCCATCTGTCTGTCCGTCTGGCCGTCCATCCATCCGTCTTTAATGTCACACCATTGCTCCTAGACCATTTAAACTAGAATCTTGAAACTTTTACAGGTGATAGCCCTATGGATGAGAACTGCAGGAACACATTTGGAATTCTGATGCAACCCTTGGGGCAGAGCCATGGGGTTGTTGCCCCGAAAGGTCCAAAATCCATTTTGTACAAACACAGTCATGTTGCATATCATATCGAAGATAATGACAAGTAGAATACAAGGGTGCAAATATTTTGCCCCGGGGGGGGGCATGTCTTTGGGTTACTAGTGGTCAAAAAGTAGGATTTGGGGTCCTATTTTTTGACTGTCACATAACTCCTCTTAGGTTTTTTGAGCAAGAACCTTGAAACTGTCACAGGTAATAGCCCTATGGATGAGGACTGGAGGAACGCATTTGGAATTTTGATGTGCAGGGAGATATACGATGGTGTTGGCAAGGGGATATGCGAAGGCGCCCCATCAGCTTGCTCTAGTTTTCTTTGTAAAAGCATAGGTTGTGGGTACTCATTTGAACTGCATCAACAAGTCGATGCAATTCAAATGGGTACCCACAACATATGCAGTTACAAAGAAGTAGAAAAAAAGTACACAGACTGTAATCTGAAGACTACAGGATTGCTTCACTGTGGGCTTATAGAGGTATGTGCAATAATTAGGTTGAATACAGAATTTATCTTGCTGTCCCTTTCATCTACGGGTATGAGAGACTACGGGCATTTCTGTGTTGCATGTCATGTATAGTATTTTGCCAAATCTTCAAGCAACCTAAAACAAGAAGCATCTTCTAAAAAGAAGACAAGCGACGATTAATAGTAGATAATGTTTTGCAAGTTTGCAACATTTTAATAGTGGTTCTTAAAAGTTCACTTTACACTGGAATTTGTGACAGTTTCCTCCACAAAGTCACACCTCGCTCTCAGTAATGCTGGGGCGGGGGTGATTCTAATTTCACCGCTGTACGTGCTTTCTTTGCACAACTGCTTCTTTTCCTCATTTGGACATACCGCAATATAAATCTAGAGAATGCCTGTCTAGTCAGAAGATACAATGTACTAATAAATATACCTTGCTCAATTTTACTTGTCTGTCTTTTGCTATATCATATTTTCATCTTCATTTTTAAATTTAACAATTAAATATTTCTACCACAGCTTAATTTACTCAGTCGTAACATGTTGTCAAGCAAATTACAAATTAAAGAGATTGTAGGCCTGATTTATTGTTTTCATACATATTTTACAGTCATTAAGCTCACTGTTATATTAACCTTCACCACTTTCAGGGCTAATTCAGAGACGACATATTGATGGTATTTTTTTTCTTATTTTTCCTAGAAAACAGGATTTGACATTTCATGCAAATTGTCCCAAATGGACACACTTTGCTCAAATGGAGACATTTTGCATGAAATGTCAAAGCCTGCTTTCTGGAAAAATAAGAAAAGTATTTCAGTATGTCATCTGCTGAAACTTTTACGCAGAGTGTTATTAACAAGACTTGGTAAAAAAAAAAAATGAGAAAAAACAAAAAACATACCTTTCATCATTACCAACATAACCCTCTCCTCCAGCTATGAATATTACTTCTGTAAGTCCTCTTCTTGTACCTGCGGTCTTGCATTCTAACAGCAGCCTGGGCATCATTTGCTCCAAATCAGATCCTCTTAAAACCGTTTCACTCCACTTCCAACGTACTGTATTAAAGCAATTTTTAACAATGTGGTCCACCTTAGTCTCTCTAGCAGCTTTGTCAAATTTATACCAGGTAAGAATGCTATCTAAAATGCTATCATCCGCAGCATTCAAGGTCACACGGTTAAGCAACTTCTTCAAGGATTCCTCATCTAACCGCATAAATTCTTCTGTTTTGGAAACATGTCTAAAAAAGAATAAAGTAAAACTTCAATGACTTGAATGCCCACAGCACATTTACCATGGCTGAATCTAACTCAGGTTTTGAGTCCTAACGAAATTCTTCTAATAGCTCAAAAACCCCCAGATATTTTGTGATATTTTAGGGAAATATTTTATCACGGAAATGTATGTTGTGTGTATGCATTAGAAATGCCTCTTGGGGGCAATTCTAATGAGTACACTCGACAGACCATTATTTTATAGAAGCTCCAAAAGACATCAATAAATTATCCCCGTTTGCCCCCTGGCCTGGCACTATGGTTACCCTTTGACTACTGCAGAAATTTCCATAATGTTCATCCCACTGAAGTTCGACTGTATGTGTAAGTTTTCTGCCTCTATGTGGCTCTGCTGCCTGGTAGCATTAAAAATCTGAATCTGTCTGTCTGTTCATTACTGCATAGTAAAAGGTGGGCGCCACCCTCTCGTCTCTGCTTCTGTCCCTAACCTGGTAGATTCGAGAATATGCAGTCATATCCTTACTGTTCTCAAGGAACAACTTATAAGTTAAGAGCAATTTTATTTTTTGTTTCAGTTAAATGTTCATACAGGAAATAAACAAAATGGGTAACAAGCAGTGGGGAAACTTTTGTTCTGAGGTTTTACACCAACAATAAAATATGCAGACAACAAGGACCTGATATATTACTGTCAAACGTCTTAAAGGCCACTTAAATTCAACAGTCAACTCTATTAAGAGGCCCAATTTTGGAATCCCTCAAAAGTCAAATATGACTAATGCAATCACTTGTTGGCTTTCCCTTAAGCGGTTGCTTAATACAGGTTTGGCTGTATTCAAAAAGAGACAATGTACATAAAGTAACAAGCTCTGTTTCAGGGAAAAATAAATAAAATTAACCCTTTCATTGTGGAGTTTCTGAAATGGACTCTTCCATCCTTGAATCTGGACATGTCCACTGAAGCAAACTGGAGTTTCCATCTAAACCAGAACATTTTGGCAAACAGTGTTGATCTTGATGAGACAGCTCATTATGAACCATCTCATCAGGATCAACACTGTTTGCATAGGTTTCTTTTTTGGTCTGCCAGACGAAAAAGGTTAAAATTTTGTAAAACATATGACGATTTTCACCACTTTCATGTTTACGGTAAATGTCCTAAAATTTCGAACAAAATTAAATAATTTCAGTTCTTGCTGTTCGAAATTTTAGAAATTATAATTTGCTAAAAAATTTACTGTTCGAAATTTTAGGACAGATTCACTTACAGACAAAATTGACCTAGCTATCGGACGCTTTCGGACACCCGAAACGACAAAAAAGGATCTACACGACGAAAGTGTTTTCTTATTTGCTATGAGTGATTGGTAAATTGAATGTGAAATTGTATGAACAAATGAATAAATACCACACTGATGTTTGTTTTCAATTCCATCCGATTAATTCCATGTCGAATAATGTTTCTCATAACAAAACAGTTAATTATCCGGTACACTAATTAATCACCAGATACGTTTGTTCGGCACTCCGGGAATGTGCCACTTTCTTAAACTAGGCTGGCTTAGTCCACTGTCTTCTTACGTAACAAACCTCTTCACTTTACCGCACTGAGATACACAAGCTGACCAAAAAATACTTCAAAAGGTTACCGCCATTTGTTCTTGTTTGAGCCACTACAGAAACACTAAAGTCCCTTTCCTCAAAGGTAAGGTGTACTGAGTTTAAATGTGAAAAGCGCAGACTGATTAGAATTTCCGCCGTTTTGAAGCGCAGTATTCACACTGCTTGCTGACATCTGAGGCTGACATAATGCATTCTGTTGGCGATATGCGTAGACCCAGATCAGACTGTCCCGATACACAGACTGCGCGGATGCGCATGTTGGAATTTGTCTGTGCTGGTCTCAAATGTCATAAGGTTTTATATTGGAAAGGACTTATACATAAACGAACAGTGCGGACAATCAGATCAGAATGCAGCCTGATCAAGATCAAAGAGTTTAGCTCTACACCAAACTGAACTACCTATGCCAAACCTGTGAACTGCCATTATCGTTTTTAGCAATATTTCTCTCGTTAAAAAATGTATTGTCGTTTAGAAGTCGATAACGAAACTTATTGCAAGAATTATGTCATCAATATTAATCCTTTCATTAGATCCCTGTTCAGGCGAAAATGACCCTTTGTGTATATGTGTAAGTCAGATAGAATGCGAGACGCAGTCTAGTGCAGGATGGTGTCCACTCAATTCGCTGATTAGGTCATTGGTATAAAACACTGTAATACGTGAGTCGCAGTCTCTAGCAAGTGCACAGACTGATCACATTTGTAAAAATGATTAGGTTCATTTTGGCTTATGGGGACCTATCATCTCTGCTGGAACCATCACCTGTTCGAATAGGATGCACTGAGCATATCATGACAATCACGCGATCAGACAGGAAATATTTTGCTGGAGGCTAACGTTAATCCCCACGGCGAAAACGTTTTCGGCGTGCTTATTGAAACCTTTGGCACGCTGAACTTAAATATTAGCGGCAGATATTATCGAAGGACACAGTGTACGGACGAGCAGGAACGACCCAGATCAGAATGCGTGGATGCACATGCTAATTTACAATTTCGCGTGTAGCGCTTTCTTACTATCGCATGTGCGTCACGCTTTGCAGAAATGATCAGATCAACTTTGGGATTCTGGTTTAGTGGTCAAACGACATACCGAAATACCGGAATACTACCGAATACCCGTGAAAAATACAGGAATTCCTGTGAAGACACCAATACTGGCTTTATTTAAGAAACGAATATACTCGGAGGACGATCTTGAAAAGCCCAGAGGTCAATTCCCATATTCCCCTAAATTTCATTCCCTTGTTCACTGCGGCGTCTGATCTGGATCTACGCTGTTTGTATAAGCCTATCTGTTCCAATATTTAGGTTCTTTTAATTTTTCAATACGTGCCAGTTTTGTATGCATTTCTGACGAGAAAAGGCTCTATAAAATAAGTTTGTTTTTCTCCCGAAAAGGTTTCCCGCCACGATGACGTACCGCTACGAGCACGCGGTTTCTTAATGCGGGGCAAGGGAAATGTTCTCAGGAAGTGTTGCTTTGCGACTGTTCAGTTTCTGGGTATTTTAATAATTATGATGTTCTCAGTATATACATAATGTAAAAGAATTACAGTACCTATATTTATTTACATCCTGGTAAATGCGGAGTAAGGTCCTCATGCACTTTTTAGGTTTACTGTTTAAAGGGAGCTAACTGCCTATGTTTGTTTGATTTGGGCTTAACGTCGCTTTCAACCTTTTTCAGTCATATCGCGACGGTGTCTGGATGTGGCAGGGAGCTCAATGCTCACTTTTAGAGTGCTGCCTCACTGAAATATCATGCCCCAGACACTTTGACATGATATTCCACCCAGTCACATTATACTGACACTGAGCTGATCAGTTCTAGCTCTACTTTCTTAATGCTAGTACCATTTTTAAAGTCTTTGGTATGACCCGGCCGGGGATCGAACCCGCAACCTCCCGGTCACAAAGCGGACGCTCTACCACTGAGCCACTGTGCCGGTGTCTAACTGCCTATGCCTTGATGATGAATTTTACGAGTCGGACCTAGCATTTTTTTATGAATCAGGGGCGGATCCAGGATGATTTCTGAAGGGATTCGATTTGGCCGAATTTCCGTACTTACTCTACGTAATCGGACAGACAGGCCTGAGCAAACTGTGTAGACCCAGATCAGACGCCGCAGAACGCATGTAAAACCTTCACTGAAACGGTGATGTATTTAACCAATTATTTGGAAACTCTCCAAGAACTGGAGTTTACATGCCTATTTGTTACCACAAACGGCAAAATCTGACTGCCCTTGCATCGGAAGATGATCGAAGTCTTCACTGGTCGCACGTCTTATTGTCCTAAAAGTGTTTTCCGAATTTCCATGTTCCCTGTTCCCCCTAGCTAATTTCATTCCCTCTTTCTCTGCGGCGTCTGATCTGAGTCTACAGTTTGCATAGGCCTATCTGTGTCAATACTTAGGTTCTATTTTAATACCTGCCAGTTTCATATGCATTTCTGACGAAAAAAATGCTCAATAATTTAACGAACATTAGTACACATGCGTTTTTCCTCTTAGAGGTTTCCGCCACGATTTCTCGTGACGTTACCGTTACGAGCACGCGGTTTCTACATGCGGGACAAGGGAATGTGACTGTTGCATTTTCTGTATTTTCACACGTACATGTCTGCCACAAGGTAACAACAGTTCTAGCTCGCCTGCGCATAATCTAACCCTTATCACGCGGACGTGACTGTCACGTGGAAATGGCTAGCATTGTGATGGAAGTCTTTTTTTTTTTTTTTTTTTTTTTCTTGTGGATTTTCAGTCCGTATATCCTGGGTTTGTATAAATTAAAATACGGTTCCCGTGCCATTTATGTACATAAAATTCGTTATGACACTGCTGTGTGCATATACGTTTTGCGGTGGCTTTCAACAGTGCTACTTTAGTTTCCGGTTCCGTAACGGAAAAAAAAAAAAAAAAAGTTACCGAAATTAGAATGTGCCGGTAAATAATTATTTGAAGCAAGCTGTGTTCGAAATTTTAGAAATCCCCTTTTTGCAAAACTGCTACTGTTCGAGATTTTAGGACATTTCCAGAAATTATTTTGGGCCAAAATATTAGGTGTTCGAAATTTTAGGGTGTTCGAAATTTTAGGACATTTACCGTACTTGCAACATATTTAGAGAAAAAAAAAAAATCAATGAAATCAATGAAATTATTGAACTTGAAGGGGTAAACTGCAGCTATATAAAAATTAAAATTGCTCCCTGAAAAGGCGTATTTAAAAAGAAAAAAAAAAGAAAAAAGCAGGCTTGTGTGCATTAGAGCAAACAGGAAACTAGAACAGTGTTTTCGGAGGAAAACATATGTCCCCCCACCAGTTTGAACAGACATATTGTTAAAATAGATTGTATCTATAATAAACTCAAGGTCACAATGTACCTATATGTAAGTTTGGTCAGAATTCATCCATTACTCAATGAGATAGGGTGCTGAGAAGCTATTTTCTAAACTCATAGCCCTTGTGTAACCTTGAAAATGGGATCAAGGTCACCAAAATCTAATCACTTCTTGTCTCTGCCTCAACGATAAAGCTGTGCAAGTTTGGTCAAAATCCATCAATTCATTCAGCAGATAGCGTGCCGACAAGCCATTATCCAGCAATCTGAGCCCTCCTGCGACCTTGAAAATGGGATCAAGGTCACCAAAATAAAATTAGTTATTTTTCATGCCACAACAATTTGGCTGTGCAAGCTCAGTTAAAATCCATCCATTCCTTCAAGAGATACAGTGCAGACAAGCCATTTTCCAACAATCTATGCCCTAGTGTGACCTTGAAAATGGGGTCAAGGTCACCAATATCTAATCAGTTCTTTTCCATGTCCCAAAAATATAGCTGTGCAAGTCTGGTCGAAATCTACTCATTCCTTCAGGAGACAAGGTGCAGACAAGCCATTTTCCACCAATCTAAGCCTTAGTGACCTTGAAAATGGGGTCAAGGTCGTCAAAATCTAACCAGTTCTTTTCCATGTCTCAACAATTTAGATGTAGAAGTTTGGTCAAAATCCATTCATTCTTTTAGGAGATAAGGTGCAGACAAGCAATTTTCCAACAATCTAAGCCCTCCCGTGACCTTGAAAATGGGGTCAAGGTCACCGAAATCTAATCAGTTCTTTTATATGTCCCAGCATTGTAAATGTGCAAGTTTGGTCAAAATCTATTCATTCCTACAAGAGATAGGGTGCGGACAAGTCATTTTCCAACAAATCTAAGCCCTCCTGTGACCTTGAAAATGGGGTCAATGTCACCAAAATCTAATTAGTTCTTTTACATGTCCCAGCATTGTAGATGTGCAAGTTTGGTCAAAATCTATTCATTCCTACAAGAGATAGGGGGCGGACAAGCCATTTTCCAACAATCTAAGCCCTCCTGTGACCTTGAAAATGGGGTCAAGGTCACCAAAATCTAATCAGTTTTTTTACATGTCCCAGCATTGTAGATGTGCAAGTTTGGTCAAAATCTATTCATTCCTTCAAGAGATAGGGTGCGGACAAGCCATTTTCCAACAATCTAAGCCCTCCTGTGACCTTGAAAATGGGGTCAAAGTCACCAAAATCTAATCACTTCTTTAACATGTCCAAGCAATATAGATGTGCAAGTTTAGTCAAAATCTATTTATTCCTTCAGGAGATATGGTGCGGACAAGCCATTTTCCAACAATCTAAGCCCTCCTGTGACCTTGAAAATTGGGTCGTCACCAAAATCTACTCAGCATTTTTCCCCCTTCCAATGATATATTTGTGTAAGTTTGGCTAAAATATATCTATTCAATTAGGAGATAGAGTGCGGACAAGAGGCTAGGCCGCCGCCACCGACGCCGACGGGATCTGCACTAAAAACAATATGTCCCCCCCCCCCCCCGCATGGTGGGCGGACACAATAATAGAAGTAGTCGGGACTAAGTAAGCACATCCCATAGCTCCAAATAAGGCATTTTTTAACCCAAAAGTGCTGGTAATTTTACTCATTTTCTCATTTCTTCACAAAAAGTATTTCATGGGTATTAATATTATTAAAATAGCCCCTCTTATCTAGAGCTCTCGTATCCAGAACCCTTTGTTTCACATACTGAAATATATTTTTCTTAATTTTCCCAGAAAACAGGAATTTGCATGAATTTTCAAACCATGTTTTCTGGGAAAATAAGAAAAATATCATCAATTTGTCATCTGCTGAAGTAGCTAATATAAAAAGAGTCAATATAGAAATGGAGATACATGTAACTGGAAAACAATAAGCACTCTTGTAAGCCACACTCTACTTCATCCTATTGTGTAATCCAACCAAGTACCATTAAACATTTCAAATGGTTTCCAAGTTCCATGAATGCTCCAGACAAGGGAACCTGATGAAACCTGCCTGCCAACATTCAGCATTCTAATAACCAGATATTTTCCACTGGAAAACCTGGTTAACATTATTTTGACATTACAAAGCATACCTAAAATTTTCATCGACATACTGAGAAGCTTTTAGATGTATCCAGGCACAGTTTAATCTTCCAGCAAATTCCATTATTCCCAAACAGTTCTGTGGAGATATGCATCCTTCTAAATACTCACAACATATAGCTTTCAGATCCCCTAAAATAAAGAACAATGAAACACTAAGAACCACACACTCAGGGCTGTGGAAATACAATGCCCAACTTGTCCAACTTGTCCAACTTGTCCCATTTCCCTGAGGATGTGAAACATTACAAAAACATGCCTATTCAAATATATTGAAACTTTCACCACCCAAAACGAAAACTGAAAGTTTTCAGATAAAAATTCTGATTTATTTTTTCATAACTTTGCTCAAAACATAGATTGTAGGTACCCGTTCGAACTGCCTCAGTGCAAAGTGGTTCTAACAAGTACCCACAACTTATGTTTCTGAGCAGAAATAAGAAAAATAATGTACACCCCTGTAAACCCCAGTTTTACTATATAAAAGTGGGGGTTTAGGAGGTCAAAATTATATAAGTATGTTTTCGTGACAGAAATTTCAATTTACTTGTACTGGGACAAGGACTTCATAGCTCTAGCTAAGAAGAGTATCCAGATTGTGAGATATATTTTTTTCTTGTTTCTTGAAGAAGACATGTGTTGTGGGTAGTCATTAGAAGTGCCTCACAGAGGCACTTCTAATGAATATCCACAAAACATGTTTTCTTCAAGAAATAAGAAAAATGACCATTTTCGGGCAAGTAAATCTTGGTTGGACAAGTGGATTTTGACCATTTACTTGTCCATCACCAAGTAATTAAATTTGATAATTCCACAACCCTGCACAGACTAACACAGAATTCATTGTATACTGACAATTTAACACATTTACATTGAGTGGACTCTTCTACCACAACAATATTATATGACACCGGGCCAAACTGCAGTAGGGAATCAGTCTGCAGATCAAGGGGTCCAGAGACAACTCAGAGAGGGCTTATTTGAACCCCATCTTTGACTCAAAATTTCATTTTTGTGGAGAAATTTTGCATAGATTTGATAAATTTGGGATACTGTAGTTACCCTAAATATTCACACCTCTTATTTTTGCCACATATTTCTCTTCAACAAGTCTATTTCACTACCTATGAATGTGTGGAAAAATTACTGGATGAGTGGCACTCTGCAGCATCTGATCTAAGTCTACACTGTTTGCTCAGGCCTGTTTTTTTAAATACATAGAGTAGGTACTCTTATTTAAATCAAACTGAATGCCTGAGAAATCGTCGTGGATTGCCTCCGGTGTCGTAAGTTCAATCCCATTTCAGCAGCATAACTTCATGAAATTTGATCATGAAATTATTTCTATGGTCATTCTCCACCTTCCATTGATTCTGGGCAGTTGTTAGTTACTGGCAAAAGTATGTGCACAAGTACTGGTCAAAAGTATGTGCACAAGTACTGGTCAACACCTTTGAGGACTAAGCCTGTCTAAGAATAGTTTTAGTATATAGTGTTAGAATAGTGACATGACCTTAACAGTGTTGACTAGACAGTAAAGCTCCAAATCAAACAATCTCATTGCTAATGTGTAGTTCCCTATTTCATGATATTCTTGTAAGTACTGGAACCAACAGACCTGAGCAAACTATTTAAACCCAGATCAACTGCCACATTATGCAGTGCGTAGCCAGCCCAGAATTATTTTTACACACATCCAGGAAAAAACTATGGCTTGAATTGGTTCCAAAACAGGGGCTACTCTTAAAGGATAGAATTTGCTCCCAGAAGGAGCAAATTCTTTCCTTTAAGAGCAGCTCCTATGGTAAAAAAGCAAAATATTTTACATTAATGCCACTTTATAACAAATATGTTATACACATGCATTTATATGTGTGAAATGAGAGCTATGCCTATGTTATGCCCTTTCTATCAGGTCTCAGAGCTCCATGTGGCATATGAGCTGGGTCTACAATGTTTGTTTAAGTTTCTCTGTCACAATTTACCCATAGTATTGGGACTCCTTACCTACATGTAATTACCATAATTGTTCAAAATTTGAAATAGTCCATTCTACTACTTCTTGATGTCTAAAATATTGCTGTATCTATGGGAAACAGTGTAGACCCAGATCAGATGCTGCATTCTGCAGCATCTGATCTGGGTCTACACTGTTTGCAAAGGCCCATATGTCCCAATAATTAGGGTTATTACAGTAAATAAGGTACACATGAAGAGATTTTAAAAGGAATGCATAGTCCTTGACTGCAATGAACACACATACATGTATGTGAAAATAGCTACATGTAAAACATCAAGTTTGTATTCTGGGCCAGACTAGCATCATCAGTGACCGGTTCACCACTTGCGCCAGGCAAGATTGGTCAGTGCTTAAAATTTAAGCAGTCTGATTAAATCTTGAAACACTGAAAACTGAAAACTGCAAAACCGCCCATGGCGCAGGCCTTTTTTATTAACCTAATTAGATCCATGAAAGTCGTTTCGTTCCGTCTCTCCTGTTTCCCGCTGTTTCCCGCCGTCTTCGCGCTTACACAAGACGGGAATCAGTTGTTTATAAATAGTTTAGGAAAACCCTGCGGAGGTGGAAATAACAACAAAACCGTTTTTCTTTTTTCTTTTTCTTTTTTTTTTTTCTTTCTTTTTTCATACCTGACTGTATTTATTGATGACGCCAGCTTTGATCATGCTCGTTGTACCCGGACTTCCGTCATATAACGGAGCTGAGGTGTATTATTTAAAAGGAGTTATAGGACTGCCAATTGTCATTAGTTTTCGTGACAGGTGATATACACATATTTTTTTTTTTGGAAATGGGCTCATTGATGACGTCATCGTCATCGGCTGGACATTCAGATTTCAAAATTTCCAGAGCCCTGAGTGACCCTCATATATATTTTCAAAAATCCCAGAATGGGCTCAGTGATCGTAAACAATCAGAAAGTACAAACTACACTATAGTGAAGTATAGGGAATTTAATTACATCTGTAGTAAAGTATGTGGAAAATTACAGTGAAGTATGAGGAGTTTACTAGTGAAGTATCAGAAAATTTACAGGTGAGGTATATTAGGAAATTTACTAGTGAAGTTTGGGGGAATTTACTAGTGAAGTATTAGGAAATTGACTAGAGAAGTATGGGGGAATTTACTAGTGAAGTACAGAGAAATTTACCTAACAATAATGCATCTGATGCTTGAAGTACGTCCTGAATGTTATCCTCAGAAAGTTCTATTTCTGACGTATAAATGTAGTCCAGAATGATTTTAAATGTATCTGTTCTGATCTGCAGAGAGGTCAGATCTACTTCCGATGTAGGACTGCTGTTGGCTACTTCAAAACTGAAGTTTAATCTGAAAAATACATTGTAATGCATCCTGCCATTAGAAGAGAGGTTTACAGTGCAATCTGTGAAAAATGGGCTTTTGTGGTAATTGGTGGTCAGTGACAGAATAGACCAATCTGCTCTTCTGCACAGTCTGTTCAAGAGGTTTGCTGCTCTTTCTTAGATGTATGCGCCCAGAGAATATTCAGATCAACCTGCATGTAAACACAGTCTGATCAGAACCTTCAATGGGCACATTTTGAATAGCCAAGATTGCATAGTTTCTTCTTGCAAACAATGAAGATTCTGATCAGACTGTGTGCTGAGTCAAGCATTCGCTGTGTGCAAAGGTTAGAAGGTACAGGCATTTTCTTATGGTGAGACTCAGTTATAACAAACCAACAAGTTTAGTTAGAAAATGTGAAATTATTTCATTGCTTCACTCATGAGAATAATTCATAACACCAGAACTGATAGTGATTGATAAATTTTAATTCAGCTTTCAGTGGGACTTGAACTTGAGGCCCTGTGATCAGAAGCTGGCAGTGCACATTGTTCAGAAATGCCAACGTTTCCAAGATATTCAAACTGACATGTTCAAATTTTTGAAATTAGGGATAAATGCAGCAAGGAGTACTGTTGGGAATTGGTCGAAGTTTCAGTCGATCATTGTTTTTTTAAAACTAATTAATCATTGACTAATAGTCAACTTGTAGAAAATGTATTCATTTTTATTTCAGTCCTCTTCCAGGTACCTATTTATAACTCCAGATAAGATAGGGTGTCCATATTATATTCTCATTTCTCCATAAAAACATGTTGTGATACACCTAAGAAGTGCCTTGATGAGGTGCTTCTAATGAATACTGCAACATATATTTTCATGGAGATATAGGAAAAATATCAGTACTTTTCAGTTAAAAAAGTACCTTATTTGGAGCCATACTTATTTGAAGCTATTTTTTTTTTTTATCAAATTTCTTGACTTTTATTTACCAGTAATCTAAAATGACTCTAAGAGACGCCTTTACCTTTGTATTGCATTTGTTACAATTTGCTTATTAGCATAAAAAATGAGAAAAAAAAATATGTTCCTAAAACTAGAATTTTACGATTAATCAACTATGAAAATTACTTCTGATCATCAGTCACAAGATTCAAAAGTGACTGATGATGAATTATAATCAATCATCGGGATAACACTAGTAAGAAGTCTGGACATTTATTTTAATTATGGCAAGTAAACGATCCACAACATGTGAAAACATACTTTCCATCACGAAAACAAGCCTTTATAATTTTGACCCCCTTAAAACCTCCCTTTTATATAGTAAAAATTGGGTTTACAGGGGTATACATTATTTTTCTTATTTTTGCTCAAAAACACAGACTGTGGGTACTCGTCAGAACCGCCTCACCGAGGCGGTTCAGACAGTACCCACAATCTATGTTTTAAGCAGAAATATGAAACATATCAGAGTTTTTATTTGAAACTTTTCAGATTTTGGATGTGTAATTTTCTATATATTTGAATAGGCATGTTTTCGTAATGCAACATGTGTGCCAAACAAACACTAAAATCAGCCTGCCCATATGTGCAGTCTCATCAGCATCTTTGTTGTCCCCATGAAACAACTAGCATCCTTGGCTATCCAAAATGCAACAAGTGAAGATTCTGATCAGACTTTGCCAATGGGCATGCTGATCTGAATCTTTGCTGGGGGTCACGGCTGAAGGTACATTTTCTGCCGCTGCGACTCAAACTATCCTACTTGAGTACTGTTACCTGAAATAATGACTGGCGGCTGAAAGAACGGCTTTCTGTATCTTTATCCTATCTTGTCCAATTACGACAATCCCATCACATAAAAAATCATTTGATCTGTTTACATTCAAAGCTGCAAGAATAGTCTTGGCATGTTTATCATTAGAGAATTTTACTTTTGTGCTGTCCTCTTCCACATTACCAACCATCGAAGTTTCCATTTTCAAACTTATCTTCTCTAGTCATTTCCTATTTGATTAACTATGTAATGTTTCAATATGTCCAACTCTGTTTACCTGCCATGATGAACTTCCTTAAAAACACAAAAAGAATTGGTCATGTTTTCTGCAACTGTTTAACATCGTACTTACTGTAGACACCCTAAATAGTTGGACAGATAAGCCCAAGCAAACAGTGTAGACCCCAAGGTTAGCATTTATCTGTGTTTTATGAGTAACATAGCAACAGATAAAGCGCTTTTTTCATCCTAAAAATGCTGATATCTTTCTTATTTCTCCATAAAAACATACCGTATTCGACCTAATTACCGCACATGCTCCTACAGTGTATAAGCACATATTCAAGCAATTTCGTAGTCTTCAGATTACAGCCAGTGTAATTTTTGTCTACTTCTTCATATGGGCATATATTGTGGGTACCCATTTGAATTGCATCGACTTGTCGGTGCAATTCAAATGAGTACCCACAACATATGCTTTATAAAGAAAATTAAAAAAAAACATATAAAAACATCACATAAGCATTATTTGATAAGTCTTTCGCAGTTTTTTTTAAAAGTGTACCTTTAGTATAGGTAGGTACATATTTTACCACAAGTTTTCCCAGCATTTTTGAAAAACCTATGCGCACAATGCGGTAATTAGGTTGAATTAGGTATGTGTGGGTACTCATTAGAAGTGCCTCACCAAGGCACTTCTAATGAGTACCCACAATGTATGTTTTCATGGAGAAATAAGAAAAATATTATGTGGATACCCCCTCTTATCTGTAGCTATCAGTAAAATCCAGTCCACTGGGAAATACTGAGAAAACACAGGTTTAACTAGGATTTTAGTGGGCAGTACAGATGATACTGGCTCATACTTAAACCAATCACAACAATTGCCGTCTGCTTTGTCTCCTGCTTGTGATTTTAAAAGTCATTTCTGCAAACAGGAGCAGTCTGATCTGGGTCCACACTGTTTGCCTGTATGCAAAAATAGGTTTGAAAAGTTTGCAAGAATATTCAGCAGACGACATAAACAGGTGACATTTTCAGATGCAGATTTTCTTGGTGCTTTAAGGGTTAATACAACTAGAACCATAATATTTTATCTGTATTATACCTTTACCTTCACAATGAGAAAAAATGAGGACATTTTTTTTTATTTCAATTGGGGAAAAAACATAAAATTTAAAAGAATAAGGCCACTTTCAAGTGGTAATACAAATCAAAATATGAGGTAAAAATCCCCCAGTAAAATCACTGGTCTAGTGCTAATTGCTAGATGCACTGTGCAAAATGAGCAGATTCAGATCATCCTGCACATGAGCAAAGTATCACATGGGCCTATGCTTTCCATTCATACATTCTGTTACTGTAGTATCCAATAATTCTGTTTACATAGCAACAGATAAGGCACTGTTTTCATCCAAAAAATGCTGATGTCCTTGTTATTTCTCAATGAAAACATATGTTGTGGGTACTCATTGGAAGCGCCTCACCAAGGCGCTTCTAATGAGTACCCACAACATATGTATTTGTCAAGAAATAAGAAAAACATTATGTTGATATCACTCTTATCTGTAAGTATGCTGTTAGCAGAAAATGAAGATCCTGATCAGGCTACATGGATGCGCAGACTGATCTGGGCCTTTGTCTGCATATGCTCAAACACTCATTTTTGCATGGCATGTCCCATATGACCCATTATCTATAGGCTAAATCCCACCAATACTAGTCTGGACAGCTGTACTTGAGGGCACACAACACTGAAACAATGTTAATTCAACATCAAGATGTTGAATCAATGTTGAATATTGACATATTGTTTGAACAATTATAATGTTGTGTGACTGCCATGGTACATACAAGCTGCAATTGTTGGAACATTTTGGATAGCCAAAAGAAGCAAGTTTTCTTCATGATGACAAAGACTCTGATCAGACTGCATGGACATGCAGGCTGATCCGAGTTTTCATTGGCCGCAAACGTCCCAAATGTAAGTAGGTTTTATATGTGCGGCTCATAATTTAAGGGGTTTCAAATTAAAGACTTTTTAAATAATACAACACGTAGCTTACCAATACCTAATCCAAAATTCTCTGATGTTTAGTGGCTTTTCTTGTATTGATATTTGCCACTAAGAGACTAACTCCTATTATGAACGTAAGGAATTTTCCTGTCCTGTTCAATATGAAGTTTTTTTTTTACTGAAATAGAGGCATGGAAATTAATGTGTAATGCAGATAGCCACTAAGGATTATCAAACTAATATTTTATGACTGAAAAATGATAATCTTTGAATTTTGTAATTGAATAATAGACATTTTTGGGTAACAAATTGGCTTTTTATGTGTACAGTCTAGGCAACGAGGGTAGACTTTGACAGGTATTTATATATATATATTTTTGCTTGGCATTTTATCTTAAATGAAAATATTTTGTTCTGATTGACTATATCAGAAACCATTTGTCGTTTCTGTTTCTTTTTTTTTGTTCTCAAATTTGTACCCTAAAATTAAATTTATCACCAAAAATTGGTCTATGCGAATTTTATAGTAATGTGATTTTTTGGAATTTTTGTCTTGGTAAATATTTTTTACTTTTCTTTGCCGAATTTGAATTATTGATGTTTCACAACAATATTGTGAAAATTTCAGAAAAAGTAAACAAGCAGAACTTGTTGAAAATCTGCCTCCAAGTTACCTACCCTACAAATTTCTGCATAATTTTCATTTAGTCCAACAAGTTAGACGTACGCATGCACCAATTTATTGATAATTGCTGTTTATAGATGTGCATGCGACTAATAAAAACATAAATAACAGCATATAAACGTAAAATATGAACATCTGGAACGCAGAACTCTCATGTATGGGAGTAAATTTTCATTCATTTTTACTATGGGGAAAAAGTGAAAATATTGGATTTTTTCAAAAACCACTGACTAGAATAAAACTTTTTGCACATAAGTAGTTACGACAAATGGTTTTGCATTAAATCATGACAAAAGTTTGAAAATTAACTTTTTCTGTGTAAAGCGTCAAGCAAAAAACGACTTTCTGAGAGATGTTGAAAGCACAGTAATTAACCGGAAGCACAGACAGAAAAAAAAAAAAAAAACGAGAGCTGAGGGGGAATTATAAGCCGTACGGGCTTAAGAAGTTTCCCAGAAGACAAAAGGTAGACAAAAGGGAAGAGAAGTTCAATAGCTTACCTGTTGGTATCCTAAATGAAATAAGGAGTTGTAACCTTTGTCAAATGCTTATATTTGCAACTGCACTTTTCAAGAACGTTAAGTATGTTCTTTTTTTTATTCGTCTTTGACAGCAATCACATGTATGCGAATAATGCATAGACCTGCATCTGATGGAGGAAGTTAAATGAGGGATTTGAACTCAACTATGGTTTCTGCAGCAACCACAATAGGAGGCAATCCATTCCAAAGTCTTAAGTCCGGTAAAAAAAATACTTTAGAGCATCAGTGTACGACAAGCATCTTGTATATTGTAAAACATTTTGTGCTTGTATGCATTTTATGGAAGGACGCAGAATCTTTCTCCCGCAGGGCTTCCACTGTTGGCTACTGCAGCTATTTTGGCATCTCACCAAAAGACTGGTGTTTCACCAACGCCTGCAAATCCAACGGACAGCAGTCCTCTGTACCTTCTGAATTACCCGAATCCATCATTGCAGACTGCTGCTTTGCAAATTTGCCATTTGAAGATTCTCAGTGAAACCGTGACTTTTATTTTTGTTCTTTGCTTCCTAAGGCAACCTTTAAAGTAGTGGTGCCACTGATGATCGATTATAATCGATCATCAGTCACTTTTGCCTCTTGTGACTAATGATCGGAAAGATTTTTAATAGTAGACTAATTGGAAAATTCTATTTAAAAAAAAACATATTTTTCTCACGTTTTATTTTTATAGGCAAGATATAAAGAAATGAAATTCAAAGCTGTCTGTGTGGTCAATATATTTAATGTGAAAAAAAAGCAGATAAAATAGCCTTCAAAAGGTCAACCCAAAAGTGCTGATATTTTTTCTTATATCTCCATGAAAAAATACGTTGTGAGTTCTCATCAGAAGCGCCCCTTTTGACTAATGATCGGAAAGATTTTTAATAGTCGACTAATCGGAAAATTCTATTTTAGAAACATATTTTTCTCACGTTTTATTTTTATAGGCAAGAGATAAAGAAATGAAATGCAAATCTGTCTGTGTGGTCAAATACTTGATGCGAAAAAAGCAAACAAACATAAAAAAAAGCAAAAACAAAAAACAATAAACAAAAAAAAAAAAAAAAAAAAACACGATAAAATAGCCTTCCAAAGATCAACCCAAAAATACTGATATTTTTTCTTATTTCTCCATGAAAACATACTCTGTGAGGTCTCATCAGAAGCGCCGCGCTTCTGATTAGTACCCACAGCATACGTTTTCATGGAGAAATAAGAAAAAATAATTTCTGGATACCCCTCTTATTGATTTGGAGCAATAAATAAGTATCAGGTAGAGGTCTGGATTAAAAGTGAATATATTTTTCTATGTCGATCAGTCGGTTTTACAAAACCGATGATCGACTATGAAATTCTGGCCGATTTCCAACACTACTTTAAAGATTATATGGGCAGCACCATGCCAAAAATATCTTCGGGCACTAAGCGGTCAATGTCCGTGATCTGATCAAGGCTTGAACTGTCCGCTAACAGAATCATTGAATACTATAGAATGTATGGATAGAGAGCAAAGGCCTGGGTGATACTTTGCGCATGCGCAGGATGATCTGAATCCGCGAATTTTGCGCATGTTCGAAGGCGCTTTTTCGCTTATAAATGCTACATTACCGTGCCTCCGGGTATAGGCCTGCTGTCAGGTGCCAAACTACAGATATAAAATTGAACATCTCATAGATTGTACTTTGGCATCCGCTAAATCAATTTTGGCGAAGCTGGCATGGTTCAAAGCCACAGGAACTTGTAGCAATTTATCCTTTTTTTAGAATTTGGATATATTGTCTAAGTATTCTCGTCACAGAATACTTAGACAATATATCCAAATTCTAAAAAAAAAAAAAAAAAAAAAAAAAAGCTAAATTGCTACAAGTCCCTGTGTTCAAAGCTAGAGAGTAAGTGCGATAAGCAAAACTTTCCTATACCTCTTAGCTTCTCTGATGTTTAAACTAAATAACTTAATTCTGATTAATAGTTCCTGGTCCTAATTTTGGGCGACGTCACTTCTGACGTCAATGGAAAATTGATTATTCAAAAAATGTGTTGAATTTAATTTAAAACCGCAGTTTCTCGATTTAGAAAGACCTTGTAGAAAGGTACACATTTTTTGTTCAGTTTCTTATTCATTTACCTGTCCAGAAGAGTTTTTTTTTCCCACTACAAACTATCAAGAACTATAAATGTTACAATAAATCCAAGGTGAATCAATATACTTTAAAGGGCGACAACTCTATTACAATTGTTTGCATCCCTTCTGAAATGGGTTCATTAAAAGAAAAGTCGATTAAACAAAAATTGGCATTCTCATCTATACAGTGCTAGTCAAGTGGACCACGGACTTCTAAAACTTGTGACTGGACCTACTGCCAGGATCAACTATCCAAATGCTCCTACAGAAGCTAACATTTTATATAGAGTCCGGGGGCGGATTCAGAGGAGGTTCGGCGTGTATGTGTGTGTATGTATGTGAGCGCGCGCGTGTGTTGAGGAGAGGGAGGGGAGCGGGAGGGGGCATTGGCGGGTTCAGTCGAACCCTCCTTTGGCTCAAAATTTCATTTGCATGACAAATTGAAAAAAAAAATGGATAAATTTGGGAAACCGTATTTACGCTAAATATTGACACCTCTTTACCTTATACATCTCTTTGACAAGTCCATTTATTACCTGTGATTGTTTGTAAAATAGTTAGATGAGTGACAAACAGTGTATATCCTGATCAGACGCCGTGTTTGCAAGTGGGAATAAATTTAGAGACCGTCTTTCGAGCTTTATAAAATAATGGTGTGTTGAGTATATTTATTACAATCGCCCCATCGAGGCGATTCTAATAAGTACACTCAACACACATTTTCAAGATAAAAAAAAACGTAATTTTCTCTAAAACATTGTGAGCGCAATTCCTAGTTAAGTTTTTGTATTGATCCTTTTGAAAGTTTGCACATGTTTTCTCTGAGGTATGAGAATTTTGTACCAATCGTTTTGACACTTTGCACATGTTTTCTCCTTAGTCTGAAAATATGCATGTGCTTTTCATATAATCCTTGCCTTAATTATTGCCACTTGTCTTTCTACGTTTTGGAGTTTGTCATTTTCTGACCTCAGATGTATAGACAGTTAGTACCTTGTGATTGCAACTTCTCATACAATTTTAACCTGTTTTTAGCTCGCCTGTACGAAGTACAAGGAGAGCTATTGTAGTCACCCCGGTCGTCCACGTTTGCGTTTGCGTTTGCGTTTGCGTTTGCGTTCCCGTTCCCGTCACACTGCGTTAAAGTTTTTCAAATGCTTATATCTCAACAGTCACTCCTCACAGAGGCATCAAATTTGGAACTTAGGTACCTTGGAGGTCTTCTGAGATTCCAAGAGAATAAACCCCTGGGTTCATGCCCCTGGGTGGGGCTAGGGGTCAGAATCTAGGACACCTTTGTAATACTGTGTTAAAGTTTTTCAAATTCTTATATCTTGACTTTCACTCCTCATAGAGCATTCATATTTAGAATTTGGGTGCCTGGAGGAGTCTTCTGAGATTCCAAAAGAACATACCCCTGGGTTCATACCTCAGGGTGGGCCTTGGAGTGGGGCTAGGGGTCAAAATCTAGGACACATTTGTAAAATCTTATATGCCTACAGGTTATAGACACAACTGGTTATACATCAGCTAACTATGTGACATCGGTTTAAGTGTAAGAAAGTGAAGGTCATGGTGACCTACATTTTACGGTCCAGGTCACCTAGATTTCACGGTCCAGTGATTTTGCCTTATATCTTGAATACTATTTGTTGGATAAATGTCACACCTGGGATATTACTTCCATGTGACCCAATGAATGACCACTTACTATATCTAGGTCATTGTGACCTATATTTCATGGTTCAGTGATTTTGCCTTATATCTTGAATACTATTTGTTGGATAAATGTCACACCTGGGATATTACTTCCATGTGACCCAATGAATGACCACTTACTATATCTAGGTCATTGTGACCTATATTTCATGGTTCAGTGATTTTGCCTTATATCTTGAATACTATTTGTTGGATAAATGTCACACCTGGGATATTAGTTCCTTGTGACCCGATTATTGACGTCAAAATATATCTTGTTGGTGTGACCTATATTTCATGGTTCAGTGATTTTGCCTTATATCTTGAATACTATTTGTTGGATAAATGTCACACCTGGGATATTACTTCCATGTGACCCAATGAATGACCACTTACTATATCTAGGTCATTGTGACCTATATTTCATGCTTCAGTGATTTTGCCTTTTATTTTTATTACTATTTCATGGAGAATTGTCATACCTGGATTATTATATCTATGTGACAAAATGATTTACATACAAATACATCTAGGTCAGTGTGACCTAAATTATATGGCTTAATGATAAAAATGTTACAATATAAGATGTACCCAGCAGGCGAGCTACGCTGTCCTACGACAGCTCTTGTTTTTTTTTAACTTTGCATGTGTTTTCTCCCAGGTTTGCAGAAGTGCACTTGGTTTGGATATGATTTTTAAATTCATTTCTTTGTCACTTTTTCCATTTTAACTTTGTCATTTTCTTACCTTAGATTTTATGAACGTGTACAGACTTAGGGTACCTTTTGAGCCCAACTTTTTATGCATCATATGAGAAAATGCACATGCTTTCGACGAAATTCCTATAATAATTTCTTATACCTGATATAAACATTACTTTTGGTGGTGGTGGGGTGGTGGTGTTTGTATGTGTGTGTTTGGAGGTGGGGTGGGGGGGAGGTGGTGGTGGTGTGACGTCAACTTCACTGAAGTTTGATCTATTTACTTCAACAAGATCTATAAACACTTTGATGTTCTCATCATCTCAGCCAGTGATCTATAGGATGTGTATCGTTCTGTATCCTATAGGTCACTTTCACAGCCTTAAAATCATAATTAGATAAAATAAAATTATTATGGTCTATAGGATAATCTGCCGGCTGCGGCGAAATTCGCCCCCGCTTCACATCATCATAATCTCTATAAATTGACTAATAATGATTATGCCTTGCTGAATAAAGCTGGTAAAACATTAGGTATTGTATTACCTCATATGATCTTACGAGGGATGTTCGAAATGAATTGCTTATTTCTATCTGGAGACTTCAAATTTCAAGTTGGCCCAAAAGTACTCATTTCATGCCCTCGAAGTACTCCCCGTGGCTAGAAATGCAAAGTTTCAGCCGATGTATCCACTTCTTGAAGGCGTCACGGTACGCTGATTTGGGCACAGTAATAAGGTACTGATGAATGGCAGATCCAAGCGCCTGTCGGGACTGGTATTTCCGCCCAGCAAGGAATGCTTTCAATTTCGGAAACAAAAAGAAATCACATGGGGCAAGGTCTGGGGAATACAGGGGGTGAGGCAAAACAGTTACTTTTTCTTTCTTCAAAAACGCCGTAACTATTGCGGAGGTATGCCTACCTTTCGTGCAATATCACGAACTGTAAATCTGGCATCTCCTTCAATGATTTCCTTTATTTTGGAAACAATTTCATTACGAGATGCAGATTTTGGCCTACCTGATTTCGGTGCATTTTTGATGGACTCTACACCAGACTCAAATTTCTTTTTCCACCGCCGAACTGTGTCATAAGACACACAAGAAGGTCCAAAAGCAGTAGAAATTTCAGTCATCAGCTTCTTCAACCAAGTTTTGAGCGAGCTTTGATGTAAGCCCGTATTTCATCTTTTTTGTTGACGCTTCTACCAACCATTTTTACTGCAGTGGTCACTGACTGCGTGTATTCAAATGGCAAATTTTATATCTTACACTTAGTCTAACATGTACATTTATACACCATTGTGTAGATATTGATTAACCCTATACAGGTATGTATTGGTTTTTATCGTGCCCCACGTGGATATCGAGCTAGAGGACAATAAGCAATTCATTTCGAACATCCCTCGTATATTTATTAGATAAAAAGTAGTCATGCTCTATTCACCCTGGTTAAACTACTGACACTAGGCCTAAGATTTTTCAGACATTTGCAGGATTTTAGACTTACAGAACTTGGCTTTATCTTGATTTCAGGCATTTTGATTTTTTCCATGTATATGCTGATAAAAATGACTATTTACGGCTGTAAAAGCCGGCCTTTCACTAGGGAAAGCTTGGTCAGGCTGAGGCCTGTAACATTTAAAAGCTCCTTTTTTCATGGGTGGGGGAAATAGCAGGGCTGTTACTTTTCATTTGTCCCCACAGTGCAGTGGTTTTAGCAGGGCTTTACTTTTGAGAAAAGTCGTTGTCCCTGCCCATCCCCGTAGGTGGCGGGGGCGGGGGGGGGGATGGGTTGGGGAAAGAGGGGGGCAGTGGATACAAATGACTGGTGCATGAAACATACGATGTTTCTTAGACGTACGAAGTTTAATGAAGCGCTGCCCTGAACGCTACTCAGATGACTTGTTAAGGATAAATCAGGGATAATTTATTGAATTTTCCAATAAAACGTATGTTGTGAGTATTACAAGCGCCATGTGGTCCTTTGACAATGCTTTCGAGTACAACAGATGTTATTTATCCTTTTCTACTCTCTGGGCTTATTCATCAGACGACAAATTGATGGTATTTTTCTGATTTTTCGCAGAAAGCAGGATTTTACATTTCATGCAAATTGTCTTCATTGGAGACAATTTGATTGAAATGTCAAAACCTGTATTCTGGGAAAAGTAAGCAAAAACTATTAATCAACATGTTATCTGCTGAAAATTTCGCTAAGCGTTAAAACCAGCAACAGCAATCTTTTAAATGTTTTTAACAAATTACGTTTCAGTAAAATCACCTGGCATGGAAGTCACAAAATCACCATTTATGGTCGTCTTTATGACAGTTGAGATAATTCTGTCGTGGAATTTCGATAGAAAAAGCATTGTCGCATGAGATGCTTCGATAGCTATTACCTGGTTTCGTCAGTCACATGACGCCGATGTTGTTTAATGGTCTTACCTTTAAGCTGATATAGATTTGTGGCGATTTTTAGTATTTTCTACGGGGTTATTGCCCTTTGAATAGTTTGGCATTTTAAATGCGTCAGCAAGGTATCTCGGAAACTGTCTGAGCTGGAGGTTTGAAACTTAGTCAGCTGTTATGGGATATGAGTAGATTACCCCATCAAATCGAAAAAAAGTCGTCTATTTTTCCCAGAGTTCTAGCCCTTTCAAAAATTGGGCATTTTAAACTTGTCAGGAAGAGATCGCTATTATCATCTACAGACCCTTCGGTACCACTTGGATAGACCGGTTGCGTTTTACTCAAAGTGAAAAAAAGTTGGTTCTGATTGACTATATCTTATTTATAGTAACCATTTTTTTCTTGTTTATTTCTTTGCTTTCTGTTGTCATGTTGAGATTGACAATATAGTTTGCACAGGAGTATTTACTCTCTATACACAGTACAGATCACATATAAGGACCAGTTATAGAACGTTTTAATCAAGATTTCGAGTCCAAAAGTTTTCTTTCTTTGTGGACTATGTACTTGTCTACAATGGTTTATTTGCTCTTCCTCTTGGTGTCACTGGTAAGCTATAATCTGTGATTGTGGCTCTACCTGGAAATCTTTCATTACAAAAACACGCCTATTCAAATATATACTACTATGATAATTTTGATATTTCGGCTCAAAACGTACATTATTGGTACTTGTTAGAACCGCCTCACCAAGGCGGTTCTAACGGGTACCCACAATCTATGTTTTTGAGTAGAAATAAAAAAATAATGTATACCCCTGTAAACCCCAGTTTTACTATAAAAATGTGGGGTTTAAGGGGCTCAGAATTAGGCATGTTTCATGATGTATACTACTATACAATAATATAACTTATGTCATATGTCATAGCTCTAGATAAATGGTAGATCTCGATAAGTATTTTTCTATACATGGAGAAATAATATCAATAAGTAACCAGCCTAACTTATTTCCGGTTGGGATCCACCTCTTCTTTTTCGATGTAATTGCCCTCTAATGTGATGCACTTAGACCAACGGTGTTCAAGTGCCATCAGCCCAGAACTGAAAAAGTCAGGGTCCTTTCCATTGACCCACTCCTCAACTGCCGTCACGACTTCTTCATCAGACCGGAAATGAAGTCCACGGATATCCTTTTTCAAGTTTGGGAATAGGAAGAAGTCGCTAGGAGCTAGGTCAGGCGAATAGGCAGGATGTGGTATTAATTCTTATTAATATATTCAGTTTCGCTCTACAGCATCAATTGCAACTTTGCAAGTGTAGACTCTCGCGTTGTCCTGTTGCAGCAAAACACCTTAGAGAGTTCACCTCGGCGTTTTTCACGGATGGCGGTTCTTGCTGGTCTAACAAGTTTGCATAGTGCACTCCAGTTATTGTACTTCTCTTGGGTAAAAAATTCCAACATAATAACGCCTTTTGCGTCCCAAAATACTGTGGCCATCACCTTGCCAGCAGATGGTTGCGTCTTGAACTTGTTTGGCCTATGGGACCCAGGCTCTACCCACTGACGACTCTGAGCTTTATTCTCTGGCTCATAATAATGGACCCAAGTCTCATCTACGGTCACCAGACGCAAAAGAAACTCATCTTTTGACCTAAATCGCTTCAATAAGACGCTGCATACTGATGCTCTGTTTGCCATTTTCTTATCGCTAAGAGATTTGGGGACCCAACGGGCTGTTAGCTTGCTCATACCTAAACGATCATGTAAGATTGTTGAAACGATACCATGTGAAATGCCTAATGCCTGCGCTATTTCTTCCACCTGAATTCGCCTATCAGAGTATACCAGATCCCGAACTTTCTTACACATTTCTATGTCGGTGGCATCCAGTGGGCATCCAGACCTGGCTTCATCTTCTAAAGACGTTCTACCGCGTTTGAATTCCCCTACCCAGTATGGTGCAGAAGACCCATAAACATCGGCTAACTCGCCGTGTATTTTCTTGCCTGTTTTATCTTTTAAATACAGGCACCGAATTACAGCACGGTACTCAACTTTAGATGAAAAGCATGCCTTTGCATCACTAGCCATATTTGACATTCAATATCCTATTAAAGAATGACTAGATACGCGTGTAATTTTTCTACCCATGTATAAATCATATATTGAAACAAAGCATGAAAATCTGACCGTCTCGCGAACAATTGGAAATGGGATAGGCTGGTTATTTATTGACACGCCCTCTTAAATATATATATCCTCTTGTTAAAATA
Source organism: Anodontia alba (assembly GCA_964016985.1). Taxonomy (NCBI): domain Eukaryota; kingdom Metazoa; phylum Mollusca; class Bivalvia; order Lucinida; family Lucinidae; genus Anodontia; species Anodontia alba. The sequence continues at coordinate 95,086,659 of OZ024826.1, forward strand.
TGTCAGCAAGATATCTCAAAAACTATTTGAGCTAAGAGATTGAAACTTAGTTAGCTAATAGGAGCTGATCAGTAGTTTACCTGTATAAATTAAAAAAATCGCCTTAATTTTTCGGAGTTATGACCTTTTGAATTTTTCTAGCTTTTTAAATTTGTCAGCAAGATATTTCGGAAACTATTTGAGCATGAGTCTTGAAACTTAGTCAGCTATTAGGAGATGATGAGTAGATGACCTGATTAAAATCATCTTATTTATTCGGAGTTATGGGCTTTTGAACAATTGGACATTTTAAACGTTTCAGCAAGATATCTCGGAAACTATTTAAGAGAGGTGCTTGAAACTATTAAAGCATTTTGTATCGACAAGCATATAGTTGGGGGCATAGTGTTTTACAACACTCAAAATGTGGTAATTGAATTCCCTTGATACAGTTAACCTGCCCCAGATAATTGTTTTCAAATAGATTCTAAACGAAATGACCCTTGACAGCAATGATCACACTAACAAAATTGATTCAAAGGCCTAGTGAGAACGCATATCGTATTGCTTTCTTTAGGCATTGATTTATACTGCAGATGATGTCTACTTGTTTTTTTTTTTTCTCTTTTTTTCAGACTGATATGTTAACGACGATCATTAGATGTACTATACAAACTGATCCATGCCATATTTACCTTAAGTATGCGGACAGACGGACCTGAGCAAACAGTGTAGATAAAGGTCAGACACAGCAGCATGATGCCGCAGCATGGGGCGTCTGATCAAGGTCTATACTGTTTGCCACTCATCCAAGAATTTTATGCACAGGTAGTCTATTGGACGTGTTCAAAGTTTAGGAGAAGCATGGTAAGGAACTTTGGCGTCCAAATACATTGTGGATACGGTAATTCAGAGAAACACCAGGAATGTAAACATTTCTAATTATCGGTTTAGACAGAAAACACAGATGTCAGGACACACTTGATGTTTCATACTGGAGATAACACAGCGATAAACACTATTTGCTAAATACAAAATGAGCCATATTTGAAATAAAGCTCACATCTGAGGACAATTTTACAACTAAGTGCCGGCCAGCAACTCACATGATGAACCATACCGGAGAAAAAACGTATTCTTGTGATTATTGAGATAAACATTTGAAATCTTCTTCTGGTCTCAGAAAACACAAAATGAGCCATACTGGAAATAAACCGCATGTATGTATTATTCGTGACCACAAGTTTGCAACTAAGTACCAACTGAGAGCTCACATGACCGTTCATTCTGGAGATAAACCATTTGCATGCGCCGTTTGTGAGAAGCAGTTTGCAACGACACAAAGACTCAGACGACACGAGTGTAGCCACACTGGCGCAAAACCGTATGCTTGTGATATTTGCAATAATAAATATACCACCAAGGCAGCTCTCGCAAAACACGTCTTGTTACACACTGCTGAGAAACCTCATTCTTGTGACATATGTAATGCTAAATTTGCTTACTTGGTAGATGTTAAACGACATGTGTTAATGCATACTGGTCAAACACCATTTTCCTGTAGTATTTGCTACAAAGTGTTTAAAACAAAGCCGATCCTCATGAGTCACATAAAGATTCACAGCAATGAAAAACCTTATGAGTGTGAAATTTGCAAGAGAAATTTTTTAAATAGATTTAGACTCAAGTCGCATATTAATGCGCATACAAAACCGAATACCTTTGGGATGTGCAATGTGCATTTTTCAGGAAAAGCACTTCTGCAGAGGCATATTCTTACTCACACCGACGAGAAACACCATTCATGTAGTGGTAAAAACTTTACAACAAAATCAGAGTTACAAAACCAAATTACACGCCATAATGGCGACCGGTCTGTTTCTTGTGATGTTTGTGATAAAATGTTTTTCTCTATGTCTGTTCTTAGAGCACACATGCGTGTTCATTCTGAAGAGAAACGCTATCCATGTTCCTTTTGTTTTAAAGCATTTAAAACTAAGTCACACCTTAATGAACACATGCCTATTCATCCTGGATATAAAGCATATTCTTGCTCACAATGTGGTCAAAGCTCTTCACGCAAAGGGGATATAAAGAAACACATGCTCGTCCACACGGGAGAGAAATCTTATTTATGTGACATTTGTAACACTCGGTTTAAAACGTTTACGACTGTAAGGGATCACATGCTTCTTCATATAGAAGAAAAACGGCATTTTTGCTCTGTTTGTAATAAGCAGTTCAGAAAGAAACACGCTCTGAAAATACATATGGTAATTCATACTGGAGAAAGTCTGCATGAGTGTGCCATGTGTTCTCGAAGATTTTCACGTCAGTCTAATTTGAAAAGGCACATGACAGTTCATACTGGTGTCAAATATCCATGTGACATTTGTACGAAAATGATTAGAAGGTCTGATCTAAAACAGAACAAATGTACTCATACAGAAGAGAAACCTCATGCCTGTGATGTTTGCGGTAAACGATTTCAAGAGACATACACCTTACGAATCCATATGTTGACACACACGCACCAGAAAGACTATTTCTGCCCAGTGTGCAATAAAACATTTACATCATACAGAGGCCTTAAAACTCACAGACTTATTCACTCTGGGGAAAAGCCTCACTTTTGTGCAATTTGTCAAAAACAGTTCTCACGTAAAAGCAACCTCAAAGTTCATATGGTCATACATACGGGACAAAAGCCATTTTCCTGTTTGGTTTGTGGGAAATTGTTCTCCCAGCAGTCATCACTGATTTCGCACAGAAAGATTCATGCAGGAAAAAAGGCTTTCTCCTGTGATATGTGTGGTAAACAGTTCACTTTCAAGTCCAGCCTCAAACCTCACATGCGTGTCCACACTAAAGAGAGGCCTTTTTCGTGTGAAATTTGTGGTCGGAAGTTTCGCAGAATCTCGCATGTCAAACGCCACAGTTTTATTCATAGCGGAAAGAGACCTCATTCTTGCGAATTTTGTGCCAAGACGTTTGTGGAAAAGTGGGATCTCAGAGACCACTTATTGACCCATACTGGCGAGAAACCGTATTCTTGTAATGTGTGTGGAAAATGGTTTGGTAGGAGAAGGTCTGTCAAGGATCACATGCAAATTCATACTGGAGAAACGCCTTACTATTGCAGCGTTTGTGACAAACGTTTTACACACTCGACAAATCTAAAAAGGCACATGATAGTACACACTGGAAACAAACAATAGTCTGTTCACTGTGTGTGGTACATGTGTTTCTAGCCTGTCATTTCACATAAAGTATAAGCTAATCTTCTGTTGATAATCAACAAACATACGCATGAAGTAGGATCAGCATACTGCATTTACCTTAAGAACTGAAACACCATAACTACATACGATATTAACTTTTCCTAAACATTCAATAAGTCCATTTTCTAACTATTGCCCATATCCATTACATATCGTTTTTTAGCGTAATACATTGACCTATAGATAATGTGCTATTCTATTCTGTTTTTCACCCCCTCCACAGAAAAACGACCTTTCAGTCGTGATAAAGTCTTAATTCAGAAGGTCCCTTTAAACAGTTACTTGTATGACGTAGTTCCTCCCGCTCAAATGATCACGTGTCAGTTTCTTTTCTGTGGACTGTGAATTGTTTAAGGATTATTTACCTGTGATAGAAATTTGGATTAATTTCTTTTCTACACGGTTAAAATTTTTATATCCTTGCTTTTCTCTGGTTCTATATTCACTCCTTCTACTAAACATGCAATTATTTTCAAATTACCGATTTTAGATTTCTTGCTTTTTAATGTTTATTTTCTGTGTCTTTGTTTCTGCATTAGTCGATGCATTTCGCCCGTGGCAACTGTGGTCATTTGAAAGCAAAATGGAATAATCACCCTTCTTGTTTATCTTGTACTGCTTGCACACGTATTTCTCCTTGTTCTTTTGCAGTTTTTGGACTGATAAAGTGTAGAACCTCGCCGAAAAGAAACGTATGCATGCCACTAGGAAGTCAGTCATGACACAGAGAAGAAAACAGAAGAAATCTAAGAAGACAAAAAAGTCCCAGTCAGACTTTTCTGACAGCGGGACTTCTGATGGGAACACCGCCCCTCCAAGCTAAACTGCTCGGGGCAGGACCCATCAAGGTGGCAACCCAGGGGACTTAGAGTCCGACCAGGCATTAAGTTCACCAGTCACCAGTCAATCGGTCATCCAGTCACGGGTCAACCAGTCACCAGTCAACCAGTCACCGGGCAACTTATCACCGATCATTCATTCACCGGTCATCCAGTCACCGGTCAACCAGTCACCAATCAACCAGTCACCGGTCATCCAGTCAGCCAGACACCAGTCACCAGTCATCCAGTCACCGGTCAACTAGGCATTAGTTTCCAGTTTCCAGTCATTCGCATCTGACTTACAAACTCAATTTGCTCCTGATTATTTACCAGTCAGTGTGCCTCTACAAAATTATGCTCCTTCCATAAGTAGCCATGTATCTCACGGTAGTGTCCGTAGGCTTCCAAATGTACTTATTCCTGGATATGAACACTGAAAGGTCAGAGTTCCCAAATCCAGTTACTTCTTTCAAACAGTTAATCCCACTCGAACCTGATTTCTCGCAGGTCTCAGATCCGAGTGTGATGATTGATCCTCCTAATTCCACTGATATATCTCAGACTAGACCTACTCGGAAGGAACAGTCAACAAGAGATCATAAATCTAAAAAGAGAAGAAGATATCGATTGTCCTCTTCTTCATCTTCTACTTCTATATCAGGCTCTTTGAGTTCTTCGAGACGATAAAGAGATCTAAACACGCACACAAAAGAGAAGACGATCGATGACGCCTTCTTCTTCATCAAATACCTCCCAATCTCAATTTGACATTGGTAGATATACAAGGGCTCATAAATCTCCCCAGGTTGTTCAAACGCCACCTCCAATACAACCTGAGGAGCCCAGTTTTATTCCAGTCAATACTCAACCAATTAATTTTGATCAATTTCAACCGAATCTTCCTCAACCGAATAAAGAGTCCGATTCGGAGACTGAATCTGAAGTCTCGTCTTTTGGCCGTGCTATAATTGAGGTCTTCCGGCTTCTCCCTCCTGAGTTATGTCCAAAGACTCAGCAGGATCAAGCACCATTAAAACCTCTTTCTGGGATTGAACAATTAATGGAGTCCCGTTCGACTCCATTACTTGTTCTTCCCCAGTCTAAATTGATTGAAAATACCACATTCAAAACAGACTTGATCGGATAAATGTTCTAGAGACTGGATATGCCCGCAAAGCTTGGTTTCGGCTCTCGCTCGACTAAATTCTACAAGAGCAAAAACCAATATTTGCCCACTGACAATATTCCTCAATTGGAAGCAGATGCGTCTTTCCTAGACATTTCCAGTAAAGGAAGCGCTTCCATTCCGCTGAAGAATTTGGAAGCATGGGAAAGGAAGGCTAGAAAATTAGTGTCTATTAATTTCCATGCTGATCTATTTTCTTCAGCTGCCTTCCTTTCTTTACAACAGGAATCGATGTCGGTTGCGGCCCTTTCCAGACTCCTGGTGGCAGTAACCAAATCGATTAAACATGCTACCGCCATGTCTACACTTCTAACTATTGAATTATTCCAAGCTAGGAGGGACGCAGCACTAGCTTCATCAAAACTGCTTCTCGACAATTCCACATATGAGTTAAGGAACGCTCCTACTAACTCGAAATCTTTATTCAATGGCAGGATAAAAGAAATAGCTAAATCAAATTTTGAAGCTCAACAGCAAAGGTTTCTAGCTTCTACTTCCATTCAATCACTATCTCATTCTTTTAAGCCTTCTACTCAGAGTAGAGCTTACAAGATACCTAAATACCCTGCCAACAAACAACATCCAGACCTAAAGCTACGCAATCGTATAGGTCCAAAAATCAACCTCAAAGTTCATCTTCTCACACTAAAAAGATAATATTAAGAAGACTGGTAAGTTCCGACAGTTCCCCTCCTCTAAAGCTGCCTCTTCCTCCGCAAGATTATGAAGGCCCGCCCTTTCCATTGCCTGCTCTTCCGCTCTGGGACATTCCAGTGGGAGGACGATTGGTCCATTTTGTGGAAAAATGGGAGGAAATAACAGACAAAAAATGGGTCCTCTCTATCGTACGACACGGATTCAGAATACCTTTCATCAAAATTCCTCCTTTCTCATCTGTTCCGATCAGAATGAGTCAATCTTCCTCCCCGTTTCTCAGAGAAGAGATCGAAAACCTTCTCAACAAACGGGCAGTGGAAAGGGTACAGATTCCGGGAACTTCCGGCTTTTATTCCCGGATCTTGTTCTAAAAAAGAACGGAAAGTTACGTTTGATAATAGACCTTCCTTTATTGAACCGATATATAAAGAAACAGGCTTTCAAAATGGAGACAGTCAAGTCGGTGAGACAAGTGATGAGACTCAACGACTGGGCTGTCTCGTTAGACTTAACAGATGCATACCTACACGTTCCGACACATCATCAATCCCGGAAGTATCTTCGTTTCGTTCACGAAGATCAAGTCTATCACTTCACGGCCTTACCGTTCGGAATGTCCCTAAGTCCTTTGATATTTTCGAAACTGATGGACGTTATTGCAGCGTTTCTACGCCAACGTGCCATATATCAGTCTTTCCATACCTAGACGATTGGCTGATCAAAAATCTGATTCGCAACCTCTTGATTACTCAGACAAGTTTTTGCATTCAAACTATTCAAAGTCTAGGTGTTCTTCCAAATCTCAAGAAATCGGATCTCTTTCCCGCTCAGAAATTCACCTTTATAGGTATGGAATTTCTGACGCAACAAAATTTAGTCAGGGTTCCAACGGATCGTGTACAGAACCTATTTCTGACTTTCCTTTCTCTTTTGGGCAAACTCAGTGCTGCAGCAGACCTTGTTCTCCTAGGCAGACTGCACTTACGTCCTCTTCAGATGTGCCTTTTTGTCTGTCTGGAAACCTCATTCTTCCTCTCGATCATCCAATCTCGATAAACGGTATGATTCGATCTCACTTACAATGGTGGATAAACCCTATTCGTTTCGAGACAGGGACTCCTATCCGTCCTCCAGATCCCAAATTCTTCCTTTATACGGATGCCAGTCATTTCGGTTGGGGAGCTCATTTAGAGCCGACGACACTATCCTTTCATGGTCGCCGGACAGAAGACCAATCACAGCTCCATATCAATATGTTAGAAATGATGGCCATACGATTAGCACTGAAACAAGCCAAAACATTTATTCACCATTCTTGCATCATGATATCCACAGACAACACAACGGTGGTCTCCTATATCAATAAACAGGGTGGCACTCATTCCCACAATCTTTGCGTAGAAGTTTGGAAAATTTTCAGTTGGTGCCTGGAACACGACATAGTTATCAGAGTTCGTCACATTCCAGGCAAATTCAACATTCTTGCAGACCGCCTGTCAAGATTAGACAAACCTATCAAGACAGAATGGGCTCTGGATCAAACAGTTGCGAATTCAGTATTCCAGATGCTCAATTTCCCAAATGTGGATCTGTTTGCGACACGATTCAACCACAGACTCCCATTATATGTCTCTCCAGCACAAGACTACAAAGCACAAGCGATAGATGCCCTGTCCATGGACTGGAATCATCTTCATGCATATGCTTTTCCTACTTTTATTCTGATACCTGCTGTTCTAGAGAAAATCCGACAAAATCAGTGCAGAATAGTTCTCATAGCTCCATTCTGGCCACAACAACAGTGGTTCTCAGAACGTCTTCTTCTATTAGTGTCTGCCCCGATTCGTTTGCCACTAATTCCAAGACTATTGACTCAATCCAAAGGAAGATTTGTTCATCAAAACCTCCCACTTCTCGACCTTCACGCTTGGGAGTTATCAAACAATCAATCATAGATAAAAAAAAATTCGCAAAGCGTTGCAGATTTTGTCTGCAGATCAAGAACATCTACATAAAAATTCTACGATGCAAAATGGACCATCTTCTCTAATTGGTGTTATACAAAAAAGGTTAATCCGATCTCGGCCCCTATTACAGTTATATCCGATTTCTTAATCTTTCTTTTCTCGGAAAAGAAATGCCAAATCAGTACTATGAAAGGTTATAGATCTATGATCTCTACCACTCTGATATTCAAAACTGGTAATAGAATCGGATCTAATCCAGTCTTATCTGAACTTATCAGATCTTTCGAACTTCAAAGACCAGTACAAAGATTTACACCTAAATGGGACTTATCGGGGGTTTTAGTATGTCTACAAAAAACATCCTTTAAACCTCTTGATAAGGCTTCTAAATTGCACGCCACTATTAAGACAGCATTTCTCTTAGCTCTTGCCACTGCTAAAATGTGTAGCGAAATACATGCCTTGGCTATGGATTCACAACATTTAAGATTTAATCAAACTGATGGTTCAGTTTCCTTGATGCTTAAATCTGGCTTTTTAGCGAAAAACCAGCTTCCTTCTGTTAAACCAGACCCTATTGTTGTTCCCAGTCTTGCTCGAATATGTAAAAGGGAACATATAGACAGACTTCTTTGTCCCGTTAGGTCGCTGAAGTTCTATCTTAAAATGACTAGCTCTTATCGCCAGAACAGAACTAGACTTTTTCTTCCCATTAAAGGCAGTAAAGATATTTCAAAAGATACTATCCCGAGATGGATATCTTACACTATTAAACTTGCCTACAGGAAGCTCACTAAACGAGACATTTCTTTCCTTAAAATCAAAGCTCATGAAAAAAAAGTAAGAGAAAAGTCCAGGGAGTACCACAATCTTTCCTCTTCCTGGACTTTTTTTGACAAAGTTCCTCTCAGTGAGATCCTTCAAGCAGCGGTTTGAAATAGATCATCAACCTTTGCAAAATTCTACCTCAGAGACATGTCTTAACAAGCAGAGAATCTTCAAAGTTTGGGCCCAATTGTAGTTGCCCAAAAAGTGGTGGATGCATAGACAACGTCAACAGCCTCCTACACCTGATGCAATACTAGTAAGTTACTTAATATACATGTACACTAATTATGTTATATTATACCTTTTATTTGATATATCTTAACCTGATTATCTTATCCTTGGTTTAAAGGACTTTTATTATTGCTTTATGCATTAATTATGTCCTTTATTTTATATATCTAAGTTTGGGTTTCCTAAGTCTTAATTCAGAAGTTGGGACCTATTTATTAGGAGAAATCCTCCCTCCTATTCTGCAAATTCTAGCACATTATCTATATGTTAATGTATTACGAAATTAAAATGAAGTTTTTTTTAAAAGTAAAACATATTTAAACGAGTAATACTTAACCTATAGATAAGTATTTATCATCCCACCTCCCTTTCCTCGCTCTTTTCTCCTAATTGTGTATTGGTTTACACATAAAGGAAACTGACACGTGATCATTTGAGCGGGAGGAACTACGTCATACTGGTAACTGTTTAAAGGGACCTTCTGAATTAAGACTTTATCACGACTGAAAGGTCGTTTTTCTGTGGAGGGGGTGAAAAACAGAATAGAATAGCACATTTCTATAGGTTAAGTATTACTCGTTAAAATATGTGTTATTGTACTCATTAGAAGTGTTTCGGCGAGGTGGTGTTTTATAAAAAAAAAAACAAAAAACAAAAAAAAAAAAAAAACAAAAAAAACCCCCAAAACAAACAAACCTTTTTTTACCAAATTCGTTGTGCAATTTGACCTGTCAAGTTTCGACAAAAACAATAACTTGAGTTGGAGCTTGTTTTACATAAGATTATTTTACTGTTTTATATTCTGTAAAGAAATCGGAGAACATGATATACTGAGTTTAGTATCAAAGATATTTTATAGAAAATAGCTAGAGAAAAAAAAATCTATTGTTGCACTGTCTTTTTCCTTGAAATGGTAAAAACGCGAGGCATTTTCTTGTCGAATAGAAACAAATCAGTCCCTTCACTTTTTCATCGTTTGTGCTAGTAGCAACCAGTACGCATGGATAGCTTGAACTTTGGACATGGTCAGAAAACGCACTTTCTGACATGCGCCCAGCGAAGATTAAGATCAGCCTGCGCAGTCTGATCAGAATCTCAATCTTCTCTGGGCACATTTCAGATAGCAAAGATGCAACGTTTCTCCATGCGGACAACAAAGACTCTGATCAGACTACGCTGATGCGGAGGCTGATTTGAGTCCTCGTTGTATTCACATGTTAGTTTAATCAAGTTGTACACTGAAACTGGAATACATTTCTAAAACGTATAATTAATGGAATTGTTATATAACAGGGTGTTCAATTGTTTTAAACAACATGTTTACTATGTTTCCATAAATAGCTTTATTTACTATGTTTCCAAAAGTAACTTTCTGGAATGTTCAACATGTTTACAATAACATGATGTTTACGTCCTTGATTCTGGACTGAGTTGTTTTTGGAATGTCATGGAAGATTTAGAAGTTTCTTGATTGGAACTGGAAAATAAGAGATGCTTGTAGTAAATTCTTTTTCTAGAACCTTCTTTGATATTATATAAGGAGAAAAGATTTTTATCTGGGCATCTTTGTATACTTTCACTGGAAATTATTCTATACTGGATTACTTTACTATTTTATTCATTCTGGACTTAAATTCTGAATTCAGGAACTTTAAATTGTGGGATCAGAAACTGATATTGAAAGGATTTGTTTTATAAATTCTTGTGGATTAATTTTGAGGGACTTTGTGACATAAACTTGAAAGGTACTGTTCACTTACATTCTTTTGTTTTGAATTTTATCTTATTTTTTGTGAATAAATATTGTTAATAATTTAAAGCTTGTTGCTGGTTTTACTTTCATTTCTTTCTCGTTACGCCTGGCTCGTAACAGAATGTATACATTCTAAATAGCAGAAACTGTATAATGTAGTGTTCTCTAGATGTCAAAAAAAAAAAAAAAAAAAATAAATAAATAATAAAAAAAAAAAAAAAAAATAAAAAAATAAAATAAAATAAAAAAAATAAAAAATAAAAAAATAAAATCAATTTGAAGCGAATGATATTATTATGTAATGTATTTTTGAGACCCAAAAATGATTTTTTGAACAAAATATGGTGAAAATGGGAACAATTTTTTCAAAAGTTTCCAGGACTGAGTTTTGGAAAAAGTTGCACAGAAGTCTAAGATGCTTACAGAAAAAAAAAAAAAAAAAATTTCATCCCAAATAAAATATTTTGGGTTAAAAATGTGCTTATTTAAAACAACAACAACAACAACAAAAAACAAACCCCCCAAAAAACAACAACAACAACTGAAAACTGGAATAATTCTCAGAAAAATATCTTAACAGGATTATGAACAATCTAAACAGCAGATAATGTATAAGATAATATTTTCTATCTTGCAGTTTAATTCAGATTGGTAATCTGGTTTTTTTGGGGGATGAAAATTGCTTTGTTTTTAGCTCACCTGAGCTGAAAGCTCATGGTGAACTTTTGTGATCACTCACCGTCCGTCGTCGTCGTCGTCGTCGTCCGTATGTCCGTCCGTCCACAATCTTTAAACAACATCTCCTCCTAAACCACTGGTTGGATTTTGACCAAATTCACAGGAATGATCCTTGGTTGGTCCTCTTTCAAAGTTGTTCAAATGGTTCTGGTCCATTGCATATCTAGGTCACAGGAGCTAAAAATAGATGTTTTAACTAAAAACTTAAAAAATCTTCTTGTCAGAAACCACTGGACCGATTTCAATATAATTTTGCTGAAATGTTCCTTTGGTGATCCTCTACCAAGATTGTTCAAGCCATTCGGATTCGTCAAAAAACATGGCCGCCAGGGGGCGGGGCTTATTTTCCCTATATATCTATATAGAAAACTTTAAAAATCTTCTTGTCCGAAACCACTGGATCGATTTCAATATAATTTTGCAAAAATGTTCCTTTAGTGATCCTCTACCAAGATTGTTCAAGCAATTTGGATTCGACAAAAAACATGGCCGCCAGGGGGCGGGGCTTAATTTCCCTATATATCTATGTAGAAAACTTTAAAAAAATTCTTGTCAGAAACCACTGGACCGATTTCCATATAATTTTGCAGAAATGTTCCTTTGGTGATCCTCTACCAAGATTCTTCGAGCCATTTCGATTAGTCAAAAAACATGGCCGCCAGGGGGCGGGGCTTATTTTTTCCTATATATCTATATTGAAAAATGTAAAATTCTTCTTGTCCGAAACCACTAGACCGATTTCCATATAATTTTGCAGAAATGTTCCTTTGGTGATCCTCTACCCAGATTGTTCAAGCCATTTGGATTTGTCAAAAAACATGGCCACCAGAGAGCAGGGCTTATTTTCCCTATATATCTATAGAAAAAACTTTAAAAATCTTATTGTCCGAAACCACTGGACCGACTTCAATATAATTTTGCAAAAATGTTCCTTTGGTGATCCTCTACCAAGATTGTTCAAGCCATTTGGATTCGTCAAAAAACATGGCTGCCAGGGGGTGGGGCTTATTTTCCCTATATATCTATATTGAAAATGTAAAATTCTTCTTGTCCGAAACCACTGGACCGATTTCCATATAATTTTGTAGAAATGATCCTCTACCAAGATTGTTCGAGTCATTTGGATTTGTCAAAAAACATGGCCGCAAAGGGGGCAGGGCTTATTTTCCCTTTATATAGAAAAATGTAAAAATCATCTTGTCCCAAACCACTGGACCGATTTCCATATAATTTTGCAGAAATGTTCTTTTGGTGGATCCTCTACCAAGATTGTTCAAGCCGTTTGGATTTGTCAAAAAACATGGCCGCCAGGGGGCAGGGCTTATTTTCCCTATATATGTATCTATATAGAAAACTTTAAAAATCTCCTTGGCAGAAACCAATGGACCGATTTCAATATAACTTGGAAGGAATGTGTCTTTGGTCACCCTCTTCCAAGGTTGTTCAAGCCATCATGATTCGTCAAAAAATATGGCTGCAAGGGGGTGGGGCTTATTTTCCCTATATATCTATATAGAAAACTTGAAAAAAAATCTTCTTGTTTTCCTTATATATCTAAATAGAAAACTTTAAAACTCTTCTTGTCAGAAACCACTGAACAGATTTCAATATAACTTGTTCCTTTGGTGACCCTCTACCAAGTTTGTTCAAGCTGTCATGATTCGTCAAAAAACATGGCCGTTAGGGCGTAGGGCTTTATAGCTATATAAAACTTTTTAAACCACTGGACCAATTTCAATATAACTTGGCAGAATGTTCCTTTGGTGACCCTCTTTTAAGATTCAGTTCAAGTTGTCAAGATAAGTAAAAAAACATGGCCGGGGGTGTGGTGGAGGGGGGTGGAGGTGGTTAGTGCTACAAAGTTTATACAAAAATCCTAGAGCAGTGTACTTGGCTGAAACTTCAACAGTAAATATGCAAATCTGTTTGGTCAGGTGAGCGATATAGGACCATCATGGTCCTCTTGTTTTTAAAACAAAATTTGCCAAAAATTGTAATATTTTTCGAGGTGCATACATATATTTATACATTCCAAGTAAAGAAAATTATAGAAAAGAAGTTATCACTATCCGAGAAAATTAATATTTGTTGTCATGCAAAGGCATTAGATTTTAAGGGAAAAAGAAAATCAAAAACATATAATTCAATTTGTTTTACATGAACATTTATGCAGAGGTTTACTGAATATTGCTCAACTACACTAAATTTGGTGGCACAGGAATAATTTGATATAAATAATATACAAAGACAACGTAATTTGCTAGGTTTTAGCATAACACTTTGATGCAATTTAATCCGTTTATTTACCAGAAAATAGGTCAAATTATATATTTATGTCCCCACCCCACCAAAGGAGGTAGGATATTGTTTTCAAGACGGATCCCGTTGGCGTCAGCGTAAAACTTCTTGTCCGCTATGTAACTTGAATATCCTTTGGAATATTTTGATGACAGGTGGTAGAAATGTAGATCTGGACATGATGACGTGTCGCATACAAGATTGACAACTCTGGCTTTCTTAATTTTGGAGTTATCACCCTTTGTTTTATTTGAAAAAAGATTTCGTTTCCGCTCTGTAGCTCGAATACACTTTGGAATAGTTCGATGGTAGAAATGTAGAACAGGATGAGATGACGTGTTGCGTACAGGAATGACAACCCTGCCTTTCTTACTTTTGGCGCTATCTCCCTCTGTTGGTGCTTGCCAAGACATGCGCATCATACGTTTCATTTCCAAACTTTTGGGGTTTAGCCACACTGATGAAGTTTGAATAACAGAAAGGCCTCTGTGGCACTCAATTAGGTATAGTTAACCTCATATTGCAAACCACTGGGTCGGTATCTCTGCTGGTGGATGATTCGTATCATCACCTCAGTATCAGTTCCTCAGTCCTGAGATTGATACTGCGGTGTTAACGTCAATACTTAAGTATTGAATTAAATAACTATTTTATACCTAAGTCTTTGTTATAGTACAAATTCAAAACTTTTCTAAAACTAAGGCTGCCTTTCTTACTTTTGGCGTAATCTCCCTTGGTTATATCTCCCAGTGATTATGCCCCCCGCTACCTAAGTGGGGTGAGACATATTGTTTTTAGGACGGATCCCGTCGGCGTCAGCGTCAGCATCCGCGTCGGCTTAAAACTTCTTGTCCGCTCTGTAACTTGAATACCCTTTGGAATATTTTGATGATACTTGGTAGAAATGTAGACCAAGACAAGATAACGTGTATCATACAAGATCTGGCTTTCTTACTTTTGGACTTATCACCCTTTGTTTTATTTGATAAAGATTTTGTGTCCGCTCTGTTACTCGAATACTCTTTGGAATATTTCGATGGTACTTGGTCAAAATGTAGAACAGGATGAGATGACTTGTCGCGTACAAGAATGACAAGTCTTCTTACTTTTGGCGTTTTCTCCCTTTGTTATATTTGACACTGAGAAGCCATTGGTTTCGTGTCCGCTCTGTAAGTCAAAGAACTTCTGAAATATTTTCGTGATACTTGGTAGAAATGTAGAACAGGTCCAGAAAACGTGTCGCTTACAAGAATGACAGCTAGTACAAATTCAAAAATTTTCTAAAACTAAGGCTGCCTTTCTTACTTTTGGCATTAACTCCCTTTGTTATATCTCGCAGTGATTATCAAAAGATTTCGTGTCCATTCTGTAAGTTGAAGACCCTTTGGAATATTTTTATGATATTTGGCAGAAATGTAGAACAGGACCAGACGACGTGTCGCGTACCGGAATGACAAATGTTCCTTTTTTTACTTTTAACGTTATCTCCCTTTGTTATATTTGACAGTGATAATCCATTGATTTCATGTTCGCTCTGTAAGTCAAAGACCCTTTGGAATATTTCTATGATACTTGGTAGAAATGTAGAACAGGGCCAGACGACATGTCGTCTACCAGAATGACAACTCTGCCTTTCTTATTTTTGGCGTTATATCCCTGTATTATAACTTCCAGTGATTATCCATTGATTTCGTGTCTGCTCTGTAGGTTAAAGACCCTTTGGAATATTTTTATGATACTTGGTAGAAATGTAGAACCGGACCAGACGACGTATCACGTAAAAGAATGACAACGCTTTCTTACTTTCGGAGTTGTCTCCCATTGTTTTGTTTGAAATAGATTTCTTGTCTGTTCTATAACTGGAATACCCTTTAGAATATTTTGATTGTACTTGGTAGAAATGTAGAACAGGACCAGACAATGTGTCGCTTATAAAAATGACAACTCTGCCTTTCTTACTTTTGGTGTTATCTTCCGTTCTTATTTTTATAGTGATTATGCATTGATTTCGTGTCAGCTCTGTTACGCAAAAACCATTTGGAATATTTTGATGGTACTCGATAGAAATGTAGCACAGGACAAAACGACGTGTTGCGTACAAGAATGACATCTCCGGCTTTCTTACTTCTGGCATTATCTCCCTTTGTTATATTTGCACAGTGATTATGTTTTGCGTTCTATAAGTCGAATACCCTTCAGAACGTTTTGATGATACTTGGTAGAAATGCAGAACAGGACGAGACAACACATCGCATACAAGAGTGACAACTCTGGCTTTCTTTCTTTTGGAGTTATTTCCCTTCGTTTCGTTTTTGAAATTGACTTCGTGTCAGCATTGTAACTCGAATACCCTTTGGGATACTGTGATGGTATATTTGTTAGAAATGTAGAACAGAAATGAGATGACGTGTCACGTAAAAGAATGACAACTCTGCCTTTCTTACTTTTGGCATTATCTATCTTTGTTATGTTTGAAATTGATTATGCATTGATTTCGTGTCTGCTATGTTAAGTCGAACACCTTTTGGAATATTTTGATGTTACTTGGTAGTAATGAAAAACAGGACCAGACGACATGTCACATACAAGAATGACACTTTTTCTACTTTTGGAGTTATCTCCCCTTTTTGTGTTTGGATTTGATGTCTTGTGTCTGCTCTGTAACATGCACACCCTTCGGAATATTTTGATGATACTTGGTAGAAATGGAAAACTGGACGAGATGACTTGCGTACAAGAATGACAACTCTGGCGGGATTGAGGGGTGGAAGGAAATTTTTTTTTTTTTTTTTTTTTTTTTTTTCTAAAAAAACCTTTTCTAGTTTATTTTTCAATCACGAAAACATATCTATATAAATTTGACCCCCTTAAACCCCAATTTTATATAGTAAAACCGCCGTGGATCAACTAATGGTTTTCATTTACTCTGGCATGGTAGAATTAGCCATGGGTACTTGTTAGCTCACCTGAGCTCTGCTCAGGATGAGCTATTGTGATTACTTTTCGTCCGTCGTCCGTCCGTCCGTGCGTCCGTCCGTTAACATTTTCAAACGACTTCTCCTCTGAAGCCGCTGAACCAATTTTGCTCAAATTTCATATGAAGACTCCTTAGGGTGGGGGAACGAAAGATTGATAAAATGGTCGCGGTCCGTCGACCAAGATGGCCACCATGCCCATATATGGTAAAAACCTTTAAAACTCTTCTTCTCCATAACCGAGGATGCCTTGGGGCTGAATCTTTGCACGAATCATCGGGGACGGGAGGTCAACCAAAGTTGCTAAAAGAATTGTCGTACGTTGACGTTTGACCTTTTTACGGCAAGGTCAAGTTCGCTTCCCTATGCATTTGTATGAGCTCTATACATTTGAATGGGAAAATTGTTAAGAGTTTCAAACGACTTCTCCTCTGAAGCCTCTGACCTAATTTTGTTCAAATTTCATATGGAGCCACCTTAGGGTGGGGAAACAAAAGATTGCTAAAATTGTCGTGGTCCGTTTACCAAGATGGCCGCCATGCCCATATATGGTAAAAACCTTTTAAAATCTTCTTCTCCATAACCGAGGATGCCTTGGGGCTGAATCTTTGCACGAATCATCGGGGACGAGAGGTCAACCAAAGTTGCTAAAAGAATTGTCGTACGTTGACGTTTGACCTTTTTACGGCAAGGTCAAGTTCGCTTCCCTATGCATTTGTATGAGCTCTATACATTTGAATGGGAAAATTGTTAAGAGTTTCAAACGACTTCTCCTCTGAAGCCTCTGACCTAATTTTGTTCAAATTTCACATGGAGCCACCTTAGTGTGGGGAAACAAAAGATTGCTAAAATTGTCGCGGTCTGTGACCAAGATGGCCGCCATGCCCATATATGGTAAAAACCTTTTAAAATCTTCTTCTCCAGAACCGAGAATGCCTTGGGGCTGAATCTTTGCACAAATCATCGGGAACGAGAGGTCTACCAAATTTGCTAAAAGAATTGCCGTACGTTGACATTTGACCTTTTTACGGCAGGGTCAATTTTGCTTCCCTATGCATTTGTATGAGCCCCATACATTTGAATAGGAAAATTGTTGAGAATTTTAAATTTCTTCTTCTCTGAAGCCACTGAGCCAAATTTGCTCAAATTTCATATTGTGCCTTCTTAAGTCAGGGGAACGAAAGATTGCTAAAATGGTCGCGGTAGGTCGACCAAGATGGCCACCATGCCCATATATGGTAAGACCCTTTAAAAATCTTCTTCTTCAGAACTGAGGATGCCTTAGGGCTAAATCTGTGCACAAATCATCAGGGACAGGAGATCTACCAAAATTGCTAAAAAGATTATCGTACGTTGACATTTGACCTTTTTACGGCAAGGTCAAGTTTGCTTCCCTATACATTTGTATTAGCCCCATAACATTTATATGGGAAAATTGTTGAGAATTTGACGACTTCTCTGAAGCCACTGAGCCAAATTTGCTCGGATTTTTAGCTCACCTGAGCATGAAGTGCGCATGGTGAGCTATTGTGGTCAGTCAATGTCCGTCGTCCATCATGGGTCATGCGGCGTGCGTCATGCGGCGTGAACAATTGCTTTAAAAGCCTACTCTTCCTACACCCCAGGGCCAATTGACTCGATACTTGGTAGGAAGCATCAGGGTGAAATGTAGATAAAAAAATAGCTAAAATCGTTCCGATCGGAAATCCAAGATGGCCGCCATGGCCGCCATCTTGAAAATCTTTTTCGCTTCTTCTCCTGAACCGAAAGGCCAATTGACTCCAAACTTGCTAGGAAGCATCAGGGTGACTTGTAGATCAAATATAGCTAAAATCGTGTCGGTCCAAATTCCAAGATGGCCGCCATGGCAGCCATCTTGAAAATCTATTTTTCGCTTCTACTCCTAAACCCCAAAGCCAGTTGACTCCAAACTGGTTAGGAAGCATTGGGGTGACTTATAAATCAAAAATAGCTAAAATTGTGCAGATTAGAAATCCAAGATGGCCACCATGGCAGCCATCTTGAAAAGCTATTTTTCGCTTCTCCTGAACCGAAAGGCCAATTGACTCCAAACTTGCTAGGAAGCATCGGGATGACTTGTACATCAAAAATAGCTCAAATCGTGCCAATTGGAAATCCAAGATGGCCTCCATGACAGCCATCTTGAAAATCTATTTTTCGCTTCTTCTCCTAAACCTTAAAGTCAATTGACTTGAAACTTAGTAGGAAGCATCAGGGTGACTTGTAGATCAAAAAATAGCTATAATCATTCCGATCGGAAATCCAATGTGGCGGCCATCTTGAAAATCTTTTTTTTTGCTTCTTCTACTACACCGAAATGCCAGTTGACTCAAAAGTTGGTAGGAGGCATTGGGGGTGACTTGTTTTACTTGTGACGTTTTGAAAATTTCAGCATTTTAACCTTGTAAGCAAGATATTTCAAAAACTGTTTAAGCCATTGCCTTGTCATAAGAGTATTGGAAAAATGTTGCATGCCATCTGCATATCTGCAGTGGCGGTTTCACTCAGGTGAGCGAGTTGTGGCCCGTGGGCCTCTTGTCTTTGCCTATTATAGTGATTAATTTGATTTTTATGTTTTCGCTTTGATGCATTGACTGAGTTGGGAGCCTTTATGCGAACCGAATGTTTATGTGTTTCTGTATTAAGAGTAGCATCGGGACCCAGGGTGAAGTTAGCTAGCTGTAAAGGTGCTTTGAACCCCCCGGTGGTTTGCTCTACTGACCGTTCTAAGGCGGTGGTCCCGGTGTTAGTCTTACTCTTTGCTGCTTGTGGTTTATTCTACGAGGCGATTTGTTGTATGTCTTTCCGTTTGTCATTTTGTTCATGTGATTTTTAGTCCTTTTAGTATTGCGACTACCTCGCTTGGGGAAGAGAGAGCTAATCTTAGTGCTTTTCGTACGTTTGTTCGGTTTGTGCTTGTTTGGATTTGTCGTTTTACTCTTCCTCTTGGGGTCTGGGAAGGGCTGCGGTTTGTGATTGTGGCACTCCCTGGACTTTTCTCTTACCTTATTTTTGCGCTAGGTGGGTACCTCTTTGCTCACTGAGGAGCAAAAGACACAGCGCCTTGAATGTGCCCGGGATGTTTTAAAAACATACAAAGGCTGTAATAGTCGGGTTATTTCTAACTTGCTAACAGGTGATGAAACCTGGGTGCACATGTTTGAGCCACGAAGAAGGGCTGATAATAAGCAATGGAAGCGAAAAGATCAGAAACGCCCATGTATTGCCAAGAGAACCATAAGTTCGAGAAAGATGTTGCACGCAATTTTCTTTAATTCAAGTGGGTCAGTCGTTCAAAAGCCTTGTCCATCTGGTCATACAGTCACTGGCCGATTCTACAAGAATTCTGTACTGAAGAAAGTGAAAGAGTTTTACAATAAGAAACGACCAAGCAAAGGATGGTCAGGAGTCCACCTTTTACATGAGAACGCCTCCTCTCATAAGTGTGAGGTTGTTAAGTCTTTTTTGGCCTTTGAAAAGGTGAAAGTTTTAAACCATCCATCTTATTCACCTGACCTGAGTCCCTGTAACTTCTTTTTATTTCCAATGCTTAAGAAAATGCTTTCTGGAAATAAGTATACGTCTAGAAGTTCTCTTGGCAATGCTATTTATCAGTGTTTCCAACAGATACCAAAAGAAGACTATTTATCTGCTTTTCGAGACTGGGTAAAAAGGTTACAAAAAATGTGTTTCAGTAAAGGGGGAATACTTTGAAGGTTTATAATAAAAATGTATTTGATAAAACGTAGCACTGAAGTAATCCGAACCCAGTGACAAAACGTTTTGCAGGACCCTCGTAGCTATTTTTCCAACCGCTATCAGGTCTTTGTTAGTGGCTTTCACTCTTGGAATAACGCTCTTATGATCCTATTTTGGTGTTACTGTTGCAGTAATCCCCATTCCATGAAACGTGTTATGGCCATCAATAGTGCTTGTATTATGGTCTACATTGTCGGCCATAAATTGTACGAGGTGATCTCTGAGGATGGTATGTCAGTGCGATGTGTTGCTGTTGCTCTTCTTATTGAGCCGCTAAACTCCCTTATAGGGGCAGCAAAAACCCAGACTGTTCAATGTTCAGACTAGGTCAATGAGAAATCTTGAACCAATTTAGTGATGTAATTGGACACCAAGTCCTAATTGAAGAGGCTCTATAACTGATCCAGGAGCTGGTCTTTACAATAGCCAGCCTAATCTATTGCTGCAACCTTTTCTGAGCTTTTAATATAAAAAATATGCTTCAAGAATACTTTGAGTTTTTCAGGCATACACTCCAGGTTAGATTCCATTGACATAATGTCATTTGCTGATGGATATTGTTCCCTATTCATGTCTATGTCCTTTATTTCACTGCTTATCAGCTTTGCAGCTGTCCAAATAATCAGTTTGGTTTCTGCTTGTGTGTCACCTTTTACAGTTCTACGGTAAAAGGCATGCAGTAAAGCATCCGCAGTATCTTTAAATGTGATAGCATTTCGTTTCCCATTTAGCTCTTAAATGATAATGATATCACCAAAATATTCAGTTATCCTTTTTCTCATATTAACGAAACTATAGACTTCTTCTCCACATATCCGCGACATTTTTTCAACAAGATCAGAAACTGTCGACACTTTGTATTTTTTTCCAAGTTCTCATTTGTTTCTAGAAATGCTTCCTCGACATTGGATTTAGATGGTCTGCCCCTCTTTGATGTAAACTTTAACCAGTGGGTTGGGGCTTGACAATATGTCTTTGGCTTGGTCCGCCGTGGTTGTTCAACTATTGGTTTTCATTTAATCTGGCACACAGTAGAATTGCCATGAGCACTCGTCTTTGTTGATCGCAATGATTAATTTGATTTTTATGTTTTTGCTTTGATTTAAACATATTTCACACCAAATAGTAATCATTTCATATAAAGCATTTTGAGATTAGCAACGGTTAAGAAAATGTAAATGGACAAAACCAAGGGGCTGTGGGGGTGGAGGGGTAGAAGTGGGGAGATGGGAAGGGAGTAGGTG
The DNA here is from genome assembly GCA_964016985.1 of Anodontia alba. Classification (NCBI taxonomy): domain Eukaryota; kingdom Metazoa; phylum Mollusca; class Bivalvia; order Lucinida; family Lucinidae; genus Anodontia; species Anodontia alba. The sequence goes on from OZ024826.1 coordinate 95,108,397, forward strand.
GGAAATTGGGATTGTTTTTGCTTTGATGCATTGACTGAGTTAGTAGCCTTTTATGCAAACCGAATTTTTATGTATTTCTGTATTAAAAGTAGCATCGGGATCCCGGGTGAAGTTGGCTGGCCGTAAAAGTGCTTTAAACCTCCCTCTCCCCCGGTGTTTTTTTTTTTTTTTTCCTACAGACCGTTTTAAGGCGGTGGTCCCGGTGTTAGTCTTACTCTTTGTTGCTTTGTGGTTTATTCTACGAGGCGAGTGTTTTAAGTATTGCCTTGTACTTATTAGCTCACCTGAGCCGAAGGCTCATGGTGAGCTATTGTGATCACTCACCGTCCGTCGTCGTCGTCGTCGTCGGCGTCGTCGTCGTCGTCGTCCGGATGTCCTTCTGTCCACAATCTTTAAACAACATCTCCTCCTAAACCACTGGTGGGAATTTGACCAAACTTCACAGGAATGATCCTTGGTTGGTCCTCTTTCAAAGTTTTTCAGACGGTTCAGGTTTATTGCATATCTAGTTCACAGGAGCTAAAATAGATTTTTTAATTAAAATCTTAAAAAATCTTCTTGTCCGAAACCAGTGGACCGATTTCAATATAATTTTGCAAAAATGTTCCTTTAGTGATCCTCTACCAAGATTATTCAAGCCATTTGGATTCGTCAAAAAACATGGTCACCAGGGGGCGGGGCTTATTTTCCCTATATATCTATATAGAAAACTTTAAAAATCTTCTTGTCAGAAACCACTGGACCGATTTCAATATAATTTTGCAGAAATGTTCCTTTGGTGATCCTCTACAAAGATTGTTCAAGCCATTTGGATTCGTCAAAAAACATGGCCGCCAGGGGGCGGGGCTTATTTTCCCTGTATATCAATATAGAAAACTTTAAAAATCTTCTTGTCAGAAACCATTGGACCAATTTCCATATAATTTTGCAGAACTGTTCCTTTGGTGATCCTGTACCAAGATTGTTCAAGCCATTTGGATTCGTCAAAAAACATGGCCGCCAGGGGGCGGGGCTTATTTTCACTATATATCTGTATAGAAAACTTTAAAAATCTTCATGTCAGAAACCACTGGACCGATTTCCATATAATTTTGCAGAAATGTTTCTTTGGTGATCCTCTTGTAAGATTGTTCAAGCCATTTGGATTCGTCAGAAAACATGGCCGCCAGGGGGCGGGGCTTATTTTCCCTATATATCTGTATAGAAAACTTTAAAAATCTTCTTGCCAGAAACCACTGGACCGATTTCCATATAATTTTGCAGAAATGCTCCTTTGGTGATCCTCTTGCAAGATTGTTCAAGCCATTTGGATTCATCAAAAAACATGGCCGCCAGGAGGCGGGGCTTATTTTCCCTATATATCTATATAGAAAACTTTAAAAATCTTCTTGTTAGAAACCACTGGACGGATTTCAGTATAATTTTGCAGAAATGTTCCTTTGGTGATCCTCTACCAAGATTGTTCAAGCCATTTGGATTCGTCAAAAAACATGGCTGCCAGGGGGCGGGGCTTATTTTCCCTATATATCTATATAGAAAACTTTAAAAATCTTCTTGTCAGAAACCACTGGACCAATTTCAATATGATTTTGCAGAAATCTTCCTTTGGTGATCCTTTACAAAGATTGTTTACAAAGATTGTTCAAGCCACGATTCGTCAAAAAACATGGCCGCTAGAGGGCGGGGCTCATTTTCCCTATATATCTATATGGAAAATTTAAAAAATCTTCTTATCAGAAACCACTGGAACGATTGCAATATAATATGGCAGAAATGTTCCTTTGGTGATCCTGTACCAAGATTGTTCAAGCCATCTGGATTCGTCAAAAAACATGGCCGCCAGGGGGCGGGGCTTATTTTCCCTATATATCTATATAGAAAAACTTGAAAAATCTTCTTGTCAGAAACCACTAGACCGATTTCATTATAACTTGGCAAAAATGTTTCCTTCGTGACCTTCTACCAAGATTGTTCAAGTAATCGTGATTTGTCAAAAAACATGGCCGCTAGGGGGTGGAGCTTATTTTCCCTATATATCTATATAGAAAACTTGAAAAAATCTTCTTGTCAGAAACCACTGGACCGATTTCAATATACCTTGGCAGAAATGTTTCTTTGGTGACCCTTTACCAAGATTGTTCAAGCCGTCATGATTTGTCAAAAAACATGGCCGCCAGGGGGCGGGGCTTATTTTCCCTATATATATCTATATAGAAAACTTGAAAAAACTTCTTGTCAGAAACCAATGGATCGATTTCAATATAACATGGCAGATATGTTTCCTTGGTGACCCTTTACCAAGATTGTCCAAGCTATCATGATTTGTCAAAAAACATGGCTGGTAGGGGGCGGGGCATATTTTCCCCGTATATCTACATAGAAAACTTTAATGATCTTCTTGTCAGAAACCACTGGACTGATTTCAATTAAACATTGCAGAAATGTTTCTTATGTAACCCTCTAGCAAGGTTTTGCAAGCCGTCATGATTCATCAAGAAACAGGGCCGCCAGGGGGCGGGGTTTATTTTCCCAATGTATCTATATAGAAAAACTTTAAAAGTCTTCTTTTCAGAAACCACAGGTCCAATTTCATTACAACTTGGCAAAAATGTTTCCTTGGTGACCCTCTACCAAGATTGTTCAAGTAATCATGATTTGTCAAAAAACATGGCTGCTAGTGGGTGGGGCTTATTTTCCCTATATATCTATATAGAAAACTAAAAAATCTTCTTGTCAGAAACCAATGGACCGATTTCAATATAACTTGGCAGGAATGTTTCTTTGGTGACCCTCTACCAAGGTTGTTCAAGCTGTCATGATCGTCAAAAAACATGGCCACTACGGGGCAGGGCTTATTTTTTTCTATATGTCTATATAAAAAACTTTAAAAATCTTCTCGTAAGAAACCGTTGGACCAAGCTCAATGTAGCGTGGCAAGAATGTTGCTTTTGTGACCCTCTACCAGGATGGTTCAAACCTTCATATGTCAAAAAAAAATGGCCTCCAGGGGGCGGGGCTTATTTTCGGTATATATCTGTATAGAAAACTTTAAAATGCTTCTTGTCAAATACCCTCTGACCAATTTCAATAATGCTTTGGTGACCCTCTACCAAGAATGTTCAAGCAATCCTGATTTGTCAAAAAACATGCCTGCTAGTGGGTGGGGCTTATTTTCCCTCTATATCTAAATAGAAAACTTTAAAAATCTTCTTGTTAGAAACCACTGAACCGATTTCAGTTTAACTTGGCAGGAATGTTCCTTGGTTACCCTCTACCAAGTTTGTTCAAGCTGTCATGATTCGTCATGGTTATAAAATTTATACAAAAAATTTTAGAGCAGTGAACTTGGCTGAAACTTCAACATTAAGTATGCAAATCTGTTTGCTCAGGTGAGCGATATAGGATATCATGGTCCTCTTGTTTGTTATTGTATTTTGCAGTCCTTTTAGCATTGCGATTACCTCGCTTGTGAAAGAGAGAGCTAATCTTAGTGCTTTTCTTACGTTTGTTCGATTTGTGCTTGTTTGGTTTTGTCTATTTCCTCTTCTTCTTGGTGTCTGGGATGGGCTGCGGTTTGTGATTGTGGCACTCCCTGGACTTTTCTCTTACCTTTTTTTTGGTCATCCTCAGACATATGCCGTTTAGGCACTTGGTATCCTGAGGTGAAATTTGTAAGGCAAGCATTGTGATACCTTGCCTCGACAGAAGGCAGACCTTGCGCGAATTCTAAACGTCCTAAAACCGTATTTCCCCATCGTGTCTCGTTTTGCAAGTTTCCTTTAAGTTGTCAATGAAAGATATGGTAGTGACGGGCCACACATCTTCACCTCATTTATTCTGTTTGGATTTAGTAACTTTGCCACAAAATAAAGACAAACTTTTAACCAAATTTTCGAGTTTTAGGGCATGATAGACTTTGTTCAACGCCTTTTTTCTTGTCGCTGTATATTTTGCTGACAATAATTTTTCCTGCATTCAGGGTGAACGACCTATCCTGGAACAGCTACCAGGTTATCACCTGTAAAATATGACACTTTCCATAAAGTAACCATTTGATATAATTATTTTTACAACCAGGACGTAATACGTATACTATGAAAACGTAATGAACAGTGATCAGAACTGATGCAATCAGATTATCATAGCGCATGCTTTAAACCAAAAGGGTAAGAAGTATAAACATAAAGCTTAATATATATATATATATATATATATATATATATATATATATATATATATATATATATATATATATATATATATATATATATATATATATATATATGTATGTATTTGAAAACGATCATCTATAAAACACCATGAAATCGTGATTATTAAAAACCCATTTGGTCTCGGGGTGTTTCTGATGGCTATGCTTCATTCTTTAATTGCACGACGGCGGTTCGGGCCTCAGACTCTTCGTAAACTTTGAAACCAGTGGGTTGAGTATTTGAAAACGATCATCTATAAAACATTATGAAATCGTGGTTATTAAAAACCCATTTGGTCCCGGGGTGTTTCTGATGGCTATGCTTCATTCTTTAAGTGCACGACGGCGGTTCGGGCCTCAGACTCAATGACGGACTCTTCGTAAACTTTGAAACCAGTGGGTTGGGTCTTGACGATATGTCTTTGGCTTGGCCCGCCTTTGTTCAACATTTGGTTTTCATTTACTTCGGCACACACTAGAATTAGCTATGAGTATTCGTCTTTGCTAATCATATTTGATTTTTATGTTTTCGCTTTTATGCATTGACTGAGTTGGGAGCCTTTATGCGAGCCGAATTTTTTATGTACTTCTGTATTAAGAGTAGCATCGGGACCCAGGGTGAAGTTGGCCGGCTGTAAAAGTGTCTACCCCACCCCCACCCACCGGTGGTTTATTCTACTGAATTCTAAGGTGGTGGTCCCAGTCTTAGTCTTACTGTTTGTGTTGCTTTGTGGTTTATTCTATGAGGCGATTTGTTTAAGCCTTACCTTGTTTTTTTTTTTTTTTTTTTTTTTTTTTTTTTTTTTTTTTTTTCCTTGTATTTTTAATCCTTTTTAGTATTGCGATAACCTCGTTTGGGGAAGAGAGAGCTAATCTTAGTGCTTTTAGTATGTTAGTTTGATTTGTGCTTGCTTGGTTTTGTGCGTTTCCTGTTTCTCTTGGTGTCTGGGAAGGGCTGTGGCTTGTGATTGTGGCACTCCCTGGACTTTTCACTTACCCTTTTTTCTATTGTAAACAAGTAACTATAAAATATCACTTGGTTAGATCAGTCAACACTTAATATCAATGTAACCCGTCGATATGACATTGCTTTTAAGAAGTACCTCTTATCTCACTAACGTACTTCTTACCTCACTAGCTGCGCGCATGCCTTTACATCCCTTGTCACCAAGCGTTGAAGTCTTGGAATCATCGCTGATCTTACAGATGATGCACATTGGCTCTCCCCTTAAAATAGGCATAATTCTTATCATTGTTTTATATATGGATTAAGATAATTAAGATAATAAGCTGACAGAACTACTGAACATGAATTAATCACTATTTAAAGTTCAATAAATTTGGGCAGTAGAATAGCCTATTGATAACAAAGAACAATTTCATATTTTTCATTTCATTTATGTAGCTGTCAAAGGACACTATGAATGACTTCTATTCCATATATATCAGAACCGCATGAAATATTCGTATCTTTTTGAACAACTAAACTGTTTTGAGTAGCTTGTTTACCTTATGTCCATTTGAAGGTGGTCAACCAGCTCCTTGTTCCACAGAATTCAGGTTGGTATATGCTGTTCAGCAAATCATAGGCCAACGCTTTGTGAGCAGTTATTCTTCCCCATTACCGTCGGGCTACAATGGCTAAAACAGCTGAAAAATGCATAGAGCTAAGAAATAATGATATTAGTTTATATATCAGATTAAGTTTTCATGTGTATATTAGCGAAATATAATTTACAGCAGCCAGACAAATGCTAGATAAAGGAACTGTAATTCAGCGCAGAAACTTTTTGGTTGAAAAAATAGTTTCTTTTTTTCCGAACAAGGCATTTGTAGTGATCGGATATTATTATAACATATTATTAAAATAACATTTTTTCTTTCACCTTGAACTGATCGCAGCCTCTCGGTTGTAGCTCTGAAACTGTTTACCGCCGTACCTAAATCTTTTCAGAATCGCTTAAATAATTTGAATTGTAAAATAAGTGTATTGCAAATGAAAGACTTCGTCTAGAATTGTTACAAGCTGACAATATGTCGAAATTACAAGTGCAGATTTCAATATTTCAGACGATTTTGATATACACTTTGAAAATTCAATCATGACGCAGAATGGACCTATCTATTGTTCTACGCTTCTGTGTTCGAAAACGAACACGCGAATCGTTTAAATTCCATAATTATGCACAGATGAACAATGCGGTGCTAATGGCACAAATGGGCTTCCGTACATTATTTTTGTATTTGTCATGAGCCGTTGGCAATTTTATTTTTCCGAAAATTTTTGTTCACTTTTTGCTTCAAGAAAGATATATAAGCAATAGAATAACCATAAAAATAAGTACGTATCATTTATAGAAAAACAAAATAAATGTAAAAAAGCGGTAGTGGGAATCCTCGAAATCGGGGATTTTCGTCGTCTGCATTAGTTTTCCTTTCTTTTCCGTCGAAACAAACACATATGGACAGATTTGTCAGAATCACTTACCTAATAGAAAGGATGGTCATTTTTATAATTTCAGCATGCCGTTTTCGGTCTTTTACGAGCTGCGGAAGACGGTCACAATGCGAACTGAATTGTTTACACTGCTGTCGGCCAATTCAGCGCACCTAAGGATTTGAGTTGAATTAAAAAAAATGTTCGCTAGACCAGCTTTAATTTTTAAATGTACTAGAACGAAGAATAATTTATTATAAATAAAACAAGTTTATTTTCATTTAATTTCTTCTTCAAATTTAGCAGATAATAATCCCTCAACTTCATTATCCCCTTGTTTGTGTGTCATAAAAAATGTCTGCCAATGTCGCGCACCTGTTAGAATTTTGCTTGTTGCCTTGGACATAAAGAATGTTTTTAGATTAAAGATGCATTTCTGTGATCAATAATCAATTCAGAATATATTTGTGCCATTTGCTTTGTTCACACCGACAAAACTACCTTTTAAATTTCATGTTCAGGGAAGTGGGTTGATGTCATTGGATGCGTCTTATTATAAGGAACAAGGATATATATGGTTTAAGGGTGGGGATCTGAACTCTTTCTGAGATATAAGGCCTTTCATGAAGTGAAGATGGTAGGGCATGCCCCGGGGACCCCGGTCATTGTCACTGAATGGGAACAACAATAGCTATATGGTTTAGGGGTTTAGGGGTGGGGTTCTGAACGGTATCTGAGATATTAGGCCGTATATGAACCGGAGGGGTGGTCATATCGCGGGTGTGTGTGCGGGGGGGGGGGGGGGGGGGGAGGGGGGAAGGGGGGGCGTTGGGAGGACCTCAGGTCGGTGTCACTGAATGTGTCTTATCATAAGGAACAACAATATATACACACTGTATGATTAAGAGTCCACCAGGTCAGTGTCATTGGATGCGTCTTATCATAAGGTGCAAGAATATATGCGGTTTAGAGGTGGGGATCTGAACGGTTTCTATTAGGCCTTTTATGAAAAAAAAAAGGTGGGGCCTGGTCTCGTAGGACTACGGGAGACCGTTTGAAACCCTCTTGCTAAACTTCATATCCACATCTATCATATCCCTAACATGCAGAGCAATGCAAGTGGTTACCGAGAACTTGTCCGGAAAATTTTTTGGCGGATTTCAGTATGCCTCCGGGGGACCCTTTGGGTCCACCATTTTGAATTTTGAAACTCTCTTCCAAAATAATCTTATCCATGTCTATCATATCCCCAAATTTCAGAACAATCCGCCCAGTGGTTATTGAGAACTGAGAATATAATAATAATAATAATAATAATAATAATAATAATAATAATAATGAAATTTTCGTGTATTGTCATGGGCGTTAATAACAGTTGTTGAAGCAGAGAGGTTAAACAAAATTAAAAACGTGTTTCTTTTCGGATCATTGAGCCCATTCTGGTTACATTGAACATCGATAACCATTTAAGACGGTGCTAGGGGTGTATGTATACAGCCGCACAAACTTACATACCTGTATCGATAGCCGGCCTCGGTGGCTCAGTTGGATGCGCCGTCCGATTAGAGACCAGGAGGTCGCGGGTTCAACCCCCGCCGAGGTCGGCAACATTCTTTCGTGGAGATTGATCATGAAATATCTTCTACGGTCATTCTCTCCCTTCCGCTGATTCAAGAAGGGCAGTTGTCAGTTTCTGGCGAAAGAATGTGCACAATACTGGTTAACCGCTTAGAGGATTAAGCCTGCCCAGTAAACGTGTGGTTAGGTAAACTGACCGCGCTCGACATGACTCCATTGGGTTGACTGGGCCGTAAAACCTCAACACAAACAAAAACTTGTATCGATATATGAAGAGACTGAATAAAACCGAGTCTCCGATTTTCATTCTGTTGTGTTTTTTTTTTTTTTTTTTTTTTTTTTTTTTTAAGTTTCTAAAGACAATCTTTGATTATTTTAATTGAAACGACCCAGCTAGCATTCTTACAAAATATATATCGGACCGTTATTGGCCCAACAGGAATCCTGAAAGTAGAGTGCTGGCTGAGATGTATCTATCTTCTTTAAATGACTCGATCACATTTGATCATTATATCCTTGCGGTCCGCGGCTTTTTGAATTTAGCACAAAATAAAGTGGATGAGCCATTGACACAATTTAAACATTACAAAAACACACTCTTTAAATATATTGAAAATTTCACCTCAAAAAACTGAAAAAATTCTCCGATAAAAAACTCGGATATTTTTCATATTTCTACTCAGAATATAGATAGTGGATACTCGTTAGAACCGCCTCGGCGAGGCGGTTCTAACGAGTACCCACACTCTATGTTTTTAGACAGAAATAAGAAAAATAATGTATACCCCTATAATCCCCCGTTTTACCATATAAAAGTTCGGTTTAAGGGGGTCAATATTATATAGGCATGTTTTCGTGATGCACAGCAGCAATGACATTAAATATGTTCTGTTTTATACGTCTTTGACAGCAATCACAGGTATGCAAATAATGCATAGGCCTACATCTGATGCTGATGGAGGACGTTAAATGAGGGATTTAAACTCAGCTATGGTTCCTGCAGCAACCACAATAGGAGGCAATCCGTTCCAAAGTCTTAAGTCCGGTAAAAAGATTACTTTAGAGCTGGAATCAGTGTACGCAAAGTATCTTCGCAGCTAGCATTCTACGTAAATCTATATCGGGCCGTCATCGGCCCGTCAGCTTCCCTGACGGGCCGATGACGGCCCGATATAGATTTACGTAGAATGCTGACTGGGTTGTATATTGTAAAGCATGTGCATGGTGCTCCAGTTGGTCTCAATCCAGGTGCTACGGTGAAATATTTTGTGCTTGTATGGATTTTGTGGAAGAAGGACAGACAATTCTGCTTCCATCGGAAGTTCATTCAGCATCTCGCAAAAAGACTGGTGCTTCACGAACGGCTGGAAATTCAACAAGCAGCAAACCACTATCTTCTGAATTAAGATACCCGAATCGATCATTTCAGACTACAGCCTTGCAAATTTACAATCTGAAGATTGTCATTGAAACCGAGACTTTATTTTGTACTTTGTTTCCTAAGGCAATCTTTAAAGTAGTGGTGCCACTGATGATCGATTATAATCGATCACCAGTCATTTTTGCCTCTTGTGACTAATGATCGGAAAGATTTTTTATAGTCGACTAATTGGAAAATTCTATTTTTAGAAACATATTTTTCTCACGTTTTATTTTTAATAGGCAAGTTGTGAAGAAATGAAATTCAAAGCTGTCTTTTTAGGTCATTCTTTTGTGGTCAATAAATGTGAAAACAAAATTGGTAAACATTGCGAAAACACGCCTATTGAAATATATCGAAAACTTCACCACCAAAAACTGAAAGTTTTCAGATAAAAGTTCTGACATTTTTCAAATTTCTGCTCAAAACATAGATTGTGGCTACTCGTTAGAAACCGAGCATCCACAATCTATGCTTTTGAGCAGAAATAAGAAAAATAATGTATGCCCTTGTAGACCCACTTTTATTAGATAAAAGTCGGGTTTAAGGGGATACAACTTATATAGGCATGTTTTCTAGATGATAGCCTTCAAAATGTCAAACCCAAAGTACTGATATTTTTTCTTATTTCTCCATGAAAACATATATGCCTCTGCGAGGCGCTTCTAATGGGTAACCACAACATACGTTTTCATGGAGAAGTAAGAAAAATATTATCTGGATACCCCTCTTATTGTTCTGGAGCGATAAATAAGTATCTGGAAGAGGGCGAAATTAGGGGTACATATATTTTCTATAAGTCTTTTATTAATCGATGATGAGTCGGTTTTACAAAACCGATGATCGACTGTAAAATTCTGGCCTACATCCAACACCACTTTAGAATTTTTACCCTCGTAAATTTTGGCAAAGCTGGTAAGGGCTGAAAGCTAGAGAGTAAGCGCGATAAACAAAACTTTCCTATACCTTTTAGCTTCTCTGATGTTTAAACTGCAATAATTTAATTCTAATTAAAGATTTCTTGTCCTAATTTTGGGCGACGTCACTTCTGACGTCAATGGAAAATTGATTATTCAAAACATGTGTTGAATTTAATTTAAGACGCAGTTTCTCGATTTAGAAAGACCTTGTAGAAAGGAACGCATTTTTGTTCAGTTTCTTATTCATTTACCTTTCCAAAAATAATAACTTTTTCCCCACAAACTATCAAGAACTATAAATGTTACAATAAATCCAAGGTGAATTAATATACTTTAAAGGACGGCAACTCTATTACAATTGTTTGTACTCCTTCTGAAATGGGTTCTACATTAAAAGAATCAATTAAACAAAAATTGGCATTCTCATCTCTATACTGCTAGTCAAGTGGACCACGGACTTCTAAAACGTAAGTCTGTGACTGGACCTACTGCCAGGATCAACTATGCAAATGCTCCAACAGAAGCTAACATCTTGTATAGAGTCCACGGCGGATTCAGAGGAGGTTCGGCGTGTGTGTGTTTGTGTGTGTGCGCGCGTGTGTGTGCGCGCCTGTGTGTGTGTGTGTGTGTGTGTGGGGGGGGGGGGGGTTGCTTTGGCGGGTTCAGTCGAATCCTCCGTTGGCTCAAAAGTTCATTGCATGGGAAATTTTGAAAAATTGGATAAATTTGGGAAACCGTATTTACGCTAAATATTGACACCTCTTTACTTTATACTTCTCTTTGACAAGTCCATTTATTACCTGTGATTGTTTGTAAAATAGCTTGGTGAATGACAAACATTTTAGATCCTGAATAGACGCCGTGTTTGCAAATGGGAATAAATTTTGAGACCGTCTTTCGAGCTTTATAAAATAATGGTATGTTGAGTATATTTATTAGAATCTCCCCATCGAGGCGATTCTAATGAATACACACAACACACATTTTCAAGATAAAAAACGAAATTTTCTCTAAAATATCTCTATAGAAATTTGTTTTCTTAAGCTATCGGAAGAATTTCCTAGGGACTCAAAACTAGTTCGAATCCACCACGGCAATCGAGCCATCGGTATTCGAGTCATTGAAGTTTCATTGTATTTAAAATTTGTAAGACACAAATAATAGCTTTCTGATAATAAGTATATAGTACTTATCTGAGCCAGGTGGTAAGTATACACGCATAGTATATATGTAAATGAAAATATTTACAGATAAATAGTAATGAAGTTTTGGCAGGCATCACACAAACATGGCGGCTTTCATGATTTCATGGACCGCCAAAGTTCAATAACTTTCTTATTTCTCAACAGATTTTTATGTTATAATTTGTCACCAAACAACACAGCTTAACAGACTCTGTAGTTTCTAAATGTTTATTATTTGATGTGCTTTTTCTTCAAAAATAAATAAATAAAAAATAAAAATAAATAAATAAAAAATAAAAAAAGGAGAAAGCAAAATCAGTACTGGAGAAAGGAAAATCTTACTATTATGAAAAATATCCACCTTTCATAACCAAAATTTAATTTCACTCTGGCTACGTTCCTGGGACAAACCACTAAGGAGTGCCTAGCAGAGTCTTTCCTTTAAGCCCTATTTTGGAATCGCTAAATTATTTACTTTAAGCCATTAATATTTATGCCAAGTGGAAACTTTTACCTCAGGTCTTTGGATAGGTTTATTTCCTACATAGGGGGTTGTATGGCTATTATTTTAGTGTTATACATCACAAAAACACGCCTATATAATTTTGACCCCCTTAAACCCCACTTTTATATAGTAAAACTGGGGTTTACAGGGGTATACATTATTTTTCTTATTTCTGCTCAAAACATAGATTGTGGGTACTCGTTAGAACCGCCTCGTCGAGGTGGTTCTAACGAGTACCCACAATCTATGTTTTGAGCAGAAATATGAAAAAATATCGGAATTTTTGTCTGAAAATTTTCATTTTTTGGTGGTAAAATTTTCAGTATATGTGAATAGGCATGTTTTCGTAATGTATGATTTCCACGTTTTGTTTCTAAACTTAATGCAAACAGTGTAGACCCTGATCAGACGCCGCGTGTTGCGGCGCCTGATCTGGGTCTACACTGTTTGCCAAAGTCCCGTTTTTGGGACGCTAGGCGTAAATGGGTAAAAGCAATCACATGGTAAAGAAGCAAAATTAGTTAATGTTTCTTTTCTTGCAGATAATATCATTTCTCTTACGTATGTAACTTGCGTAATGAGTGCTATGCCTTAGCCAAGTATAGTAATGGAGCCTGTTTAGGTTCATGCTGAAAATGTCTCACACCAAGCGTGGTAGCGCAGTGATTAATCCTCATAGAGGTCCTGGGTTCGATCCCCACACAGAGAAAAAAATTTCTTGGTCCAAACATGCTTTAGCGTCATTGGTAGAGATGCTTTTAACCAGGTGTACCCTCCTCAGGATCGAGCCTTTAACTGGAAGCGCCTGTACAGATTAACAATCCCACCGCTGAGACAATTTTCCTTAGTGATCCATTTCCTACAAAATCGGCTCCCTGCGGGTAATAATCGAATACGACCGACTGAAGTAACAAGAGAGAGAGAGAGAGAGAGAGAGAGAGAGACAGAGAGAGAGAGAGAAAGAGAGAGAGAGAGAATCCTGGACCTGTATCACCAGAGGCAAGTGCACTATATATAACAACCGTGCGCTACCATCGTGACCAAACTCCCATCCAGGAAACCCCAGGTAATTCTAAGATAAAAATGGGGAAATTTCGCAGGAGGTCTGTACTACACTAGATCTATACGAATATAAAGAGCAGCCCCTATGATAAAAGAGCAAAATATTTTATCTTTACTGCAAATAATTTCCTTGCGTTATGATTAGGAAGCACATGGCAGTCAAAGGTTCAATAATGCAGTTGCTATTATACTGTCAACTTTTATATGCAGGAGTTACCGTTTTTCACCGACTCCCGAAGATAATTTATGCTCAAAATTTAATTTTTTTGTGTGGGTTTCGAAAATAAGGTAAATTTCGCACCTGCTTTAGGATAGGGCGACATAGGCGTGCACGTTTCCGTTCGTTCGTCCGTCCGTCCGGGCTAACGAATTGATAGTAGTGTGACTGTTGTCCATACATTTTATGCGACTTACTCCGTAAAAGTGTTACATAATCATCATTTCGTTAGAAAAAGTCACATCGTTAGAAAATTTGAGTTTTATGTGACTGACGGGTCACGTAAAAAGGAGTCACTTAACCGTCGTTTGGGCGCAAAAAAAGTCACATAACCATAATTTCTTGCGAATGTGCGTTCGTCCGTTCGATCATCCGTCAACATTTAACCTGTGTGTCTTCTGAGCGCAACTCTAGCTCCGATCATTTTGAAACGTTGCATTGATTTTCTTCATGGTGTGAGGATGTGCATATGGTTTGGATATTATTGTTAGATTATTTTTTTATTACTTTCTCCACTTTGTGAACATGTCATTTTTCACCCTCAATATATAGACAGTGGGTGCCTCTTGTGAGCGCAACTCCTCTTACAGTTTTGTACCGAATGTTTTGAAACATTGCACGTGTTTTCTTCATGGTATGAAGTTGTGCATGTAGTTTGGATATAATTGTTAGTGCATTTTTGGCACTTTTTCCACATTTTGAACTTAATCATTTTTCACCCTCAATATATAGATAGTGGGTACATCTTGTAAGCGCAACTCCTCTTATAGTTTTATACTGATCCTTTAGAACCTTTGCATATGTTTTCTCCTTGGTATGAGGATGTGGTTTGGATATAATTGTTAGATCATTTTTTGTCACTTTTTCCACATTGTGAACTTAGTCATTTTTCACCCTTTATATATAAGCAGTTGGTACCTCTTGTGAGCGCAACTCCTCTTACAGTTTTGTACAGGTTATTATGAAACTTTGCATGCGTTTTCTTCATGGTATGGGGATGTGCATGTGGTTTGGATATAATTGTTTGATCATTTTTTTTGCACTCTTTTTCCACATTGTGAAATTCGTCATTTTTCCAATAAATAGACAGTGGGTACCTCGTGAGTACAGCTCCTCGTACAATTTTATACTAGTCTTTTTGACACTTTGCACATGCTTTCTCCTTAGTCTAAAAATGTGCATTTTTTATTTTTCATATAATCTTTGCCTTTATTTTTGTCACTTTTTTTTCTACTTTTTGAACTTTGTCATTTTCTGTCCTCAGATGTATAGACAGTTGACCTTATGATCGCAACTTCTCATACAATTTTAACCCGGTCTTTTTGAAACTTTGCATATGTTTTCTCCCGTTTCTGCAGAAGTGCACGTGGTCTATATATGATTTTATGGTTCATTTTTTGTCACTTTTTCCATTTTAACTTTGTCATTTTCTTACCTCAGATTTTATGAAAGTGTATAGACTGTACCTTTTGAGCCCAACTTTTCATGCATCATCTGAGAAAATGCATATTTTTTCGATGAAATTTCTATAATAATTTCTAATTCCTGAAATAAACATTACTTCTGGTGGTGGTGGGGTCGTGGTGGTGGTGGTGGTGGTGTGTATGGGTGGGGGTGGGGAGGGGGCGAGAACAACTTCATTGAAGTTTTATCTATTTTCTTCAACAAGATCTATGAACACTTTAATATTCTCATCATCTCAGCCAGTGACCTATATGATATGTATCGTTCTGTATCCTGTAGGTCGGTTTCACAGCCTTAAAATCATAAAAGAATTATTTTGGTCTATATTGGCTTTAGGATAATCTGCCGGCTGCAGCAAAATTTGCCCCCCGCCCACCCCTCCCCCACTTTTCACATTATCATAAGCTCTATAAATTGACTAATAATGATTATGCCTTGCTGAATAAAGCTTGTAAAACATTAGGTATTATTCCATGGATTGTATCCACTATACGATCCCACGTGCAAAAAAACAAAAAAAAAAAAAAAAAAAAAAAAAAACACACAAAAAAAAAAACACAAAAAAAACAACACTTGCAACCATACATATTTTACTTTCTTTGTACTGTACTGCAGTTGCAGTGATACATCTATCATGACTTTTTACAAACACCTGGGCAGCATTTCACTAGACTTCTTATATCTGCGAAATTCGTAAATATACGAGACGTACATAGGACATTCGTAAGAAAATCTTACGAGTATTTCAGTAACGACTTCGTACGAAGAACGTCGCAGTTAAGAATTTCGTAGCAACTCTTTACTTTCGGCGGTATGAAGTTCGTACGAAAATTCGTACCAAAAAGACGTTAGTGAAACGCTTTTTGTTGTCTACGGTTTGCGTACGATAAAACAGACGAAATTCTTAGACGTACGAAATTTAATGAAGCGCTGCCCTGACGGCTACTCAGATGACTTGTTAAGGATAAATCAGGGATAATTTATTGAATTTCTCCAATAAAATGTATTTTGTGAGTATTACAAGCGCCAGGCGGTCCTTTGACAAATGCTTTCGAGTAGAACAGATGTTATTTAGCCTTTTCTACTCTCTGGGCTTATTCATCAGACGACAAATTGATGGTATTTTTCTGATTTTTGGCAGAAAGCAGGATTTTACATTTCTTGCAAATTGTCTTCATTGGAGACAATTTGATTGAAATGTCAAAACCTGTATTCTACGAAAAATAAGAAAAAAATATTTATCAACATGTCATCTGCTGAAAATTTCGCTAAGCGTTAAAACCAGCAACAGCAATCTATTAAACGTTTTAGACAAATTACGTTTCAGTAAATAACCCGACTTGGAAGTCACAAAATCGCCGTATATGATCGTCTTTATGACAGTTCAGATGATTCTGTCGCGGAATTTCGATAGAAAATGCAATATCACATGAGATAATTCGACAGCCATTACCTGGTTACGTCATTCACATGACGCCGACGTTGTTTAATGGTCTTACCCTAAAGCTGATATAGATTTCTGGCGATTTTTAGAATTTTGTACGGAGTTATGATCCTTTAAATATTTTGGCATTTCTAACTTGCCAGCAAGATATCTCGGAAACTATTTGAGCTAGAGGTTTGAAAACTTAGTCAGTTGTTATGGGATATGAGTAGATTACCCCATCAAATTAAATAAAATCATCTTTTTTTCCAGAGTTAAAGCCTTTTCAAAAATTAGGCATTTTAAACTTGTCAGCAAGATATCGCTATTATTATATACAGAGCCTTCGATACCACTTGGATAGACCGGTTGCGTTTTATTCAAAGTGAAAAAAGTTTGTTCTGATTGACTATATCTTATTTATAGAGACCATTTTTTCTTGTTTATTTCTTTGCTTTCTGTTGTCATGTTGAAATTGACAATATAGTTTGCACAGGAGTATTTACCCTCTATAAACAGTACAAATCTCAGATAAAGACCGGTTATAGAACGTTTTAATCAAGATTTCGAGTCCAAAGTTTTCTTTCTTTGTGGCCTATCTACTGTCTATCATGGTTTATTTGCTCTTGCACTTGGTGTCACTGGTAGGCTATAATCTGTGATTGTGGCTCTTCCTGGAAATCTTCCATTCCAAAAACACGCCTATTCAAATATAATAATATAGAAAATTTCACCTCCAAAACCTGAAAAATTTCAGAAAAAAATACTATGATATTTTTCATATTTATGCTCTAAACATAGATTGTGGATACTCGTTAGAACCGCCTCGTCGAGGCGGTTCTAACGAGTACTCACAATCCATGTTTTTGAGGAGAAATAAGAAAAATAATGTATGCCCCTGTAAACCATAGTTTTAAGTACTATAAAAAGGGGTTTAAAGGGGATCAAAATTATATAGGCATGTTTTCGTGATGTAAACTATTATACAATAATAGAACTAGAATTTCGTGTCATATGTCATAGCTCTAGATAAATGGTAGATCTCGATAAGTATTTTTCTATACATGGAGAAATAAGACAAATATATTGATACTTATTGTTATGGAATCTGCTTTATCTAGATCTACGATGTGTCACAATAGGTCGATGTATATCATATTTCACATGTACAAAATATTCCCTTCAAGTATGCCCCAAATTTTGAAGAAGTTGACGGAGCATATTGGTTTCGGATTCTGCGTCCGTGCGTGCATCCGCCCGATCACCAAGAACCGTGCACGCTAGGGTTTTGATATTTAATGTATGGATTCCTCATGGAAAAATACTTGTTTTTTCTTGTCCGAATTATTTCCCTTTCTGGAGTTATGCCCTTTTGAATAAAAGCGGAATGAAATCTGTTGCATGCCGTATCTTATGAACAGTGCATGCCAGGGTTTTGAAATTTTATATATGGATTCCTCATGGAAAACATAGCAGACCCATATTTTTTTTTCTTGTTCTAGTCCTAGTATTTGAGCTAGTGGCATGAAGCTTGGTCAGATGATACGGGTTGATTGGTAGATTACCTGATTAAAAAAAAAAAAAAAAAAAAAAAAAAAAAACATTTATTTTTTTTTCAGAGTTATGTCCCTTTAAAAATTTAGGCTTTTTTAAAATTTGTCAGCAAGAATCTCAAAAACTATTTGAGCTAAGAGATTGAAACTTGGTTAGCTAATAGGAGCTGATCAGTAGATTACCTGCATAAATAAAAGAAATCGCCTTATTTTGTCGGAGTAATGACCCTTTGAATTTTTTTAGCATTTTAAATTTGTCAGCAAGATATCTGGGAAACTCTTTAAGCAGGAGTCTTGAAACTTAGTCAGCTATTAGGAGATGATGAGTAGATGACCTTATTAAAATCATCTTATTTATTCGGAGTTATGGCCACTTGAACAATTGGGCATTTTAAATGCGCCATCAAGATAGCTCGGAAACTATTTGAGATAGGTGCTCGAAACTATTAAAGCATTTTGTATCGACAAGCGTATAGTTGGGGGCATAGTGTTTTACAAACACATTACTATTTAGTTCAGAATAAGGTAATTGAATTCACTTGATACAGTTAACCCGCCCCAGATTATTGTTTTCAAATAGATTCTAAACGAAATGACCTTGACAGCAATGATCACACTCACAAAACTGATTCAAAGGCCTAGTGAAAACGCATTACCGTATTGCTTTCTTTAAGCATTGATTTATGCTGCAGATAATTTCTAATTGTGTGTTTTTTTTTCTCTCTTTTTTTTCAGACTGATATGGTTAACGGTGATCATTAGATGTAATACACAAACAGATCCATACCATATTTACCCTAAGTGTTCGGACAAACGGACCTGAGCAAACAGTGTAGACAAAGATCAGACGCCGCAGCGTGCGGCGTCTGATCAGGGTCTACACTGTTTGCCACTCATCCGGGAATTTTACATACACCCACAGGTAGTCTATTGGACATATTTAAAGTTTAGGAGAAGCACATGGTAAGGAAATTAGGCGTCCAAGTACATTGTGGATACAGCAATTCAAAGAAACGCCAGGATCGTAACATTTCTAATATCGGTTTACACAGAAAACAGATATCAGGACACACTTGATGTTTCATACTGGAGATGGCTCACAGCGATAAACAGTTTTTACTAAATACAAAATGAGCCATACTTGAAATAACGCTCACGTCTGAGCGCAGTTTTACAACTAAGTGCCGGCTTACAACTCACATGATGAACCATACCGGAGAAATAACGTATTCTTGTGATTATTGTGATAAACAATTGAAATCTTCATCTAGTCTCAGAAAACACAAAATGAGCCATACTGGAAATAAACCGCATGTATGTAATATTTGTAGCCACAAGTTTGCAACTAAGTGCCAACTGACAGCTCACATGACTATTCATTCTGGAGATAAACCATTTGCATGCGCCATTTGTGAGAAGCAGTTTGCAACGACACAAAGGCTCAGACGGCACGAGCGTAGCCACACTGGCGAAAAACCGTATGCTTGTGATATTTGCAATAATACGTATACAGCTAAGGCAGCTCTCGCAAAACACTTCTTGTTACATACTAATGAGAAACATCATTCTTGTGACATATGTAATGCTAAATTTGCTTACTTGGTAGATGTTAAACGACATGTGTTAATGCATACTGGTCAAACACCATTTTCCTGTAGTATTTGCTACAAAGGGTTTAAAACAAAGCCGATCCTCATGAGTCACATAAAGATTCATAACAATGAAAAACCTTATGAGTGTGAAATTTGCAAGAGAAAATTTTTAAACAAATTTAGACTTAAGTCGCATATTAATGTGCATACAAAACCGCATACCTGTGGGGTGTGCAATATGCATTTTTCAGGAAAGACACTTCTACAGAGGCATATTCTTACTCACACCGGCGAGAAACACCATTCATGTAGTTTCTGTGGTAAACACTTTACGACAAAATCAGAGTTACAAAATCACATTACACGCCATAATGGCGACCGGTCTGTTTCTTGTGATGTTTGTGATAAAACGTTTTTCTCTATGTCAGTTCTTAGAGCACACATGCGTGTTCATTCTGAAGAGAAACCCTATCCGTGTTCCTTTTGTTTTAAAGCATTTAAAACGAAGTCACACCTGAATGAACACATGCCTATTCATACTGGACATAAAGCATATTCTTGCTCACTATGTGGTCAACGCTCTTCACGCAAAGGGGATATAAAGAAACACATGCTTGTCCACACGGGAGAGAAATCTTATTTATGTGACATTTGTAACACACGGTTTAAAACGTTTACGAGTGTAAGGGATCACATGCTTCTTCATATAGGAGAAAAACGGCATTTTTGCTCTGTTTGTAAGAAGCAGTTCAGAATGAAACACGCTCTAAAGATACATATGGTAACTCATACTGGGGAAAGACCACATGAGTGCGTCGTATGTTCTCGAAGATTTTCATGTCAGTCTAATATGAAGAGGCATATGGCAGTTCATACTGGTATCAAATATCCCTGTGACATTTGTACGAAAATGTTTAGAAAGTCTGATCTAAAAAAGCACAAACGTACTCATACAAAAGAGAAACCTCATGCCTGTGATGTTTGTGGTAGACGATTTCTAGAGAAATACGCCGTACGAACCCATATGCTTACTCACACGCAGCAGAAAGACTATTTCTGTCCAGTGTGCAATAAAACATTTACGTCACACGGAGGCCTTAAAACTCACATACTTATACACTCTGGGGAAAAGCCTCACTCTTGTGCAATTTGTCAGAAACAGTTCTCACTCAAGTGCAACCTCAAAGTTCATATGGCCGTACATACAGGACAAAAGCCATTTTCCTGTTTGGTTTGTGGGAAATTGTTCTCCCAGCAGTCATCACTGATTTCGCACAGAAAGATTCATACAGGAAAAAAGGCCTTCTCCTGTGATAGGTGTGGTAAACAGTTCACTTTCAAGTCCAGCCTCAAACCTCACATGCTTGTCCACACTAAAGAGAGACCTTTTTCGTGTGAAATTTGTGGTCGGAAGTTTCGCAGTAAATCGCATGTCAAACGCCACAGTTTTAGTCATAGTAGAAAGAGACCTCATTCTTGTGAATTTTGTGCCAAGACGTTTGTGGAAAAGTGGGATCTCAGAGACCACTTATTGACCCATACTGGCGAGAAACCGTATTCTTGTAATGTGTGTGGAAAACGGTTTGGTAGGAGAAAGTCTGTCAGGAATCACATGCAAGTTCATACTGGAGAAACGCCTTACTATTGCAGCGTTTGTGACAAGCGTTTTACATACAGGGCAAATCTAAAAACGCACATGGCAGTACACACTGGAAACAAATCATAGTCTTGTTCTGTGTGTGTGATACAACTGTTTCTAGCTTTTCATTTCACATAAAGCATTGGTAATCAACAAACATACACATGAAGTGGGATAAACATACTGTATTTACCTTAAGAACTGAAACACCATAACTACTAACGATATTAACTTTTCCTTCACATTCAATAAGTCCATTTTGTAGCTATTGCCCATAACTCATGATAAGAGGGATATGTATATATTATAGGGATCAAACATGGTTTTTTCATGCATTAACATTCCCAGTCCCGATGGAGGTGTTGGAAACTGAGGTTTCCAGCCTCGGTTTTCAATACCTCCCAAGGGACCTGACGAATGTTAATGCATTGAAAAACATGTTCGATCGCAATAATTGCATAAAAACTGAAAACATTTCCTACAGTTCCCGTTATTTCTTGCACTGTTTTGTTTTGCCTTTTCACCGATGTCTCGAGAACGCAGTTCCCACGGACTGTACTCGTTCTAGGGCCGGGCAATACACATCTCGTAACGGCAGTAATTCTGTGGCCCCCGGCAGGAGCCTATTGAAAGTTGCATAGCCGTGCATTAACAGCGCATGACTTTCCTCGTTAATACACGACTTTTCGCCTGTTAATGCACGGCTGTTAATAACGTGCGGTACTGCTTTTATGCAATAGATTTTTTTTATCTCAAAAAAATATGTTATGGTACTGATTAGAAGTGTTTCGGCGAGGTGGTGTTTCATAACAAAACAATTTGATAAAGTTCCGTTGGACAATTTGACATGTCAGATTTTGACAAAAGCTATAACTTGAGTTGGAGCGTGATTTACGTAAGATTATTCTACTGTCTTATATTCTATGACGAAATCGGAGAACATGATATACTGAGCTTATTATAAAGGAACTTTTATAGGAAATAGCTGGACAAAAAAAAAAAAAAAAAAACCTGATCGATTGTGGCTCAGTCATTTTCGTTGAAATGGTCAAAACGGGAGGCATTTTCTTGTCCAAGGGAAACAAATCAATTCCTTCGCTTTACATCGTTTCTGCAACTAGTACACATGGATAGCTTGATTTTTGGACATGTGATCCACAATGTCAGAAAAAGCACTGTTTTTTGACATGCGCCCAGCGAAGATTCAGATCAGCCTACGCTTTCACACAGTCTGATCAAAATCTTCAGTGAACACCTTTAAGACGCAAAGTCTCTTCATGTGGACAACAAAGACTCTGATCAGATTGCGCGGATGCGGAGGCTGATTTGAATCTTCGTTGTGCGCGCACATATCAGAGGGTATGTTTTTGGAAGTTGCTGCTTATATGGGTATTACTCTGTTGCTACAGAAAATTCTGAGATTGCGATCAGAATGTATGCAGCGGTCAAACTGTTTAACGCTTTCAGCCCTGAAGACCAATTAATACATTTTGCAAACAGTGCAGATCGAGATGAGATGGCTTATAATGAGCCATCTCATCAGGATATACACAGTTTGCCATCCTTTGTTCTTAAATTTGCCCAAGACCCCTGTTTAGAACAATGGTTCCGTCAAAATTCAAGGATGAAAGAGTCCACATTGAAAATTCACGGGTAAATGGGTTAATGGCAATAAATAGTTATTAGTCCAGCAGTTTTGTTAATAGTTTTAACCCTTGTCCTGCTGGATAAATTAAGATGCCACGCCCACTTCTAATTTTCAGGCAATCAGATTACTTGATCCGGAGTGTTGCTATAAATTGACATACTTAATGGTAAACAGTGCAGATCTAGACCAACTGATCTGGATCTATACTGTTTGCAAAGGTAGGTTATATCCGGGTTCAACAGGTCAAGGGTTAAAAGTGAATGATACACCACAAAGAAAAGCACTTTTTAGTTGAAAAGTTTTGCCTCCCTTGTGAAAAGAAGAACACGAAACAAAAGAAGTTCTGCTCCGGAATAAAAATCCTATCTCAAAAACTGCTCTTGAAGGGAAGGAGGAGAAATTTGTCTCTCCTTTGAAAACATATCCCTTCGAGAAAGGAAGCAGCTACATGTACTCCCAAACATGAATTGTCTCCCTTAGGGATGGATCCCTTTGTCTTAAAACAACGGGCTAGGTGCTCTTATTGAATATGGCATGAATTTCAAGCCTGTTACAAAGTGTAGTCAGCCCAGAGTAGATAGCAAATGTTCAGATTTCATTATATTGCGAATGGAACAAATGATGTTACCAATCTGCTCCGTAAATTTAACAGAAATCATATAGCATGCCTTGCAAACAAGTTAAAGACAAATAATTTGACAACCCAAGATTATTCGAAAAACTTAAAAGCATTCATTACATCTTCATAACTTCAATTATCTATATATTTCTGAAGATTCGGAAAAGGCATTTTTAAGCAATTACTTTGAAGAGCAAATCATGATAAATGGTCAGTCTGCAACCTTACCAAGTGATATTAACTATAACAGCCCTGGGGGTGGTCGGGCGGTGCGGTGTCGTGTATCTAACGTTACTGGGGCGTCCCTTCGGGATGGATCCCTTTGTCTTAAAACAACGGGCTAGGTGTTCTTATTGAATATAGCATGAATTTCAAGCCTGTTACAAGGTGTAGTCAGCCCAGAGTAGATAGCAAATGTTCAGATTTCATTCATTTCAATAGAAAAAAAAATGATGTTACCAATCTGCTCCATAAATGTAACCAATTAAAATGCCAAGAAAACCTGCATCTGAAAATGTCGTCTGTTTATGTCGTCTGCTGAATATTCTTGCAAACTTTCCAAACATATTTTACTATACAGGCAAACAGTGTGGACCCAGATCAGACTGCTCCAAAGGAGCAGTCTGATCTGGGTCCACACTGTTTGTTTAGGAACAGTCTGATCTGGGTCCACATTGTTTGCAGAAATGACTTTTAAAGTAACTGGCAGAAGACAAAGCAGACGACAATAGTTGTGACTGGCGCTTTAAGGGTTAAGCAAAACCATATAGCGTGCCTTGCAAACAAGTTCAAAACAAATAATCTGACAACCCAAGATTATTAGAAAACGCTTAAAGCATTCATTAAACCTTGTCAAACCTCAGCTCTCCCCCACCCCTACGTATTGACAATATATATATATTTCTGAAGATTCGGTATATTTCTGAAGATTCGGAAAAGGCAAATGTTTTAAGCACTTACTTTGAAGAGCAAATTATGATAATTGATCAGTCTGCAAAATTACCAAGTGATATTAACAAATACCAGCTCTAGGAGTGGTCGGGCGGTGCGAAGGTGTCGTGTATCTAACGTCACCGGGGCGTCCAAATGATATTTGGTTACAGTTGGGCAAGGCATGACATCCTTGTATCAGGTAAGGGTAGAGGGGGAATGTTTTAGTTTTTATCGCACC
The DNA here is from genome assembly GCA_964016985.1 of Anodontia alba. Taxonomy (NCBI): domain Eukaryota; kingdom Metazoa; phylum Mollusca; class Bivalvia; order Lucinida; family Lucinidae; genus Anodontia; species Anodontia alba. Next base: position 95,133,039 of record OZ024826.1, read on the forward strand.
TGCTTGTAGCAGGGTGCGATATAGGCGTCCGATTTTCTGTCCGTCCGTCCGTCAGTCCGTCCGTCTGTCAACATTTATGTCGACGTTCGACATTTATGTCAAAGTTAGTATTCTAATCAACTACAAGACTAAACAACCATCAAACCTTGCATGAAACATCACCCTGACCTCCTGACTTTGCAACATAGGCGTCCGCTTTTCCGTATGTCTGTCCATTCGTCCGTCCGTCTGTCAACATTTATGTCGAAGTTCAACATTTATGTCAAAGTTAGTATTTTAATCAACTACAAGACTAAACAACCATCAAACCTTGCATGAAACATCTCCCTGACCTCCCGACTTTGCGACACAGGTGCCCACTTTTCCATTCGTCTGTCTGTTCGTCTGTCCGTCTGTCCGTCTCTTAACAGTTCTGTTATGTCGAAGTTCGACATTTATGTCAAAGTTAGTATTCTAATCAACTACAAGACTAAACAACCATCAAACCTTGTATGAAATATCTCCCTGACCTCCTGACTTTGCGACATAGGTGCCCGCTTTTCCATTCGTCTGTCCGTTCGTCCGTCCGTCTGTCTCTTAACAGTTCTGTTATGTCGAAGTTCGACATTTACGTCAAAGTTAGTATTCTAATCAACTACAATTCTATAACAACCATCATTCCTTGCATGACACATCTCCCTGACCTCCTGACTTGGCAGATATGTTGACCCAGTGACCTTGACCTATATTTTGCGCTCCATTGACTTTGACACAATTTACGTTGACATTCCAGATCTTCTCAACTATAAGGCATACAACTACCAAACCTTGCATAGTGCTTCTTCTAGATGTACAGACTTGGCAGGTACCTTGACCCGGTGACCTTGACCTATATTTTGCGTTCCAGTGACTTTGACATATTTTGCGTCGACGTTCGATATCTCCTCAACTATAAGGCCTACAACCATCAAACCTTGCAAAGTGCTTCTCCTCAATGTACTGACTTAGCAGATACCTTGACCTGGTGACCTTGACCTATATTTTGGCTGCAGTGACTTTGACATAATTTACATCAACGTTCCAGATCTCCTCAAGTGTAAGACCTCTAGCCACCAAACCTTGCATAGTGCTTCTCCTCAATGTACGGACTCTGCAGGTATCTTGACTGGGTGACCTTGACCTATATTTCACGCTCCATTGACTTTTACACCTTTTAGGTCACCCTTCCATATGTCCTCAACTGTAAGGCCTTCAACCACCAAACCTTATATAGCACTTCTTCTCGATGTACTGACGCGACAGGTACCGTGACCTGGTGACCTTGACCTATATTGTGCACTCCAGTGACTTTGACACATTTTATATTGATGTTCGGTATCTCCTCAAATATAAGACCTACAACCACTAAACCTTGCATAGTGCTTCACCTCATTGCCCTGGCTTGGCAGGTACCTTGACCCAGTGACCTTGACCTATATTTGACACATTTTACGTTGATGTTTGATAACTCCTCAACTATAAGGCCTACAACCACCATACCTTGCATTGTGCTTCTCCTTGATGTACTGAATTAGCAGGTACCTTGACCCGTGACCTTGACCTATATTTCATGCTCCAGTGACTTTTACACATTTTACGTCAACGTTCCATTATCATTGGGCTGTATGATACGAAAAGTCAGTGCTGAAGATATAGCCATTAGAGGGAATGGGACTGGCCTGGAATATATGTGCCCCACTAGGCACTTTGTCTACATTTTTTTCAACCCAGTTTTCCAAGTAAGCACTGCTAAGAATGAAATAAACTTATTTAATAACCACATTCTGATTGAGGCTCCTGTGACTTTTGCGCCAGCAGGTGCGATGACGCCTTCCGCGGAATTCTTGTTTAGCTCACCGGAGCTATGCTCAGGATGAGCTGTTGTGAACACTTTTCATCCGTCTTCCGTCCGTCCGTGCGTCCGTCCGTCCGTCCGTCCGTTTTCGTTAGAACGTGCGTCCGTCCGTTAACATTTTCAAACGACTTCTCCTCTGAACCCCCTGAGCCAATTTTGCTCAAATTTCATATGGAGCCTCTTTAGGTTGGGGGAACGAAAAATTGCTAAAATGGTTGCGGTCCATTGACCAAGATGGCCGCCATGCCCATATATGGTAAAAACCTTTAAAAATCTTCTTCTCCAGAACCGAGGATGCCGGGGCTGAATCTTTGCATAAATCATCGGGGACGGGGGTCTACCAAAATTGCTAAAATAATGGTCGCACATTGACATTTGACCTTTTTACGGCAAGGTCAAGTTTACTTCCCTTGGCATAAAAACCTTTAAAAATCTTCTTCTCGAAAACCGAGGATGCCTTGTGGCTGAATCTTTGCATATATCATCAGGAACAGAAGGTCTACTAAAGTTGCTAAAATAGGGTGGTACATTGACATTTGACCTTTTTTTACGGCAAGGTCAAGTTTGCTTCTTTAAGCATTTGTGTGGGAAAAAATGTTCAGAATTTCAAAGGACTTCTTCTTAGGAGCCTCTGGGCCAATGTTGCTCAAATTTCATTTGAAGCCTCCCTGGGACAGGGGAATGAAAGATTGCTAAAATAGTTGCCGTCCATTGACCAAGATGACCATCATGCCCATATATGGTAAAAACTTTAAAATTCTTCTCCAGAACCGAGAATGCCTTTTGGCTGAATCTTTGCATAAACCATCAGGGACGTGGGGTCTCCCAAAATTGCTAAAATAATGTTCATACATTGAAATTTGACCTTTTACGGAAATGCATTTGTATGGGAAAAATCTTCTTCTTCAAAACCATGAATGCCTTATGGCTGAGTCTTTGCATATATCATCAGGAACAGGAGGTCTACCAAAATTGCTAAAATAATGGTTATACATTGACATTTGACCTTTTTACGGCAAGGTCAAGTTTGCTTCCTGATGCATTTGTATGGGAAAAATGTTCAGAATTTCAAATGACTTCTCCTCTGGAGCCTCTGGGCCAATGTTGCTCAGATTTCATTTGGAGCCTCCCTGGGGAGGGGAATGAAAAAGGTTATTAAAATGGTTGTCGTCCAATGACCAAGATGGCCGCCATGCCCATATATGGTAAAAATCTTTAAAAATCTTCTTTAGAACCGATGATTTCTTATGGCTGAATCTTTGTAGAGATTATAAGGGACGGGAGGTCTACAGAAATTGCTAAAATAATGGTTTTACATTGATATTTGACCTCTTTACGGCGAGGTCAAGTTTGCTTTCCTTTGGATTTGCATGGGAAAAAAATGTTGAGAATTTCAAATGACTTTTCCTTTAGAGCCTCTGGACCAATGTTGCTCAAATTTCATTTGGAGCCTCCCTGGTGCAGGGAAATGAAAGATTGCTAAAATATGTTTGGTCCATTGACCAAGATGGCCGCCATGACCATATATGGTAAAAACCTTTAAAAATCTTCTTTTCCAGAACCGAGGATGCCTTATGGCTGAATCTTTGCATAAATCATCGGGGATGGGAGGTCTACCAAAATTGCTAAAGTAATGGTCATTCTTTGACATTTGACCTTTTTTACAGCGAGGTCAAGTTTGCTTCTGTATGCATTTGTATGGGCCCCATACATTTTTTGATAATTTCAAATGACTTCTCCTCTGAAGCCTCTGGGCCAGTGTTGCTCAAATTTCATGCAAGAGAAATTGGGCAGGAGAACGAAAGATTGCTAAAATGGGCGCGGTCCATTTCTCAAAATGGCTGCCATGCCCACATATGGTAAAAACCTTCAAAAATCTCTCCAGAGCTAAATAAGCCCTGGGCCCTAATCTTTGCACAAATTATGGGGGACAGGAGATCTATCATAATTGCTATAATGATGGTTCTATGTTGATGTTTGACTTTTTTAGCTCCAAGGTCAGATTTGCTTCCCCATGCATTTGTATGGGCCATATGCATTTATATTGGAAGTATCGAAGTGACCTGTAGATCAGCAGAATCTAAAATCGTTCTGATTGGAAATCTAAGATGGCCGTCATCTTGTTAATGTTTATTATATTTCCCTGCCACTGTGCTGTTTACATGTATAAAATCATGATTCTTCAGAAACCACTTAGCCAATTTCCACCAAATTTCACATTGATTCTACTGTTGAAATATGATTGGTAGTTTATTCAAATGATCACGCTCTATTGACTGTCAGGCCCATATATTCTTCTTCAAAACTAAGAACTGCTCAAATGATGATTGTTATGATAGTTGTGATGATAGGATTGGAAAAATGTTGCATAACATCTGCAGATCTGCAGTGGCCATGTCACTCCGGTGAGCGAGCCGTGGCCCGTGGGCCTCTTGTTTTTTTTTTTTTTTTTTTTTTTTTTTTTTTTTGTTTTTTTTTTCATTCCTGTTCCTCTTTCTTCCCTGGCCCGCTTTGTATCTCCTCTACTATTTCTTCTATCTCTTTTCTCTCTTTCTCCGGGAGACACATAAAATAACCCACAAGGGCTGACGTGTCATTAAACCCCGACACAATCAATCAATAACAGCACTGCTCTAAATAGCATACAAATTACACTAAATGAGGTTGAAGATAATCTCTAAAGCTTACAATTATGAAAGGCATCCGTTCCTGGTAATATTAATAACAGAATTCTTAAAGAACTTTTCGAACCTTAGTCAAAGCTGTTGAGCGACTGTTTCAATTATTTTTTATCCAAATGTGATTCTCCCAATAAATGGGAGGAGGCTAATGTTACTCCTTTGTTCATAAAGGACGACCCATCACTTATTAGTTACTTTAGACCAGTACCTCTTCTTAGTACTGTTGGAAAAGTAATGGAAAAAATGTCCATAAACTTTTATTTTATTTTTTAAATAACACAATATAATCACATGTTTACAATCGGGTTTCTTTCCAGGCGATTCAACGCTCAATCAACTTATTAACATTTAAAAAAAAAATGCAAAGCTTTGAATGATGGCAAAGAGGTTCGAACAATATTTTATGATATAAGAAAGGCTTTTGACAGATTTTGCATAAAGGTTTATTGCATAAATTAGAAGTAGGTATAAAGTCAACTCATCTTCATTGGTTAACAAGTTATCTTTGCAAATAGAAAACAGAGAGTAGTTATACCGGGGAGGGGCAAGATGTTTCAGATGTGACAAAGGGCTCTATATTAGGCCCGCTACTTTTTTTTTTCTTTTTATTTACATAAAAGATATCGTAGTCAACATACATTTAGAATCAACTGTACGTCTTTTTGCAGATGACACGGCATTTATTATACTTGATCGTCGATGACCCTCATGAAGTTGTCAGACAATTATATTCCAATTCAGAAAAAATACGTGTCGGCAGAATGCTGGCTTGTGAATTTTATCCCGCCAAGTCTGAAGCTTTACTCCTCTCTAGAAAAAACAAATAAACCTCTCCATCCTCCACTCTTGAAGATTATCGAACCAATTCATGAGGTAACTTCTCAGAAACATCTAGACATCTATCTTTCTAATAACGGAACTTGGCATGAGCATATCAGTTACATTTATACGTAACTTCAAAAGCTTGGACTAGAATAAATGCGCAAGTTCAAATCTACTCTTGATAGACAAGTCTTAGAAAACAAAAATATGTATTTATAATACCTCTTTTAGAGTACGGGGACGTTGTATGGGATAATTGCACCAAGTGCGAAGTAAATGCATTATAGAAAATACAGGTTGAAGCAAAACAAATTGTTACAGGTGCAACTTACTTGGTCTCTTAGGATATGCTTTATAGAGAAACAGGCTGGAAAACTTTAGAATCTAGACGTAGAAATCATTCAGTGGTTTATATAGCCCTTGCTCCATATTAATATCAGATTAAGAAAGGTTTCAAGTTTGACCGTTACCACTCTCAGGGCAAATTCAATAGATAACAATTTGATTGTATTTTTTTCTTAAGAAAACACAGTTTGCATGAAATGCCAAATCCTCTTTTCTGGAACAAATCTGGAATTTTTTTCAAAATGTGTCTGTTGAATTGTTTCTTCGACTGTGCAACTGGCATGTGCAATTATTATTTCTGTAGCAGTGTTGAAAGCCATTTTCATGGACTAGATTGTATTCCTGATAAACTCTCAGTCAGCAGCCAATCATTTGATAGAAACTCGCACACTACATGTTGCACAGGTACATGTATACTGGGGAGCCGATAGCCCCGTTAGTAGAATTATAAGCTCTGCCAAATTTTAATCTATTATTATTTGAGACCACAACAGTAATACACGAGCCGTAACGTCAGAACACGTTCCTGAGAATGTTTGCTCTCAGCTAAGTTTCAGGTCAGCCTGCACATTCGTGGTCTGGTCAGCAGCATCACTGGACGCATTTTGGATATCCAAGAATGCAAAGTTTATTCATGCAGACAACGAAGACTGATCACAGTGCGCACATGTCAGAAGGTATGTTTCTCACGTTTGCGGCACCTATCATAACGTTGACCTAATAGTACGGCATTTTTACACAATATAAACATTTAATCTTATCAATCACTTTTTGAGACTATAAATATCATGAACCTAATTAATGCCAATTAGAGATTGTAACTTTTCGGTGAGATCAATCATTTAAATAGGAAATGATTCTGTATAGGTACTGAAGTATAAATAGCTTTGTTTGTCCGAAAGTTTAACTATTATTTTACGCATCGCAAACGACAAATGTAACAGCTTTCATGATTGTCCCCATGCTTTTGTACCTGATATGACAAACTTCATAAACCGTTGCAAGTTTCGGACAAATGACGAATTGTTTACCCGTGGAAAACCGTTCGCTATTGAACATGCACGCACGCACACATGGACACATAGCCGGCCTCGGTGGCTCAGTTGGATGCGCCGTCCGACTAGAGACCAGGAGGTCGCGGGTTCAACCCCCGCCGAGGTCGGCAACATTCTTTCGTGGAGATTGATCATGAAATATTTTCTACGGTCATTCTCTCCCTTCCGCTGATTCAAGAAGGGCAGTTGTCAGTTTCTGGCGAAAGAATGTGCACAATACTGGTTAACCGCTTAGAGGACTAAGCCTGCCCAGAAAACGTGTGGTTAGGCAAACTGACCGCGCTCGACATGATCCCATTGGGTTGACTGGGCCGTAAAACCTCAACACAAACAAACAAAGACACAAAAAAATGGAAAATACATGTAAGATAAAACTGCAAAGTTTGATGTCTGAAGAGTTTGTATAAGCAAAATATTTCTCAATCACAAAGAGCCTGTTCAACTGGGCTCGGTAAGTGATGACGGCAGTGTAATTTATGAATAACACACACACACACACACACACACACACACACACACACACAGAGTTATTCTTACACGCTTTTTTTCAAATTGTTCAATATCTGATATTTAGTAGCAGAGATTTACTAACAGTCATTATGGAAATCCCCATTTTCAAAGGAAGGATTACTGCAGTTGTTTATATAAGGTACTCATTTCTCAACGCAGGAGTTATTGTTTAAAAGGTTATCCAATGTTTTCGGACTGTTGAAATTCAATAATGATTATCTAAACTGTAAGTTTCTGCACTTTTCTTGCTTTAATGAGCTTGTGTTAATATATAATATGGCGGTACTCAGTTTTGGAATCACAAAATTATGATCATTTTGGCAGTATCATTATTCTTTCCCAGTTCCCTCTCACTGAATATTAAAGTCAAATTCTGACAGGACAGCTGATTGGCGCAAAATAGTGTAGGGAAATCTGGGGTAGTTAGTTTGTGTAAGGCGACCTGTTATTGGTTAATAATAAAGATGAATTTGTTTAAACATATTTTATTATAGCAAAAATATCATTACAACATGATGCAAGTAATTATACAAATTGGGATTAGAACGAAAGCACAAGTACTTATATAGTTCTTCTCACTAAAAGACGAATTAAAACTCGTCATTCTTATTCGAAGAGATATGTTTGTGTGTAATTTTTCTGATTGTTTCAAAGATATAAATGTTTCTGTGTGTGTGTTTGTTAGAGGCAAAAGAAGTGGTGAAATAGCAAGGTTTCAATTTTTTGATACCTGCCAATTGAGAGGTTGCTACATTCAGCCGCTAAAAAGTCCCAGAAAGTGCTGGTGATGGTGGTATTTTTTCCTTGTTTTTTTTTTTTTTTTTTTTTTTGCTGTGTTAAACCTCGTCTTTGAATAAAAACAAAATTTAGAAGCACAGCCATACCCTGAAATGAACCCTTAACCACCAAAAAGGGTGAAATTACTATGGAGGCCTATGGGAAAAATAATTAGTTCACTGTGCCCTATACCTGTATACAGGAAAATAATAATAATAACATGAAAGTCTCAGTCGATAGCAAGAAATATCTGTGTCAGACAGGCTCTGCTGCAGTGGTTAAGTGTTGGATTCAAAATCATGAGTTAGCTGGTTAGCGGCTTTGAACCCCAGTGGGGAGAGGGGTGTGTGTGTTGGGGGGAGGGGGGTGCGGGGGTGGGGGAGTGGGGGGCTGCGCCCCTGCATCTAGTATTTACCCCAAGAAATATACTGTAACAGTTTTAACTGCACAATACATTAACATATAGATAATGTGTTATTCTATTCTGCTTTCACATCTTCCACAGAAAAAAGAAAAACGACCTTTCAGTCGTTGTCTTAATCCAGAAGGTCCCTTAGGCAGTTACCTGTGTGACGTAACTCTTCCCGCTTAATTGATCACGTGTCCGTTTCTTTTCTGTGGACAAAGAAATTCAACAAGGATTTTTTACCTGTGAAAGAAATTATGATTATTTGTTTTCCTCACGGTTAAATTTCTGTGTCCTTGTGTTATCACTCCTTTTACTATCCATGTTATTATTTGAAAATGTCGATTGTCGATTTTATGTATTTATTGACTGGCTCTCCACGACATGCGTTTTCGCGACTCTCGCTATAATCGACACGACGCTCGTGTGCGGTCGGTTCGGAAGTCGTGTGTCTATATCCAAAATATTAACCCCAGTGGGGAGAGGGGTGTGTGTGTTGGGGGTGCGTGGGTTGGGGGCGGGGGGGGGGGGGGGGCTGGGCCCCTGCATCTAGTATTTACACCAAGAAATATACTGTTTTAACTGCGCAATACATTAACCTATAGATAATGTGCTATTCTACTCTGTTTTCACATCTTCCACAAAACACAAAAACAAAAAACGACCTTTCAGTTACCTATGTGACGTAACTCTTCCCGCTTAATTGATCATGTGTCCGTTTCTTTTCTGTGGACAAAGAAATTCAACAGGGATTTTTTACCTGTGAAAGAAACGTGATGATGTTGGCAGTCTCTTCTTTTCTTAATTTGCCCAGGACACGAAAAGCTTTCGATATGTCCAATGAAAAAAGTATTTATTAATGACTTAGGTTGTCTTTCCTCTCCGCAGATTTAGGCAACCTCCGTTTTTTTTTTTTTTTGCCTAGACTAAAATACGTAAATACAATTAGTCTAGCAATAGTTTAAATCATAAAGTATGTATATACATTTCTTTTCTGATGGATAACTGAAATTCAGTTGTTTACTCCATCTACACAATTTATTTATCTCCCCTTTTTAATTTGAATCAAAAGGGAATGATTATACAACATTATGGTTATTTCAAGTTTTTGGTCTGTTTGTCGGAAACGGTCCCATCACTCCAATTAAACAGACTCTAATTAGATCATAATTCTAATAGCTTAGACTATTACAATTAGATAATCTTTACATATCTAGAACTTATCCGAAAATCTCAAGATATGTCGGTTATCTATAGGAAACTCGACTGAGAAGACATTTCCTTATTTAAATTGCTGCTCTAAGATAGTCAGTTTAGTGTCTAGACTTCTTTTGACAAATTTTGTTTCGAACATATTACCAAACAATATTCCTGAGCTTACATTGCAAATGGAATATTGAGGTTATGTCTCAATGACTCAATATTCTTTTTGGGGCCAATAGTTGTTTCCCAAAAAGGGGGAGGGGGAGGGGGTGGGGGCAATAATTAGGTCTCTGAGTTTTGAGAACTGGCATCCTCTAGAGTCTACTGTTAACATACAAGGTAGTAAGACCCTAACACCTTAAAGATATGTTTCATATGTGAATCTAGATAATTCTTTCTATTAAATATAGAGGTAGAATGTATCTGATTCCTTAGAGTTTCCTGAGTCTTAAACCAGAAGTTGTGGGATACAATTTATTTTGTGCTAGAATTATGAGAGCACCTCCCTCCAATTCTGCAAATTCTAGCACATTATCTATAGGTTAATGTATTGTGCAGTTAAAATTTTTTTTGAAAGTAAAACATATTTTAACTATCAATACTTAACCTATAGATAATTAAAAAATATCCCGCTTCCCCCCCCCCCCCCCCCCCCCCCCCCCCACGCACTTCTCTCTTCTAATTGTGTCTATTGTTCTACACATCTAAGAAACCGACACATCATCAATTAAGCGGGAAAGAGTTACGTCACACAGGTAACTGCCTAAGGGACCTTCTGGATTAAGACTACGACTGAAAGGTCGTTTTTTTCTGTGGAAGGTGTGAAAACAGAATAGAATAGCGCATTAGCTGTAGGATAAGTATTGATAGTTAAAATATGTTGTACTTATAAAAACATCCCAAAAATATTCCTCTACTTGCATTATATAAAAATATGGTTTCCATTTATTTTTCCTGTATAGTGATTGTATATAGGCAATGTCAGTGCTTTAAACAGTTTCCAACAATAGCTCCGTTTTTACATTCATGGATCGAACTGATGCACAGCAGAAATAGAGCTGATAAACTAACAAAATAGATTCTGATATAAAGTGCATCAGTACTCCTTAAGTATTTGAAGTATGTACACTTCATATGCCATAGGTTCAAACCCCGTCTCACAACCCCGCTCTCCAATCCCCTTAAAATACCGAGAATTTTGATAAGACCCCCCAAAAATAGCCAGTTTTGTAAGTGATCCCACCCAAAATAATAATAATAATAATAATAATAAAAACAAAAAAACAAACGGCTAAGTGGCCAATAAAATCAGGGACACGGCAATCTTAACCCATTTATGCCGAATAGACTCTTCTACCTTAACTCATCGGACAGGTCCATTTCCTATATAGGGAGTGTCTGGTTAGTTTTTATCATTATCATGTTTTAAAGAAACTTTTGAACTTAATGCAAGCAGTGTAGACCCTGATCAGACGCCGCGGTTTGCCGATGTCCCATTTATGGACGCTAGGCTTAAATGGATTAACCGGGTTTACATGCACGGTAAAGACCGCCACTCTTTTAATTTATCAAAGTAATGCAGTCTATGTTTTTAGCTTTTTCTTTCTGTGGTAACAATACTTGAACTCTTCCATCATTTGCTGCAAGTAGTGTGGATATTTATATTCTATGGTTTCTTTAGCGATACATCGACGACATTTCTCAAGAAATATGACTGATCCTCCCAGTGGTACCCCTTCATTCCTCACCAGAAAGAAGTCCGTTGCTGTCTGCAGTTTTATGCTTTCGCGAACAACATATATGAAATATATCCACACATCCGCGGGTAGCCTAGCCATTAGGCGTTAAAATAAACAATATGGATACAAAATCACCCATTTGCATTAGAATGAACCCTATAATAGTTTTATAGCTAGTCTACTCTTCTTTCCAAATTTTAACGCCAGGCAAGACTACCAATTAGACTTGCCACTGTTAACAACTTGATAACCTTCTAATAATAAACAAAAATGATGAGACCTTTATTATCAGACCAGTAGCTAGTTTAGTCCTCGAGTGCAAGAGAAAATTTAACTTGTATAGAAACGCAAACGGCGCAGAATTGTGCGCAGGGGCGGATCCAGGATGATTTCTGAGGGGTTCGATTTGATAAAATAACCGTACTTCCTGTATGTATTGGGACAGACATACCTTACCAAACAATATTGAATGCGGCGTCTGATCAGGGTCTACACTGTTTGCCATTCATTCAGCAATTTTACACACACTCACAGGCAGTAAAATGGACTTGTTGAAGACAAATATAAGGTAAAGAGCAAGGGTGTGAATATTTAGGGTAAATACGGAATTTCAAAGTCATCAAGTGTGTCCAAAATTTCCCATGAAAATGCATTTTTGAGTTTAAGGGGGCTCGACCGGACACCCTCTGAACCCGCCCCTGGAATACCCTCTGAGCAGTTCCGTTAAACATTTAAACTCTTCACAGGGTTAACGGGATAGGGTTGGTGGGACTTGGAAACTATGTTTTTTTTTGTTTTTTTTTTTTTTTTTGGTCAGCAGGAATAATCTTTTTGATCCGCAGATTGATACCTCCCAGATACATTGTGTGCTGAGCGTAAACCAAGCATTTTATGAAAGCTAATACTTGTTTTAACGTATACGTTAACTAGGTGATAAATAACGTATAAGTTTGAAAGCTGACCCTGCTTGGCAGTCCTTTTTCTATTCACCCGTACATGCCTAGCTTCCCGTGAAAGGGACATTGGCAAACAGTACAGATCCATATCAGACGCCACAGAACGCGGCGTCTGATCAGGGCCTACACTGTTTGCATTAAATACAAATGCAGAGGACTAAGAAAGATATCAAAATATATTTTGTTTGTGGCCGCTTGAAAATAAGATTCCGGGTCAACTCGGCCCTGATTCAAGTCGGCCCATGTCAACTAGGCGGGGTTAATTCGGTCAAGTCAACTCCCAGCGGGCACATAAATATATATGCAAATTGAGGAAAAAACCCCGTTGGTCTAAAAATCCACTGATCTTCACTCCTGAGAGCCTCTGTGGGCTACCTTTTGGTGCCTGAATCCATGGATTTTCACTCCTGGGAGCCTCTGTGGAGCTACATTTTGGTACCTGAATCCATGGATTTTCACTCCTGGAGCCTCTGTGGGCTACGTTTTTAGTGTCTAAAAACCACTGGATCTGTATTTTTATATGGGTTGTGGGCTACTTTTATGGTGTCTAAAACCACTGGATCTGTATTTTTATATGGGTTGTGGGCTACTTTTTTGGTGTCTAAAGACCACTGGATTTTTGTCCCATGCGGTCTCTATAAAATTTTTCAGCTCATATGGATTTCTAATTTAAGAAAAGAAAATCCATATATATAAAAAATGCCAAAGCAACTACCATTATCCGCTTATAAAGAGGTAAAATCTGGGTGTCTATCTAAAAGACAAGCGATTGAAAAATACAAAATTTCCCAGGCACGGTTTATGAAAATCCGCGGTCCTATTAATCCTACCCCTGAGGAAGTAATTTAAAGTGCCTTAGAGCGACGCTCATTAACAGATAAAGAAAAACTGATCTTAGAGCTATCCGGATATACATTCTACGAAAGGCACCAAATTCCAAGGCAATTTCTTGACCTATATACCTTTTGCCTTACCAATTAAGAATAATGAATACGGCGAGTTTCCCTCTAGAGAACGTGTGTATTTATTGTATGAGCTTGTTAATATCAACAGAAATATCTACAATGGCGCTATCACTCAATGTATTGATAACAGTTTATGCCATTCATGGGTGTCCTAGCGCCGTAAGTATTTGCTTCACCAAAACTTGACTAAACTAATTTTATCACTGATAAACTTATCTAAACATAAACAGTAGAATACATATATGATGACATCACTTATCTTTTTCTTGACACCGTATTTACCAGCGTAAGACAACAGTTTTGTCTATTGAGCAAATACCTCGGGTGCAACTTCTTTCACAATCTTAAAGTGTTTTGTGAAAGCATACAAATTTAAAATACCCGCCTCATTAATCTCAACAGCCAATTGAAAACTACCATACAATTCAAAAATTAGTACGAACTTTTGTACTAGATTTAGTACGAGATAGCGTATAATCTAAAGTAATGATAAAACTTATCATACTGTCAGCCACAGTTTAGTACAGCTTGCCTCTTGTTTATCTTTGTGTTCACATCATATTATATCATATGACAGTGCAACATGAGTGATTAAGAATAGAGGTATAAACACAAATGTATTTGTCGCACTCAGCCTCTTCAAAAAAACAGTTAAGGATTACTATTCAGCAGTTTTGAGGTGAGACGTTTATTCACATTGTTAAATGCCACATATTAAGAGATATTCAGTTGTTTACACATTTTATCTGTCTTGCTATACTCTTTTTACAACCAATGGTGTGGGTGAAAAAACAAAAAACAAAACTTAAACACAATGCAATCTAACCTGTCTATCTCCATCCTTCTTCTTAGTGGTAGGGGAATAGCATAGATTACCTAGTTCACATATAAACTCTTTTTTTAACATTTTTAACTTTTCTATCCCTTCTATATTTTTTATTGCTTCCTGTATTCGATAACTGTAAACGGGCACATCTCCTAAAAGTAATATTACTATGGTTTTATTTCCTAGGTTAGAAACTGCAAACTTTTTACATGTATATCTGCCTTCTGGTAGGGATGTAATTTTTTTTCCATGTGTTAAAAGGTGGTATAGAGGTCGTTTCTAATAGATCTGGTGTTTCAGTATTACATACTAAAGGAAGCTCCTTTTCTTGATTTGGGATGTTTTTAGGATCGTCAAACCCAAAATTTTTACATATATATCAATTCCTGCTAGTCTTCTAAATATGCAAGTACTTTCACCACATGGACAAGTTGCTGCTGAGCAGGAAATTAAATTAGTATATCTTATAGTCCAAGCAAGACAGTGGTTGTCATGAAAATTCTCTATACTTAGCTTGTTAGGGTTATATTCAATCTTTTCAGGGGTTTGTAATGGAACTCTTTGTATTGTAATGTCAATATCTTTATCATTTTTCCATAGAATACATTGTCTATTATTTGGGCAGTGGTTTCTAGAACCGCATTTACAGGTGGAGGGGTCATCATAGAAAAGGGGTATATCACTGCAACATGCTATACAATCAACACACTCGCCTGTGTGTGGTTTGGGTTTTGTGTAATCTGGCACTTTTACTCTTAAATCTCCAGATGCCCATTTTTCTTGGCCTGGTTGGAAAAGATATACAATATCTAATACATTTTCTATGCTTTTGGTAAGGCAGAATGTATATAGGTCAAGAAATTGCTTTGGAATTTGGTGCCTTTCGTAGAATGTATATCCGGATAGCTCTAAGATTAGTTTTTCTTTATCTGTTAATGAGCGTCGCTCTAAGGCACTCCAAATTACTTCCTCAGGGGTAGGATTAATAGGACCGCGGATTTTCATAAACCGTGCCTGGGAAATTTTGTATTTTTCAATCGCTTGTCTTTTAGATAGACACCCAGATTTTATCTCTTTATAAGCGGATAATGGACGTTGCATCGACGTTGAGCCGACGTTGTATAAACAACATGTGCCCACTGGGCTCGGCCTGAATGTATGTAAGAATGGACGGATGGATGGATGAACTTTTCGGTTACCTTTGAAGTATGTTTAACTTGCAGAACTATTGAAGTGGGCATTACTTTAATGCCTCATCAGACGACGGATTTCATCATCCGCATGATAATCGATTATCATTGTCTTTTTTTGTTTAGATTATGCAAACAAGTGCCTAAGGTGTAAAAGTAGTTCCTAGGAAAATTAGTCTGCCAGGAATTAAACTACCCCTGATGTATGGCAAGCCGTTTTACTATTTATTAAGCAAAATAGATATCTTATATATTATATCAGATATCTTATATAGGATATAAGATATCTAATATAGGATATAAGATATCTGATATACTAATTCAGATATCTTATATCCTTTATTAGATATCTTATATCCTATATAAGCTATCTGATATAATATATGAGATATCTTATTTAATTCCGCATATAAGATATCTAATTTACCATATAAGATGTCTTATTTGTTAAATAAGATATCTTATTTATTAATATAGATATCTAATATACTAAATAAGATATCTGATATACTAAATGAGATATCTTATTTGATTTAATAAATGAGATATCTTCTTTAGTAAATAAGATACCTTATATCCTATATGAGATATCTTATATAGCATATCAGATATATAGCATATTAGATATCTTATATGTCAATTCAGATATCTTATATAGCATATTAGATATCTTAATTGATATATAAGATATCTATTTTATATAAGATATCTAATATAATATATCAGATATCTTATATATTATATAAGATATCTGATATATTAAATCAGATATCTGATTTATATAATAAATAGTAAAACGGCTTTCTGGCAAGCCATTTTACTATTTATTATACATTATATCAGATATCTTATATAGGATATAAGATATCAGAATTAGTATATCAGATATATTATATCCTATATAAGATATCTTATATCCGATATAAGATATCTGATATACCATGTTAGATATCTTATTTAATTCAGCATACAAGATATCTAATTTACCATATAATATATCTTATTTGTTAAATAAGATATCTCATTTAGTATATCAGATATCTTATTTAGTATATCAGATATCTATATTAATAAATTAGATATCTTATTTAACAAATTAATATACTAAATAAGATATCTGATATACTAAATGAGATATCTTATTTAATTGAACAAATGAGATATCTTCTTTAGTAAATAAGATATCTTATATCCTATATAAGATATCTTATATAGCATATCAGATATCTTATATGCCAATTTAGATATCTTATATGCCAATTAAGATATCTTATATAGCATATAAGATATATAAATTGACATATAAGATATCTTATTTATATAAGATATCTAATATAATTTATCAGATATCTTATATATTATATAAGATATCTGATATATTAAATCAGATATCTGATTTATAGAATAAATAGTAAAACGGCTTGCCATACTGATGTGTTGAATTAAGGTCATTGACGGGCGCGCTTTGGATTTGTACATATGGAAGACCAATCGATTAGATCATTAAGGTGCATTCCACAGTTTAAAAAAAAATATTTAGGGGTAGGGCTAGAAATCAATCTGAAAATACTTGTTGTTGTTCATTTTGGCAAAAACTGAAGTTATATGCTTGTCAATTATTGTTAACATTGAAAATAAAGACTTTTCTTGAGGTCATATGACATGTCAGGTCTTAGGTTTTACCCTGCTTTTGAGTGCAGTTTATTGAAAAAAACGGTGTGGGTTACAGGTATTCATTTCTGATTTAAAGTAACATTCTGTAGGTGCTCTGTCAAATTATCAACTGTTCCAGGGTAGTGCATTGTCCTGGAGTTGATGATAATCTATCGAAAACTGCTCTTTTTGCATAGAATTAGACGCAGTCGGAGGTGGGTGGGGTATTGTTTACATTAGCGCAACAGCAGATTTTAGTGCATTGCAGTTACTCTTCAGATGATTAAATTATTATTTGGTATGTTTGCAATGTATTGATACAGTATTTAATGGACATGTTCTGTTATATTTTGTTTGCTTGCATTTCTTTTGTGTGACAGCCATGCACAAGTAGAAATGGAAGATAAAACTGTGGAATGCAACCATTAACACAGATGTGAGTTTTAAAGTTTGTTCAAAGTTTAAATTCAGTAATTAAATTTCACATTTAGCCTTTTCCAGTCGACACTACACTGTTTTCCATGCTTTCAACAGGAAAATATGAAAATTATAAAGATTTTAGAATTTTCATGCAGTATTCTAAGGGAGATAACTCTTGTTTTCTGCAACTCTTCCAAAGAGGTTTATATTTGTTTAAGGTACCCTCAAACTTATTCAAATGACATATTTGGTTAAAATATGTACAATTACACTGATAGAAAGGTCTTTTTTTTTTCAAGATTTTGTTGATTTTTACATGTATTTTGTCATTTACAATCACAATTGTCTTCTCATCTCCATACTGACATGGCAGGGATACTGTTTGCCTCTGTTCTGACTGAAAATGAAGTTTTGTACTGTCAGTGCCTGCTACGCCGACTGAAATTATACCCCTTCATGTCACCTTTGGATATGGAGTTGTTAAGCTCCAATTCAGGGGGCGGCGAGTCAAAGTGAAGGCGCACAGGCTAATATTTTACATGCAAAATCATTTTCAGCGAATTGATGGCAAACACATTTCTCATATATGCCATAACAAAGCATGCATTAATGTTGATCATCTTTCGTTAGAAACTGCAGCAATTAATAATAAAAGAAAAATATGTGTCAGTAATGGAGAATGTACTGGACACTATGGTCACAAGAGGTGCATTCTGAGGTATAAAGTTATTTGTTTATATTTATGTCATATGCATGTTCATGAGAGACATCAGGTACTGCACTAGCATATAGAGGGTTGTCTCTCATTTTTTTTGCTGCATTTGCGTTTCCTTGAAAGATAGCGAGAATTTTTATACTGCTTGGATTGCTTCCTCTTTGAATGGTACATGATACTGGAGTCTAATTTCAGCATTTGTCTAAATATAGGATCTGTTTTTTTTGTACTTGATACCAATAGAAGCTGCAATGAAAAGTGATGAGTTTCCACTGCCAGGTTGTTGAGGGTACTGCAGAGTGGCAAAGGCCTGTGAAATTTCGACTCCAGATTGTGCATTTTGGCGCATACATGTAATTAAATACCTTATGATGCAAGCTCTCTGACCGGTTAGTGGTTGACAGATGAGACTTTTTCTCTAGGTTTGCATGTGAGAAGTTCTTTTGAAGTACTCCTCTTAGATGAAGCATGTCAATATAATTAAGCTGAATATGTTTTCCATATGGTAAGAAGCTAGTACTGTATGAATCCAGGTGGGCAGTGCAAACCAATGACTGTTTTTTACAATTTTGATGTTTCCCTGAAAAACAGGGTAAGATGTTTGCAATAATAGCTTCATTTTGCCTGATGAAGTCAATACATGCAGGAAAATGTCTTTTGATTCGAACTAACTCCAGTCGCACCCTGGCGCGTATTGCGACAGAAAGTCTGGTCGAATAGACTTCTTTATCGCAACCTGGCAGCTTTGACGTTAAGCGTACATTTTTCAGATGCTTTTGCAGAGTGCGAAGTTTATGAACAAAACATTTGTAATGCAGAATTCTTAGTGTTTTATTGGTTGCATAATCACGAATGCTCTTTTCAATCTGAGCGCTTGCATCAGAGGTGACTGAGTGGATTTTCACAATACCTTGTTCTGTAATATTTTCCAAATTAGACTGTACCAGTTTTGACTCACTGCAGTACTAAAATTCTGCTTGCAGTTATTGTTTCTAAGGTTACATTTTCTTTTTAAACATAGTTTATTGGCTGTTGCCATTGACAAAACTAATTTTTTTACTTGTGTCCTGTTCTGTCATGGGACAGAATGATTGTGTGGCTGCCTCAAAGCCTGACTGGGGACGATTATTGTAGGCCGCGTCTGTTTCGACATTCACTTTTGCTTCGTCTCCAACCATCACCTTTACCCGCCTTACATATTGTTGGTTTTCAGCCATTGACTCTGTGTTCATCTGTACCACATGGTCAGCACATGGTCAGCAACCTTGTTCAGCTTTTTATGCAGTCCACTTAAAGCTGGTGGCTGAACATTGATACAGCTAAACAAGTACCTGATGTCATTCAGTCCCATTTTAGACTTAAGAACAGGAATTGCAAGAGCATCATTTAAACTACCTGCATCAGGGTCCCTACCTTTCTTGATTGTTGTAAAAAGCTTGCAGTCTGGAGATTTAAATCCACATGAAACACATTCTGTACTGGCTGTTATACACAAGCCCTGCCTTTTTTTTCAAATTTAACCCTTGGATTATGTTATTCACAGGTGTGAGAAAATGTGTTGGAGAGGGTACCAAGATTGACTGTCACATTTTCTTCAGAACTGTTCATGACACAAGATTCAATGTCCGTTTTGCTCTTTTTTGCAGGGCGTAATTTACTTGGCACTTGCAGTGGATTGGAAGACATAGTTGTTGCTAGCACTTGACAAGCGTCTTGATATTCCTCGACACTTGGCCTGAATATTTGTGTTGTACTTTCACAGAGATCTTCCACAGTTCCCGGATTTTCATTTTTCGGTGGGTAATATGGATGACTTTTTTTAAATTGTGTCACTCTGGATTTTCGGTTTTTCCTCAGACTGCACTTTCTTGAAGACATTTTGTGGAGCTACTCAGCTGGAGCACTTATATATCCAAAAAAGTATATAAATCCAGAACAAAACAACAACAAAAAAAACAAACAAACAATTGTTCCTTCAGATTTACATTCAAGAGCAAGTATGTATCTAAAAGGTATAAATAAATCCAGAAAACAAAAATTATTCCTTAATATTTATATCCAAGAGCAAGCAGACAGGATGTGGGCTGTTCTAAAGCTGATGCACTTCTGCCTAAATGCTACAAAAACAGTCTTGATTTTAAAGATAAACTGGGTGGTGAAATGATTTCAGAATCATGTCAGGAGAAAAGGGCCTTTCATAACACACATGCAAAGAGCAGAGACCCTGATCAGAAAGCTGATCAAGGAAGTTGCTCTTTGCTACTAAGGTACATAGGCTACTACATAGTATACAATATATACAACATAGATTACAAAAATGAGCCTTTTCTTGAGAGAAAAATAGACTGAGTGGCATCTGTCCACAGTGAACACCAAGATCAGCCTGTGGTGTGCACATGCACAGGATGATCAGGGCATTCACTGTTTGCAAGAACATTGTTGAACGGTGTTCATTTTTTTAAAGAGAACACCGAAATGCCCAGATGAAGACTGCGCAGGCTTGTGTATGCCCTTTGCATACATAAACGGGCTCGGCACAGTCCGTCATGGATCTGCGCAGCCTGATCTGGGTACCTAAATGTTGTTTGGCCCTTTTTCTCATCATCTAGCTCATATCTGGTTTAATGTGCCCATTGGGACTATCATTACTGTGATAAAATGGCTGCACAAGCAGCTGGACAGTGCCACAGTCATGATTATTTCCAAAAGTCCTGGACTGGCATATTTACACAAGAGATAAAACAAAAACACAGGAAAACATGGTCCTGTCTGCTTTGGCATCTGCACTGTTACCAGTGTAGACTGGCATAGTCAGCTACAGTGTGACCTTGACCTTGGGAATTCATCAAGTGATTTGCTGTTCAAAATTATAGACTGATTTTGATCAACACTGCACCTGCACTCTCCGCAGTCATTTGAATGTTGTTTGGACACTAGTCCTTTAGACAGAATATGGATACAGTCATTTTTTATACAAAGCATGCTTCTTTTTAATTTTCTGATGCAGGGCTATTGAGCTCTTGCTGTATCAAGTTTGCTTTACAAAGATACCATCAACTACAAATCTCTAGTATGCGTAGGCTTTGAGGAATTATCTCCCTTTGACCATGTATACATTATACAAAGTGTTTGTGCGTTTGGAATACCTATCAAATGCCACTGCAAATGGGTGTGCTGACAAGATGGAAGAGTAATATAAACTCTTAAAATAAAAATTAACTAATACAAGAGTGTTTTGCTGCCTTAGCAGCTCCCAAGAGTCTGTTTCTGTATATATATTTTTGCATGTAAAATGTGTTTGTTTTCAGTTGCTGCACAAGCAAGGCAAGAAGTCACTCAGTTTACTGCATGCAGAATAACTTGTCTATGTATTCCTATTATGTATGTAACAGTGAAAGGAAATTTATGGTTCTTATTAAGACATTCTGACAAATTTTGACATGTGCCTATCAAGTCACTTGAATTTGCGATTTGGCCGCACAGAGACTAACATGCATTTCAGTCAAATACAGGCTCAGTAATACCTCAGGGAAGAAAAAAATGGCCTTTCTGTATATCATGTAACTTTGAATGCAAGAATATTTGCATCTTATTGCATATAGACAAGTTTGGATTTTCCTTAAAGGGTGCATTATACAGTTTCGCACATGTGAACCTGGGCAAAAATTTAAATATGTAGGGGTAGGGCTAGAAATCAGTCTGAAAATACTTGTTGCTGTTCATTTTGGCAAAAACTGAAGTTATATGCTTGTCAGTTATTGTTAACATTGAAAATAAAGACTTTTCTTGAGGTCACATGACCTAAATATTAAAGACTGTATGTAAAATACGAAACTGTTGAATTCTGTCAGGTCATATTTTACCCTGCCATAAACAGAAGCATGCTTTTGGGTGCAGTTTATTGAAAAAACGAGGTGGCTTACAGGTATTCATTTCTGATTTAAAGTAATATTCTGTAGGTGCTCTGTCAAATTATCAACTGTTCAAGGGCCGTGCATTGTCCTGGAGTTGATGATAATCTATCGAAAACTGCTCTTTTTGCATAAAATTTGATGCAGTCGGAGGTGGGTGGGGTATTGTTTACATTAGCGCAACAGCAGATTTTGGTGCATTGCAGTTACTGTTCTGATGATTAAATTATTATTTGGTATGTTTGCAATGTATTGATACAGTATTTAATGGACATGTTCTGTTATATTTTGTTTGCTTGCGATTCTTTTGTGTGACAGCCATGCACAAGTAGAAATGGAAGAAAAAACTGTGGAATGCACCCTAAGGAAGTTTTATATATGCCGGGACGTCGGGTTGTGACGATCCCGGCAAATATATAGAAATCTTAAACAAACTGTATTATAAGCAGATTAATGTCTATTTTATTTTGATTTCAATCAAGAAATTTCATAACTCTTAATAAAAGCAAACAAAGAATCACATTGTTGTTCCTTTTACCTGTTACATTGAAAATTTATTAAGCTTTACTCTTGTCCCATATCTCCATGTAAACATGAACAAAATTTGTTCCAGTAGTTAGACATTACAAATATTTTCATTTTGTTTTTTGTTTTCTTTCGCTTGGCTTAAAGCACTCCCTGCTTTAATATGTAGCGAATCAGCTCACTACAAGAAAAAAAAATGTCATTTCGACAGGTGCGTAGTGATGTTTTGTTTATATTTAATTGTACCCCGCCTTTTCGAAGAAAAGCGAGGGAACATGGTATTCGGCTTTCCGCGGTGCGTGGGGTGTGATGCGTGGATCCGAGTTTGTAGTAGGGACCTTGTGAGCGCAACCCCTCCTTCAGTTTTGGACCGATCTTTTTGAAGCTTTACAGGTGTTTTAATCATGGTCAGAAGATATGCATGTGCTTTTTACAGAATCCTTAAATTATTTTTTTTTTCACTTTTTTTTTTTTTTTTTTTTTATATTATAAACTTGACTTTTTTTTTTTTGGCTCGGTTCCGAGTTTGTATTGGGAACCTTGTGAGCGCAACTCCTCCTACAGTTTTAATCCGATCCTTCTGAAACTTCACAGGTATCTTAATCATGGTCTGAAAATATGCATATGCTTTTTACAAAATCTCGAAATATTTTTTTTTTTCAATCTTTTTTTTTTTTTTTTTTTTTTTTACATTTTTAACTTAGACCTTTTTTTCATGCTTCAATACTATAAAAGTGTATAGGTAGTAGGTACCTTGTGAGTGCAACTCCTCCTAGTTTTATTCCATTCCCACTGAAACTGTACAGATGTTTTAACCATAGTCTGAAGATATGTATATCCTTTTTACAGAATCTTGAAATTTCTTTCTTTTTACTTTTTTTTTTAAATTTTTAACTTTTAATATAGACTTTTTTCATACTTCAATACTATCAAAGTGCATATAGTAGTAAGAACCTTGTGATTTTTTGTTTTCCACAGCTTTAAGCAAATGCTCTGAAACTTTACAGGCATTTTGGTGAGGATATACATGTGCACTTGGAATCTTGAAATTATGTGTTTTTTTAGCTCGCCGGGACTATGTCCCCGGAGAGCTTATGTTGTCACCCAGGCGTTGGCGTCGGTGTCTGTCGACGTCCGCGTTAGCACAATGTTTAAGTTTTCAAAAGTGTCCATTGTTTTTTTTTAATTATTTAAGGTACTGCTTTCATATTTGGCCTACACCTACCTTAGGGTAAGACCTTTCAATAACATATACCCGCGTTCCCGAGTTAGACCATTTATGTAGGTTCTTACTTTGTCATTACACCCATGTTTAAGTTTTGCCTTTAAGTTTTGAAAAATGTTTGTAACTGTTGAAGTATTCAAGACAGAGCTTTAATATTTGGCGCACACCAGCCTTAGGGTTAGACCTTTCAATAGCACACACTCATTTCTCAGTTTGACCTTCTGCCTAGGTCAAGGTCAGGTCATACTTTGTCATTTAAACCCATGTTGGAGTTCTGCGTTTAAGTTTTGATAAGTGTTTGTAACTGCTGAAGTATTCAAGGTACCGCTTTAACATTTGGTCCACAACTACCTTAGGGTAAGACCTTTCGATAGCACACACCCTGTCCTCAGTTTGACCTTCTGCCTAGGTCAAGGGCAGGTCATAGTTTGTCATTTAAACCTATGTTCGAGTTCTGCGTTTAAGTTTTGAAAAGTGTTTGTAACTGCTGAAGTATTCAAGATACCGCTTTAATATTTGGCCCACACCAACATTAGAGTTAGACCTTTCAATATCACACATCCCTTTCTCAGTTTGACCTTCTGCCTAGGTCAAGGTCAGGTCATACTTTGTCATTTAAACCCATGTTTGAGCTCTGCGTTTAAGTTTTGAAAAATGTTTGTAACTGCTGAAGTATTCAAGATACCGCTTTAATATTTGACTTATATCTACCTTATGGTAAGACCTTTCAATAGTACACAACACTTTCTCAGTTTGACCTTTTGCCTAGATCAAGATCGTCATACTTTATCATTAACAGCTGTCTATAAGTTTTGAAAAGTACATAACTGCTGAAGTATGTAAGATATAGCTTTCATATTTCATCCTCATCAACCTAAGGGATTCAGCATGTAAGATACAGCTTTCATATTTTGCCCACACCAACCTAAGGGAAGATATTTCAATGCCATATATCTCAACCCTCAGTTTTGACATTCTTCAGACATCAAAGTCAGGTCATACTCTGTCATATAAGATTAAGTTCTGCATTTAATCTTTAATATTTAATAAAGATTTTTTGCTTATCCGATTAGCCTTTTCCGGCGAGATGTGTTGTCTTCTGACAACTCTTTGTTTGATTTTGTTTTTAATTTTTTTCGCATGTTTAGTTTCAAGTTTTTCCTGCTTTAACACTTGAGTAAGTGATACAGGGCCAGTGGTCTTCTGGTTAAATGACTCATTTTTAATAGCTCAAATAAAAATAAGGCAGGGGACATAAATTCCCTAGGGGATTTGCTTGTTTCATATGGCATGGTTTATGTTCAAGCATGCTAACTATAGCCTTAAGAAAGGAATCCTGATTATACAGGCCGGGTTCTCGGGGGTCGAGTTGGTTACAGGCCGAATTGACTCGTTTCTGAAAAGAGGCTTTGTCATTTCATGCAAATTGTCTCCTGATGTCAAAGATTTTCTAGGACAAGAAAAAAAAATAAGAAAGTCATCCGCTGAATTAGCCCAGAGAGTGGTAAAGATTAACGACTACTACTTCCTCATATAAGCTTTTGACGTTATTTGTCGCTATGTATGTATGTATGGGCGTGCCTACCTACCTACTTCCATACCTCACTACCTACCTGTCTGTCTGTCTGTTTGTCTATCTATCTATCTTAAACCATTACTCTATCTCCCGATACACAATTTTCAACTAATTCAATTAATTCTTGCTTCGTCAGCCGGAGCACAGCCTTTCTTACACGATAACATGCGCCCAGTGAAGACTCAGATCAGCCTATGCGGATGCACAAAATCTTCACTGTCCGCATGGAGACTCTTGGATCACGGATTGCCCTGCGAAGACTGAATTACTTTCTTTTTCTTCTTTCAGACTGATGTCTATACAAAATGATCAACTTAAGTGATAAAAAGCATGGCATTAACATGACACAGATTGATCGTCCTGCAAAAATGGTGGATCACATATGTAAAATTTGTGATCAAAAGTTTGCCCAGAAGGACAGTCTCAGAAAACACATGCTTGTTCATCAGCATCGAGCCTCTTATTCTTGTGATATTTGTAACAAACAATTTGTTTCTAAGTCGAAACTTATAAGACACACATTGGTACATACTAGTGAGAAACCACATGCTTGCGGCTTTTGTTGCGCACGTTTTTCAGATAGGACTTCCGTTAAGAGGCACATGCTTATTCATGGTAAAAATGAAGGCCCTTCGTTTGATATGTCATTCAAGCAACTTAAAGCCACGTCAGATGTCGCAATACACAAAAAGACTGATACTTCAGAAAAACGCCTGGAATGTGACATTTGCAGTCGACTGTTTAAATTGAAGTCAAACCTCCAGATGCACAGGAGAATTCATACCGGAGAAACGCAATATTCATGTCATTATTGCGACAAACAGTTTAAATCTACATCAATTCTGGCAAGACACAGAATGAGACATTTTGGAAATAAACCTCATTTCTGCAATATTTGTAACCGCAAGTTTACAACTAGGCACCAACATAGAATTCACATGAACACTCATATTGGACATAAGCCATACGCATGTGCCATTTGCGAGAGACGATTTAAGACAACAAAAACGCTCAATAAACATCAGTTAAGCCACACTGGGAATATGCCATACGCATGTGACATTTGTGATAAGAAGTACACATCTAAGACAGGTCTTACAAGACACTATATGATACATACGGGCGAGAAACCCTATTCTTGTGACATTTGCAGTGCTCGTTTTACAGAAAAGGAGTCTCTTAAGCGACATATATTGATGCATACTGGTCAAACACCCTTTTTCTGTCATATCTGCGACAAAGGTTTCACAGTGAAATCGTATCTAACGAAGCACATAAAAATTCATAGTGAAGAAAAATCACATGAATGTGAAATTTGCAAGCGAAGATTTTTGAATCGGTCTACATTAAAGTCGCACATGCGTATTCATACAGGAGAGAAACCTTATATATGTGAGCTTTGTGACAAAAGTTTTCCAGCTAAATCGTATCTTAAAAAGCACATGTCATGTCATATCGGAGAGAAGCAGTTTTCATGTTCCTTCTGCCAGAAACGTTTTGCTCAAAAGACAGTTCTACAGAGACATATGTTAATTCACTATGAAGAGAAACGACATACATGTAGTTTTTGTGGTAAAACTTGTACAACAAAAACAGATCTCCAGAGCCATATAGTTCGTCATACTGGTGACAGGCCTTTTCCTTGTGACATTTGTTCTAAGGCATTTCTTTATGTGTCTCGTCTCAAAACACATATGCTTGTTCACTCTGACCAGAAACCCTATTCCTGTTCCGTTTGTTTTAAAGCGTTTTTAAGCAAGTCACACCTCACTGACCACGTACGTATTCATACCGACAATAAACCTTTTTCTTGCTCGCTCTGTGACCGTAGGTGTAGACGCAAAGGAGAAATAAAGAAACACATGCTCACACATACGGGAGAGAAATCTTATTTATGTGACATTTGTAACAATCGGTTTACAGCGTTTACGAGTGTAAGAGATCATACGCTTATTCACTTAGGAGAAAAGCCGCATTTTTGCTCTGTTTGTAATCAGCAGTTCAGACTGAAACAGGCTCTAAGGATCCATATGGTAATTCATACTGGGGAAAGACCGCATACGTGTGTCGTATGTTCTCGAAGTTTTAGATTTCAGTCTAATATGATGCAACACATGGCAGTTCATATTGGTGTCAAACATCGGATGTCCATGTGACATTTATAAGAAATGTTTAGAAAGTGTGATCTAAATAGGCACAAACGTATTCATAGTGGAAGGAAACCTCATTCCTGTGATAATTGTTATGAAAAAACTTTTCTGAGAAAAATACGACCCCATATGTTGAATCACACTAAAAGGAAAGACCACGTCTGTTCCGTGTGTAATAAAGCATTTAAGACGTTATCAGGCCTCAGAGGATACATGCTTATCTATTCTAGAGAAAAGCCTTATTCATGTAAAATTTGTCAGAAACAGTTCACATTCAAATCGAATCTCGGAGTTCACATGATTGTACACATTGGACAAAAATCGTTTTCTTGTTTGACTTGTGGGAAAGTGTTTGCTCGGCACTCTAGTCTCATTGCTCATAGGAAAATACATACAGGAGTGAAAGCTTACTCCTGTGATAAATGCTCTAAACAGTTTACTCAGCTGTCTGGCCTCAAAAGTCACCGGCTCGTTCACACTAAAGAGAAACCTTTTTCGTGCGAAGTTTGTGGTCGGAAATTTATCAGTAAATCACATGTCAAATGTTACAATTTTTCTCATTCTTGTGAGTTCTGTGACAAGAAATTTGCAGAAAAATCAGGCCTCAAAAACCATTTGTTGGTTCATACTGGTGAGAGGTCGTATTCTTGTAGTGTTTGTTGGAAACTGTTTGGTCGGAGAATGTCTGCACGGTATCACATGCGAATGCATACAGGAGGAAAACCTTATTCTTGCTGTGTGTATGACAAACAATTCGCATATAAAGCAAACCTCAAAACGCATATGTCGGTACATACTGGGATAAAGCCATATTCTTATTCTGTTTGTGGTACACAAGTTTCACGCCCATCATATCTCCTAAAACACATGATGACCCATATATGAACATGAACCTGTCTAAGACACTCTGAGTATAAGGACACATATTTACCGGAAGCATAGAAAGGTATATTTACCCAAAGTATATCAAATTGATTAATTGTGTTGGGGTTTAACGACACGTCAACTCTTGCTGGTCGTAAAACAATCTTAGAAATCTGTTCTTATTACTGCCTCTGTCTTTAAATGCTTGGCTTACCTGGTAATCTAAAGAGTACTTTTTTTAAAACTAAGTCTACATATAACGTTAAAATGTACTACTCTTAAGTTTACAACGTGTAAGTAAACGGTAAATGTTGGCGCCATGTTTATTTCAAGCGGGTGTCAGTTACTGCTTCCGTTACCGGGCGAATTATCCGGTATAGTATAAAAGCCGGATAAACTGAATGGTTTGCTGGTGACTCATGAAGAAGCTGCTTTTCTAAATGTATGTCTAATGTCTAATTAACTACCCAGCTAGCATTCGTTATAAATCTACAGCGGGCCGTTATCGGCCCGTCAGCTACGCTGTAGATTTTTTAACGGCCCGCTGTAGAGTTATAAAGAATGCTTACTGGGTAAGTAAACCTAAATAAGTAAAAGGAAAATCACTCAGACTACACCGAGCAGATGTCGAACGCCGACACAGTGTGGACCAGTGTTTGCAAATATCTGTCATGATTCTTAAATTGATCCTTTTCCCTTTGTATTTTTCAGGCGTTGCCTGGATGGACACAATACGGAAGAGATGTATAGAATAAACTTCCTAATGGGCAGATAAATAAATAAATGAATATATGAATTAATCAATAAATTAAAAATAAATTAATTTTAGAAAATAAATTATAGTAAAGAAAAGGAGAGGAAGTAGGATCTCATCACGAAATCATGCCTATATAATTTTGACCCCCTTAAACCCCACTATTATGCAGTGGGGTTTACAGGGGTATAAATTATTTTTCTCATTTCTGCTCAAAAACATAGATTGTGGATACTCGTAAGAACCGCCTCACCAAGGCGGTTCTAACGAGTATCCACGGTCCATGTTTTGAGCAGAAATATGAAAAAATATCAGAATTTTTATCTGAAAATTGTCATATTTTGGTGGTAAAATTTTCAGTATATTTGAATAGGCTTGTTTTCGTAATCCCACCTCCACGAACACATTAGTAATGTGTTCGTGGAGGTGGGGCTGACGTTGCCGACCGTTGAGGGGAAGATAAACTGGTTTGTCAGGTCCCCCATTATCTTCATTGCGAATGGTCGGTGCCGTCTCCGCTACATCTCTGGAATAGAACGTGCTCAGATATATCGTGTGACAGTCACAGCTATACATACATACATACATACATACATACATACATACATACATTTTTGAAAGTAATTGTTTAATATTTTGAAGTTCATATTACCATAGTTTATAATATTTTCAACCTCATATACATACACACACATACATACATACATACATACATACATACATACATTTTGAAAGTAATTGTGTTTAATATTTTGAAGTTCATATTACCATAGTTTATAATGTTTTCTACCTCCTATACATACACACACACACATACATACATACATACATACATACATACATACATACATACATACATACATACACACATACATACTCTTTAGAATATGATTGTATAATATTCTCTGTTTTAACATGATCTGTTCTCACTTAAATGGTTCAACTTCTTTTCGGTCTCGCATACATACATACATACATACATTAAAGATGCGGAATCCTATTGTTTTATACATACATACATACATACATACATACATACATACATACATACATACATGGATTGTGTTGATTTATACTATATTTGGTTTACATACATCTGTTATGGTAATTTCGATACATACATACTTACCTACGTACGTACATACATACGTACATACATACATACATACATACATACATACATACATATACTATTTTATGGTAATTATCTTGAATCATACATACATACATACATACATACATACATACATACATACTGTTACGAGCCAGGCATAACGAGAAAGAAATGAAAATGAAACCAGCAACAAGCTTTAAATTATTAACAATATTTATTCACAAAAAATAAGACAAGATTCGAATCAAAAGAAAGTAAGCAAAACAGTACCTTTCAAGTTTATGTCACAAAGTCCCTCAGAAATGATCCACAAGAATTTATAAAACAGATCTTTTGAATAACAGTTTCTGATCTCACAATTTGAAGTTCCTGAATTAAGAATTTAAGTCCAGAATGAATAAAATATTAAAGTTATCCAGTATAGAATAATTTCAAGTGAGAGTACACAAAGATGCCCATATGAAATACATACATACATACATACTCTTTAGAATATGATTGTGTAACATTCTTTGTTTTAACATGATCTGTACTCGCTTTCATGGTTCAACTTCTTCTCGTTCTCACATACATACATACATACATACATACATACATACATTAAAGATGCGGAATCATGTAATTTTCTACATACATACATACATACCTACATACCTACATACATACATACATACATACATACTCTTTAGAATATGATTGTATAATATTCTCTGTTTTAACATGATCTGTTCTCACTTTCATGGTTCAACTTCTTTTCGGTCTCGCATACATACATACATACATACATACATACATACATTAAAGATGCGGAATCATATTGTTTTATACATACATACATACATACATACATGGATTGTGTTGATTCATACTATATTTGGTTTACATACATCTGTTATGATAATTTCGATACATACGTACATACATACAAATAATATTTTATGGTAATTATCTTGAATCATACCTTCATACATACATACATACATACGTGCATACATACATACATACATACTGTTATGTCACAAAGTCCCTCAGAAATGATCCACAAGAATTTATAAAACAGATCTTTTGAATAACAGTTTCTGATCTTCAGCTTCTTTTCTTTCTCACATACATACATACATACATACATTAAAGATGCGGAATCATGTAATTTTCTACATACATACATACATACAAACGTACGTACATACAAATAATGTTATATGGTAATTGATTATATTGAATCATACCCATACATACATACATACATACATACATACATACATACATACATACATGTTAATTCATTACGTTTACATACATACATACATACATACATACATACATACATACATACATACATACATACATACATACATACATACATACATACACAAACACACGTACACACACACACACACACACACACACACATACATGCATACATACATACATACATTGAAAATATTATTAAATGGTTTCAAAAACACGATAAAAACATGGAGTCAGTGAGGGGAAAGGAACTGACAAAAAAAAAAAAAAAAAAAAAACAAACTTGTAGGTCATTTTGTGTCGTCTCCCAGAGAAAGGCAGAAATGAGAGGCTGATCTGAGTCTTCACTGGGCGCATTTTATCCTGTAAGAAAGCTGTGTTCCGGCTAATATAGCAATAATTAATTGAATTAGTTGGAAATTGTGTATCGGGAGATAGAGTAACGGTCTAGATAGATAGATAGATAGATAGATAGATAGACAGATATACAAACAGACAGACAGACAGACAGGTAGGTAGGTAGGTAGGTAGGCACGAACATACATACATACATACGTTCATTGAAAACGTTATTCAATCGTTTCAAAAACACGATAAAAAACATTGAGTCAGTAAGGGGTAAAGGAACTGACAAAAAAAACAACAACAAAAAAAACTTGTGGGTCATTTTGTGTTGTCTCCCAGAGAAAGAGAGAAAAGAGAGGCGATGAATGAGAGGGACAGGGAAGAAAGAGGAACAGGAATGATAGTGAAAAAACGAAAGAAATAAAGTCATTCCCCTCTACTCTTACCTCCTAAAAGGATAGCAGGCCTTGCCGGACAGGATAGCAGGCCTTGCCCAACTGGATAGATAGATAAATAGATAGATAGATAGATAGATAGATAAGACTGACAAGCAGACAAACAGATAGATAGACAGACAGATAAACAGACAGACAGACAGGTAGGTAAGTAGGTAGGTAGGTAGGCACGACCATACATACATACATACATCATTACATACATACATACGTAAGTACGTACGTACGTACGTAGATACGTACGTTCATTGAAAAATTGAAAATGTTATTAAATCGTTTCAAAATTACGATAAAAACATGGAGTCAATAAGGGGTAAAGGAACACAAAAAAAAAAAAACAAACAAAAAAAAAAACAACAACAAAAAACTTGTGGGTCATTTTGTTTCCTCCCAGAGAAAGGGAGAAAAGAGAGATGAATGAGAGGGCAGTGAAGAAAGAGGAACAGGAATGATAGTGAAGAAACGGAAGAAATAAAAATCATTCCCCTCTACCCTTACCGCCTACAAGGATAGCAGGCCTTGCCCAAATGGACGCCCCGGTGACCTAAGATACACGACACCTTGGCCACATCCAACCACCCCCTTACCCAAAGTATATGGACACATATTTACCCTATATGGTCACATATTTACCCTGATTATAACGTCTCATATTTACCCTGGTATAAGGAAACATTACCCTGAGTATAAGGACACGTATTTACCCAAAGTAAGCACACGTTTACCCTGAGTATAAGGACACATGTTTACCCTGAGTATAAGGTCACATATTCACCCTGAATATAAGGACACATATTTTCTCCTAGTATAAGGGCACATATTTACCCTGAGTATAAGGATATATTTACCCTGAGTATAAGGTCACTTATTCACCCTGAATATAAGGACACATATTTACTCTTGAGTATAAGAGCACATATTTACCCTGAGTATAAGGACATATTTACCCTGAGTATAAGGACATATTTACCTAGCCTAGCTACTAGGCCAATATATAAGTATGTCACTTTTTGTTTACTTATTATTATTTGTTTGTTCATTTACATTCTACTTTTTGATTCAATGTTTAGCTAGTCTATGGGTGAACTTTTCTTCTGTGGTTGTCTCTGAAATATATTGAAATCCCCACCATATTATCTATAGACTAGCCACAGAGCTCAATAAGCCAAAAACTAGATATGTATATTTCTAAGCCTTGGGCAAGGCTAATATTTACTCTGAGTATAAGGACATATTTACTCTGAGTATAAGGACATATTAACTCTGAGTTAAGAACATAATTACCCTGAGTCTAAGGACACATATTTACCTTGAGTATAAGGACACGTTAACTTCTTGCCATACTTGTCCAAAAATTAGAACAAAGCCATCTACCTTAGGTCCTTACCAAACCTGTCCTAAAGTCTAAATAAAGCCATCTACCTTAACTCCTTACTAAACGTGCTAAGGTCTTAGCAAAGGTATCTACCTTAACTCCATGCCCAACCTGTCCTAAAGTCTTAACAAGCCATCTACCTCAAAACCTTACCAAACCTGTCCTAAAGTCTAAACAAAGCCATCTACCTAAACTCCTTAACAAACCTGTCCCTGTGTCTTAACAAAACCATTTTCCTAACACTTTATCGAACCTGTCCTCGCATCTGATCAAACCCATCTAGCGAACTTCTTTCAACACCTGTTCTAAAATCTTAGCAAAGCCATCTACCTAAACTCTTTACCACACTTGCCCTAAAATCTAAAAAATAATAAAATAAACAAAACATCTGTCTGTCTTAACCCCTTTCCACACTTGTCCTAAATTCTGTACAAACCGGTCTAACATATTTAACTCATAACCACACACTTTTCCTAAAATCGGAGCAATCCTCTCTTAAGTCTTTCTTACACTTGTCCTAAATTTGAGTAAAGAAAATCTGGCTGTCTGTTGAGGAGGTTTAAACTGATGAAGGAATCCAAATGCTTACAAGGTAAACCCTTAATCCTTAACATGCCAAGGAAACCTGCAATGTCGTCTGTTTATGTCGCCTGCTGAATATTTTGCAAACTTTGTAAACCTAGTTTTGCATACAGGCAAACAACGTGAATCCAGATCAGACTGCTCCTAGAGGAGCAGTCTGATCTGGGTCCACAATGTTTGCACAAATGACTTAAAATCACAAGCAGATGACAAAGCAGACGACAATTGTTGTGATTGGCAGTTTAAAGGTTAAAAGTGCTAAGCAAAACTGTAGCAGAGCACTTTTTTTTCTTTCTTTCTTTTTCTGAGAAAATATAACTTGGCATTTGATACGAAACGAGACGATTCACGCGTAGTGTCAAGGCTATTTCTCGGAAAACACACACACGCGCACGCACGCACTCATACATCAAAATGTCTTGTTCGTCTGTCATTACTGACAATGACCAATCCTAATCAACTGTGTGATGTGTTATTATTTGTGTGTTCTAGGATGGCTGATGAGACCAATCTTAGCTCTAAACTGCCTGTTGCAGATAGAACAAGAGAGGTCTGAGGAAGAAAATTCTGTTGGTGATGCCTTAGCTCTGGCTTTCCGCTGTGCACGTTTCTGCTCAAAAAATGTCACTGCCAATATACAAGTCCAAGTTTTACAGTCAACCACTTTACACGACCCTCTGACGTCACAGCGACAAGAATAATTATAAACAGTCGACCCACAAATGTAGTTTCTAACGTGCGCCAAAAAAGAGTCTCAAGTCAGCCTGTGCATCCTTCCGGTCTGATTAGTCTTTGAAACGAAGACACTTTGCATGCTTGGCTGTCGAGGCTGATGATGTGCCCAGTCGAGGCTGATGATGTGCCCAGCGAAGAGCTCTGTTATTTTCACCAGGGCATTTTTTTTTCAAACAACAGGGATTGACATTTCTTGTGAACAGTCTTTAGAGAATTTACATGTAATGTCAAATATCTGGTTTTTGACGAGAGAAAAATAAATGCATTTCAGAATGCCTCCTCTGCTAGAGTCCAAAAGTTTGAAATTTAATAGCAGATTTTCTTTATTTTCCTTAAAAAGAGGACTTCGTAGCTCAAATGAATGTCAAACCCACCCCCCCCCCCCCCTCTCTCTCTATATATATATATGCCAGCCT
Source organism: Anodontia alba (assembly GCA_964016985.1). Taxonomy (NCBI): domain Eukaryota; kingdom Metazoa; phylum Mollusca; class Bivalvia; order Lucinida; family Lucinidae; genus Anodontia; species Anodontia alba. The sequence goes on from OZ024826.1 coordinate 95,168,453, forward strand.
AGGTGGCTCAGTTGGATGCGCCGTCCGACTGGAGACAGGAGGTTGCGGGTTCAAGTTACCCCTGCCGAAGTCGGCAACATTCTTTCGTGGAGATTGATCATGAAATATTTTCTACGCTCATTCTCTCCCTTCTGCTGATTCAAGAAGGGCAGTTGTCAGTTTCTGGCAAAAGAATGTGCACAATACTGGTTAACCGCTTAGAGGACTAAGCCTGCCCAGGAAACGTGTGGTTAGGTAAACCGACCGCGCTCGACATGACCCCATTAGGTTGACTGGGCCGTAAAACTTCAACACAAACATATAGGTATGTTTTCGTGATGCCTATAATTTCAGCAAACAGTTGAAACCCTGACCAGACGCCATTATTTACACTCGAACCAAAGTATACATACGCCAACATTTCCTTAAGGTTGTTGTTCACGTAATCATCATTGGCCAATGAAATCAAACCACGCGTTTGTACATAATCCAGGTAACGGTAAATTATAGCCGCGATATTCTTGTCACTTTGACGTCAGAGTGCTTTCTAAAGAGGGTTATCGGTAAAGCCTGGAACGTGGCGTCTGGTCAGGGTTTCAACTGTTTGCTGAAATTATAGGCATCACGAAAACATACCTATATGATTTTGACCCCTTTAAACCCCACTTTTATATAGTAAAACTGGGGTTTACAGGGGTATGCATTATTTTTCCTTATTTCTGCTCAAAAACATAGACTGTAGGTACTTGTTAGAACCGCTTCGCCGAGGCGGTTCTAACGAGCACCCACAACTATGTTTTGAGCAGAAATATGAAAAATATCAGAATTTTCATCTGAAAACTTTCAGTTTTTAGTGGTGAAATTTTCAATATATTGGAATAGGCGTGTTTTCGAAATGGAAATTTAGGGTTAAACGAAACAGTCCAAAGTCCCCGTTCAGGACCATTTTCACAGTCTACATTCAGAGATAATCGACACATTAGTGCTGTCAGTGCTTTGATAACGTTTTGTGTGTACTCATTAGAAGCACATGGTTGTCAAACCATCACGAAAACATGCCTATATAATTTTGACCCCTTTAAACCCCACTTTTATAAAGTAAACTTGACGTTTACAGGGGTATAAATTATTTTTCTTGTTTCTGTTCACAAACATAAATTGTGGGTACTCGTGAGAACCGCCTCGCCGAGGCGGTTTTAACGAGTACCAACAATCTATGTTTTAAGCAGAAATATGAAAAATATCAGACCTTTTTCTTTTCATGTCTGAATTTTTTCAGTTTTTGGAGGTGGAATTTTCTATATATTTGAATAGGCATGTTTTCGTAATGAAATTATGATTTACTTTGCTTTCCTCTTTAACCCTTGTCATGCTGAGCCCGGATATTTCTTGCCTTTGCCCACAGTGTATATCCAGATCAGTTGGCTTCTGAAGAAGCCAACTGATCTGGATCTGCACTGTTTGCCATTAAGTATGTGAATTTATATCAACCATCTGGATCAAGTAATCTGATTGGCTGAAAATTAGAAATGGGAGTGGCATTTTAATTTATTCAGCAGGACAAGGGTTAATTATACAGCGTTGAATCGAACCTCAGTTTGTATATCAGCCACTTCCCTGATCTGTTTCAAGATCAACGCTTGACTATGTGGTCGGACATTTGTCCTGCAGTGGATATTTAGACTTGCCCAAGCCTGGTCATTTATATCTTTTTTTATATTTATCTAAAACATCAAAGAAAAAAATAAAATAATAAAATAACAACAACAACAATAATAATAATAATAATAATAAAACAAATAATAATAATAATAATCAAGTCCTATATCTGATATTACTGAAATTCAGAAAAAAAACATCAAACAAACAAAACAACAAAAAAACAAACAAAAACAACTAAATGTGCTGTTACAATATTTTGCTCTTAAAGAGACGTTTTCAATAACAAGGAGGGCAAATACAAATGAAGAGACTTGGGCAGGTGTGGTGGACTAGTGGATATCTTTTGATCTATCTTAAAATCACCATTGAGCCTTCACAGTGTTTTTATTGCATGTTTTGCTTTGTTTAGCTCTGTTTCAGTTTACCCTAACCGGGAGTGATACACTTTTAGGAAGAGTTAACTCTGTAAAACTCTTTTGTCCCCTTCTGAAAAGGAATTTACTCTAAAAGAAACTTGGGAGCAAATTATTTCCTTTAGAGTAAACATCTTCATGCCCAGTCCCTTGCACCCCGGGGGAGCAAATTCTTTACTTTCATAGTAGAACCCTTTACAAAAGGGGCTTAGTGTGCAGAATAGCCAAAAGGAAGTTACAAAAGGGTCTACTTTTATAGAAAAGTATTTGGAGCAAATTCATTCCTTTTAGAGTAGACACCTTTCCATGCACTCCACTAAGCGCAAATTCTTTTCTTTTAGAGTAAAACCATTTTAAAAGGGGTTTGGTGTGTAGAATAGCTAAAATGGAATAAAACACGCAAAAACAAAAAAAAGAAAAAAAAAAAAAAAGAAAAGAAAAAGAAAAACACAAATGGCGCTCGATCCCCTTGTAAAAATGGCAGAAAATCTACCATGAGTATCCGGTCCTCTCAAATAAAAGCTTTAAATCACAAAATATATTTCTGTATACATAAATTCGCAAAGAAGGTTTTATGTGATAGTAGGGTCGCAGGTTTCCATGCACTGTCTTGTGTAGTCAGTGGTGGCACAGAATGTTGCGTCGCAGTGGATATCAAGACCCTCATGGTTAGATTTGTATTCGAAATTTTGAAACATAAATCTCGTCTCGTGTGTTGACTGAGAGATGATGTGTGTGTTTACATCTATTTCACACCTGTAATAAGAAAAGTTCAATAAAACTTGTCGCTATGGCCGTGTGTGCATATCGAAGATTCCGATCAGCCTGTGCGTTTCCACAGTCTGATCAGAATCTTCACTCGGAGCATTTTGGATAGCCACGAATAAAAAGTTTCTTCATTCGGACTACGAAGACTGACCAGACTGCGTGGAAGCGGAAGCTAATTTGAATCTTAGTTAGAAGGTATCATGACAATGTATGTTGCGTGTACTCGCTAGAATCGCCTCGATTCTAATGAATACACTCAGCATATCTGTTTTGTTATGATTCTCGTATACTATTAGAGTCCCATATTGTATTTGACAGATATTGCGAGATAAGAAATAGTTCCTGAAACAACTGTTTATATATCTAGCTATTATTGTAAAAAAAAAAAAAAAAAAAAAAAAAAAAAAAACAACAACAACAAAAAACAAAGTAGACAATTTTTATTACAGAGTGCACGGCAATTAGAATAGAATTATATCGAGTACTTGCATAATATTTGTTGTACACGATATGTGAAGTAAAAAGCCGGATTTTGCATTTCTTCACTGGTTACACATGGTATCTTTGAACTATTTTATTCAAGATGTTTTTTTCTTTTGAAATAGGAAGTATTTGCATGTGGAAAAAAAAAAAAAAAAAAAAAACAGTTCTAGAAGAAATTTATAGCTAGTCTAGGGAGCCATACCGCTGCTTACGACCATAGCGTAGACGCAGAACAGACCTGCGTAATTCATGACATCATTATTGTTTTAAAAATTATACACTGATTGTTAAACTAAACAGAGAACTTTCGGGAAACAAGAAATGACTTTATAAATGTAATTGTTAACGTGCTTACAAATAGCTGTTTACCTGAATTGACATAAAATCATGCTCGGAATGGCAAATTATCACTGATCAACATTTAAAATACTTATGAAGCAACATATTGCTATTTTCAATTTGCCAGAATATTACAGTATTAGAATTGCAGTTATAAAAGTTCTGCAAGCAAGATTGGTCGTTATCAATAGGTCTGGATTTTATCAAGTATACTGTATCATAATCACCTCCCTTAAAACACAGAATTTTCAGAAAAATCATTTGAAGTGAAAATACTGTTTCTTCGAAGTAATCATAGTAATAAATAAAGTTGACTTATAGTTTATTCATTATTTTTATATTTGAAAGTAATAAGTAATAACACTATCTGGTGACACTAAGCTTTAATTTTGAAAAAAAGTAAGAGAACATTATATTACCAATACTGTTTTAAAATTAGTTCTGTACAAGAGTTGTGGTATGTTTGCTAGTGGGCTGTACATAGTTTGCCAAGTTCCAAAGCGAAGGCTCTGTGGAAACCCAGTCCACAGTGGTGTAGTCTTAGTCTGGTAGAGGCTACATCCAGACATCTATTGGGGCTATAAACTGTACTTGTAGTTTTGACGTTTTCTTGTCCATACCTGTATTCTCTCCCTTTGTAAGTTATATTCAATTGGGCTTGCCATTTACGAATAATGGCATTTTTAATAACAGAATATATTTCTGCCTTTGCGGGGAGGGTGGGGTCTGGGGTACCTATGGTCATGGCCTTTTTGGCGGCCTTATCAGCTGCCTCATTTACTGGGATTCCTACGTGCGATGGTATCCAGTCTATTTGCACATCGAGGCTGTTAATTTTTGGTGTATCTAGCAAGGAGAGAATTTTCATAGTAATATCAGGACAGGATTTTGAAGTTCCTGATTTTATTGCCTGTATTGCACTGAGGGAATCAGTTAGAATTACTGATTTCGGGATTTTTGAGTCAATAATCCATTGTACTGCTTGCTGAAATGCAACTAATTCGGAGGTAAACACAGATAATGTAGGATCTACTTTAATTTGTTTTTCATAGTTTAATGAATAAGGTGATGGTGAAACTATTGATCATATATTCATGTACTGTGAAGCACAGAAGGAACACAGAAGAAACCTTGAGGCCAAAATGTTTAAACTGGGATATGTCACCTTTGACACAACAACTTTCCTTTTTCCACCACCCCAAAATGCAGTAAGAATTTCGAGAAGCTGTTTTCGAATTCTTAAAGGATACCGGATACATAAAAAGAATTTAAAACGATATAAAAATAAAACTTCCACCTGTTAAAAATACTGCTCCCAACCGGTCGGACGTTGGATTGATAGACTTCGCGAATGCGCAGGTAAGTATGTTAACAATACAGACAAGAAAGAACAACGTCTTACCGGGCTGCTGGGCACTGGATAACCGAGCTGTAGGCTGAAAAGATGCCCGCGTTCTGGTATCTTAACGCTGGATCGGGAACCGAGTGACCAGTCGCCTGCGTTGGCGAGCATTTCAACAAAATTTCAAATTATTGCTGTATACAAAGAATAAAAACTGTGGAGGGAGGAGTAATGCATGTCATGGCCCTGTAGGGAACGTACGGAGTCATACAATTCCCAAAGCTAGACCGAAACAGCAATTTTTTCTAAAAGCATGGTGGAGATCGTCTTAGAGGGAGGAGTACTGCATGTCATGACTCTTTAGAGAAGTACGAATTGCTTACTACTCCCAAAACTTGATCAAAACCAAAACTCACAGAAACACAGCTAACCTCTTATCTGGAACTTAGCCATATTATTCGGGTCATTAACTGAGTTGTTAATTCAGGTGGAAGTTAAATCAACACACGCTTAAATGATGCTAGGCTGAAACTTTGGAATCGCCCGAGCGTAACTTTATCAACAATACAAAGTTACGATATACTACTACTACTGTTTCAATCATTGCAACTGTTTATTCATGATTTACAGAATAAATAATTGATAGTTATACCTGTATCACATTCTGTTTATAGCTGACCTACACAATGTATATACACTGTGCAGGTCAACTAAATATATATTTATAAATATTATAGTAAGTAATAGTTGTAGACCTCTGGGCCCTATAGTGGCTCAAGGGTCTACAAAACATAAAAGCACATTAAAACGGTTTGCCTGTGAACTGCTAACACAGAACACAGACCAACACAAAGAGAAATGGGGAAAATTTGAATATTGACCTGTGAGCCATGTATACGACACACAAGTCAATACAGTCTGATCAGGGTAATAGTATGAGAGGGGCTCCTCTTCCTAAAAAAGCTTGACATGTATTTCGTTTCGGCAAGCTAAAATTAGAAAGAGGAGACAAAAAGGTATGAAAGAAGTAAGAAAGATTTTCATGTAAATTAATAATACTTTTCTTTTGCAGAGAGAGCGGTACTAATATATACATATTTCGATCTCTTACAGATTATGACCTTTTACAGCTCTCTATACGCATACAGTTAACACTTGAGCTTGAAACAAAAAAAGGATTGAAATCGTAGGTCTGAGGACCAATCAGAAAGAGCCTTTCTGAAGCAGTTCGGGTAGGATGTCTTCCCTCAGGTACAATCTAAGACATCCAAGATTCAATCCACTTTCAGCGACAAGCTTCAGTGATATACCCAGGGTAGCGAGGGATTTATTAGAATATACATTTCCAAAACATTATTTAGTAAATAAACTACGTTTTTTTTTGTTTTTTTTTTTTTGATTTGGGTTTTACGGCCCTTTCAAGAATATTTCACTTATATCGAGCCGATCGTTCATCGAAGGTGGGCGAAAACCGGAGAACCCGGAGAAAAACCACCTGACCATCCGTAAGCAGAACTTGGCTTTCCCACATATGACCCGAGCCAGGCTCGAACCACAGCGGTGAGAAACCTAATGGATTAAGAGTCAACTCTCTTATCCACTAGGCTACGGGGGCCCGTAAATAAACTACGTAGAAAGAATTTATTACCTAATCTTTTATATAAAATTTAATCATGCCAAACTTTCAAGTAGTTAAACAAACTGGATAAACGATAGCAGAGCGGAAAGGCCAAAAAATGAACAGATGGATAATATGTGTTCAACTTTTCCTTTTTGACACCATAAAACTAATAAATATATATTTTCTATCTATTTACAGGTTATTTCATCCTTCTATCCTGCAAAATTCATCAAGTTCTGATCTTGTTAGCTAGGAAAGGAAAACGGATTGAAATCTTTTGGGAGGATTGAAATTGAACTTTTCTAAACCATCAGAGGCCTCCTTTCAAAATTTCTGATCCAATCAGAGATAGGCTTCTGTCAGTGTTTCGTCTTGGATGCTTTCCCCCACGTACGATCAAATCAGAGCTTTCAATCCGTTTTCACGAACTTAGCACAAAATATGATTACTACAAATCTATTTGTTGTACGAATGAAATTAAAGTTTTATAATCCTGTACTAATCTCTCTCAGCGTTTTAAGTACATTTCAGGTTGAAGGTTTGGGAAGAGAGAGATAACAAGATAGAAGGAAGTATCTGTGTCTACTCTATGAAAAACACAACCACACATGCCCCACACAGTGCCCACAACTAACAAACAGGCAATGCAAGCACAACAAAACTATCAACCCTTTTTGCGGGAGGCTGCAAATGTCTTTCTTGCGAACTCCTCTAAGACGAAGGTTTGAGTCCTGGTTCCGCAAGAACATATGTAAAAAATTATAAAACCAAGATCCTAAGCCTTCGTCACATGGACCATAATTAATCATTCAGAGGCGGGGCAACTGGTGAATTACCTTCTCTTACATGATTTGGCCTAGAAAGTCCCTTAAAGATGCCTCTCTTGAACGGTCCAAATAAATCCTTTGCAATTGTAACTTAGTAAGTTTTTTTGTTTTGTTTTTTTTTCTGTTTTTTTTTTTCTTTACTTTAGCTTTCGACTACGCGTATTTCTTCTCTCTTTTTCGACTGCGCGAAACTTTAGACTACGCGAATAAATAAAACTCACTCTAGGACCCTCCCTCCATTTCTTTGGCTTTCAACTACGCGATTATTTAGACTACGCGTTTGAGCTAAGACTCTGAACACCTCCAAAATGCTCGCTCCCCCAGCCCCCCCCCCTCCAATCACCCGCGTGTGGGTCCGTGGCATGTTGACAGACAGAGAATAACACATGGACAAAAACACCATCATGGTGTTAGTTTTAAACTCGAACTCTTTAGACCAACGCTCCATATTCTGTAACTTACAGACTGGACGACTATTTATATGCACGGTGTCTGTGTCTGGGCGAGGTGACCTAGTTATGAATTATAACTAGACACCGTTTCAAGCCAACCCAGTAGTCCAGTAAAACTAATCCAGATTTATCTGGCGCTGCCTCTATGTGACTCAGTTTCCTGGCAGCGTTAAAATCTGTAAACTGTAACTAGTGGGCTGGGTGGCCTAGTAGTTAGCGCACTTGACTTGCAAACGTGATATCGTGGGTTCGAACCCCGCTAAGGTCGAGATAATTTTCAGACCATTAGTACGCATAACTCATACTCGACGTGCCCTGGTTTGAGTATAAAGTGAACAGGGCGGCACTTGGTGACAGACAGGGGGACCTGGTGTGCATGGGTGATCCATGAAAGCAAGGCTGTACAAATACATGTACACATCATAGCAATCGCCGCTGCCTCTATGTGCCTTGGGTGCCTGGTAGCGTCAAAAATCCGCACAACAACGATCATGAGCTGTGTTCTGTTGCCGATCATGAGAGTGGGCTGGGTGGCCTAGTGGTTAGCACACTTGTCTTTCAAGCGGGATATCATGGGATCGAATCCCGCTCGGGTCGAGACAATTTTCAGACCATTAGTACGCCTAGCTCATACTCGACATTCCCTGGGTTGAGTATAAAGTGGACAGGGTGGCGCTTGGTGACAGACAGCGGCACAAAGTGTGCATAACAAGCGCCGCTGCCTCTATGTGCCTGGGGTGCCTAGTAGCTTTAAAAATCCGCACAACAACAACGATCATGAGGCTGCTTTCTTTAAAGGGAGAGAATTCATTAACTTCTAAAATGGTACCACGTATTACAGTGTACCACAAGGAGTTATCTTGTTGAAAAATACTATGTTTACTTAAGCAGTAATTGTCTTTTGTTCTCTTTTTCACTAAATACTCGTTTGTACTAGAGGATATGGTCAATGTGTCACCTTTTTCATCTCTGTATTAAGAAATTGTTTTCATAGTCATTTTCTTTTAAATTCCCCAGAATTAAGACTAGCTTTAGAACTAGAACTGTAGTGGGAAATATATACTTGCTCCCGTTCATCCAGCTTTATATATATTTTCAAGTAGGGTTTCTACATACTGTACCAGAACCTGTGTGCTAGGATGATGTAATTTCCATATTGGCCCTTGGGTACAGACTGGGATGGAGTAAGCCACAGGAATAGCGGCACTGACGGACAGAGAGCAAATAGTGTGTTACACGGGACCTGGTCCATGTTTGAGAGAAAGTTATACAGGCTTGTAAGCCAGAAGGAAACAGCCTTAGTGCAAGGCTATCTGTGCCATTAAAGTTAAAGGGCTTCAATATTTTGTCCCATTACATAATTTAGGGCTGGGCCCATTACACAGTATTAACATACCTTCTGCATAATGTTTTGCAAAAAAGGTAAGAGAAAAGTCCAGGGAGTGCCACAATCACAAACCGCAGCCCTTCCCAGACCCCAAGAGGAAGAGGAAACCGACAAATCTAAACAAGTACAAACCGAACAAACGTACGAAAAGCACTAAAATTAGCAAACCTTCCATTATAGTAACTCTTCTATTCACATCTTCTTTATGTTCCCACAAACATGTCTTTTGCTTCAATTCATTTCTGCATAACATTCCAAATTTCCACTAGTAACTCCCCAGATATGACATATTTTGTCATATCTTTTCTTGTTTATATAGAAGATCGAAAAGACGTTCGAAAAGACGTTTCTAAATTGTACTTAAGTGTCTCGAACTAGCTTTATCTAGAACAAATTTCCATGATAGCAAAGACGACCGACTGTATCTGTTGTATAGCAAGATCCCGTATCAAACTGTTAAGGTTAAGTTTGAACATGGTTTGTAGTATCTTCAATACAGCCAGTGCATTTATTCACATCACCAGATAGAGAAATCAACTAATTCATACAGGTTTAGTATGTTAAGGATTTACGGTATCTTTATATTTAAGCAAAAAGTTGTACGCTGACTGTCTTTATCTCGAAGTCCAAAGGACTCTCTGCTTCGAGATACTGAACCACGACATATCGGATTTGCAGAATTGAGGAAAAAAGAAATAAATTGAGCAACCACGTTTCACAAATGAATATATGATTTGACTCTTGAAGTTAGAGATATATCGAAAATATTGTGGAGTGGAGGAAAACTTTTAGTTAGAGATATATTGAAAATATTGTGGAAAAGGGGAGAAATTGCTCCTTAGGAGCAGTTTCTCCTCTTTTCTACAATATTTTATTACCCGTTGTTAGATTTTCATGTTTAAACAGGGACCAGATTTTCATTTCAAGATATACGGTTATTCGAGATAAGCGAAGTCGAGATAACGAGAGTCGACTGTAATTGATCATCTTGGTGTAGATATGGAATCTGAATTATATCGATACATCTTATATAATATAATATTTGCAGCATCCGTAAAAAGCCCCTTCTGTCGTATTGTGATGGCTGAATTGCGATCGACTGTACTACCTGTTGAGGTGTCAAAACACCGATGGATGAGCGGTAAACAGTTGTTTACGTCCCGCGGCGTCTGCTTTATGGCTACACTGTTTTCTTAGGTCAATTATGATAATTCAAACGTCGCAAAACTTTTGCGAGAGAAAACATCCCAAACATTTGCATAACTGACCCCGAGGTAATAAAACCTTTTAATGTTCAACTCAGCCGAGCATTAAATTTTCTATGCTAATATTGTTGGCATTTTCATATTTACTTTTTAGGGAAAAAATCGTGCTCAGCTATGTCTAGCGAGAAAAAAATGTATTTGTTAGTAATTTAAGATTTATTAGCAGGACAAATTCCTCAACTGAACTGAACACAAAACAAGTTGTATAACCTCAGGACAATGTCGCTACAGGATCTTATTATGAGGGATTAGGTTTATATATGCATACCCATTTCTGATAATGTCGTATCTGGTGCTAATGGGTGAGCTGCCTTGTGGGAGGGTATAACAAGTGTGAACTTTCATCTTAATACTCCAGTCACTTGTTGTTGTATACACCTGGAATATAAATTGGGCATATATATGACATATTAACCCATTTATGGCGTGGACTCTTCTACCTCAACTCTTTGGACAGGTCCTTTACCTATATAAGGGGTGTCTAGTTAACTTTCATTATTACCATGTTTTGTTGAAATTTCTGAACTTATAGCAACAGTGTAGACTCAGACGGGACGCCGCGTTCTGTGCCGTCTGATCTGAGTCTACACTGTTTGCCCATGTCCCTTTTATGGGACGCTTGGTATAAATGGATTAACACTTATCCTGCTGTATTTTCATCTGGTCAGCGTCGATGAAAGGATACCTTTACATGAGCAACCGTTATTCCCCCATTTTAACGATTTTATTTAGACTGACATACATAATGTACCCATAGATAGGCTTGCTATCAGTGGGCCAACCATGATCACCGGACTGACATTTAACGGCGAGTCAGGTGACAAACCCATGTTTGTTAAAGATACTTAACAAGAAGCATCTTCAAAAATTAAGATAAGCGACAAAAAATAGTAAATGCCTTTTCCAATATATTACGAAAACACGCCCATTCAAATATATAGAAAATTTTACCACCAAAATAATGAAAATTTTCAGATAAAAAATTCTGATATTTTTCTGATTTCTGCTCAAAACATACATTGTGGATACTCGTTAGAACCGCCTCATCGAGGCGGTTCTAAAGAGTACCCACAATCTATGTTTTGAGCATAAATAAGAAAAATAACGTATACTCCTGTAAACCCCAGTTTTAAAATATAAAATTGGGGTTTAAGGGGGTAAAAATTATATAGGCGTGTTTTCGTGATGGAGTGATTATAACAAAGGTTCTTAAAATAAAGTCCACTCTGCACCCGACACTTTGCCAAGTTCCTTGTCAAAGTCACATCCCGCTTTATATCATTACGAAAACACGCCTATTCAAATATATAGGAAATTTCGCCTCCAAAAACTGAAAATTTTCAGATAAAAATATCTGATATTTTTCATATATCTGGTCAAAACATAGATTATGGGTACTCATTAGAACCGCCTTGCCAATTTCCTTGTCAAAGTCACATCCCGCTTTATATCATTACGAAAACACGCCTATTCAAATATATAGGAAATTTCGCCTCCAAAAACTGAAAATTTTCAGATAAAAATATCTGATATTTTTCATATATCTGGTCAAAACATAGATTGTGGGTACTCATTAGAACAGCCCCGGCGAGGCGGTTCTAACGAGTACCCACAATCTATGTTTTTGAGCAGAAATAAGAAAAATAATGTATACCCCTGTAAACCCCAGTTTTACTATATAAAAGTGGGGCTTAAGGGGGTCAAAATTATATAAGCATGTTTTCGTGATGTCAAATTCGTGATGTCAAGGTCTGGATTCGCAGTTGGTATCTAATTTCAGCGGCCTCCGAGCCTTTCTTCAAAACGATAGCTTCTTTTCGTCATTTATATACATACCACAATATACATTTTAATCCTTCAATTCCAAATACGTCTGATTGCACCATTTTCTTTTGGGGCTCAAGTCTGTTCATCTGAATATTATGACTTGCTACTGGTTCAACATGTTAGGAATGCTCTGTGGCTTGGTTATGTCGACCAATAGATCTTATCACTTCGCACATTTGTTGCCAATTTCAACACGTTTCCTCTGTTTAAATGCTGGTCCTAAATAGGCTAAACGCACAGCAAACAAAATTTCATTTTATCGCCTGACGTTGAGAACTTCTGATAAAAGTCCGTAATATATACTTTTGTCCTACAGGGTCCTGCAAAACGTTTTGTCACTGGGTTCGGATTACCAGTGCTACGTTTTATCAAACATATTTTTATTACAAACCTTCAAAGTATTCCCCCTTTACTGAAACATATTTTTGTAACCTTTTACCCAGTCGCGAAAAGCAGATAAATAGTCTTCTTTTGGTGTCTGTTGGAGACACTGATAAATACAGCGCTGCCAAGAGAAATTCTAGACGTATACTTATTTCCAGAAAGCATTTTCTTAAGCCTTGGAAACAAAAAAAAAAAAAAAAAAAGCCACAGGGACTCAGGTCTGGTGAATAAGGTGGATGGTTTAAAACTTTCATCTTTTCAGAAGTCAAAAAAGACTTAACAACCTCACACTTATGAGAGGAGGCGTTGTCATGTAAAAAGTATACTCCTGCCCATCCTTTGCTTGGCCGTTTCTTATTGTAACAAGTAAATTGGTCAGTGTATTTGACTGCATCTATTTCAATTTGAAATAACTCGGTCAGTTGGAAAGCAATTTGCACGAAATAAACGGGTATCATTATAGCTACTCAACACACCATTCAAGTGCAGTGAAGCATTTTGAAATATACCTGGGATAAAACCAAGGAAGCCTGTTAATGGCAGAACTTTTTGCACGACCCTCGTATTTGATTTTCCACTAGGTCCAGGCAAATACGGGACATTTCCGAACGTGAGCGGAAAAAAACACGATCTTAACCTTTCAAAAATGACTAGCTTGCTATGAGAGAGCCTGTCTTTAGAGGTGTCAAACCAGGTGAGACAAACCAATGCCCAGTTTCAGAAGACTATTAGAGGCAAATCTGTCCATCATAATTCAAGATTTCTGACATTTGGCTTTAAAATTTTCAGCTTATCTGGAGCTACGCAAACCTGTAACCAAACCTTTTGTCTGTTACATAATCCAACCGTTTACTAGAGCACCAATGATTGGAATTAACCTTTATCATTCCCTGGGCAAATTCAGCAGATGTCAAATTAATATTTTTATTTATTTATTTATTTTTCTTTTTTTTTTATTTTTATCCGGTGACACTGCAATGCAATTTACATGCCCTGCAAATTGTCTCCACAGAGGAAACAATTTGCATGAATTGTCGAATCGTTTCCTTGGAAAAAATATTTCAAAATGTTTGCTAAAATTTTCACAGAGTGCTTAGGGTTGAACTGAATTTTGTGATTTATCCTGTCTTACGGAAGCATTTTCGCGCAATATACAACGTTAATTCAGTTTGTTTTTTCAACTAGAAGAGGTATTTTAAAATAAGATAGATTTTCGTTGGTTTTCTGGTTTTCACAACTTGATTTTGACGTCAACTTAGAGAACATATTGTAAAGATATCTTAAAATGTGCACAATGAAAGTTGAATCAAATTAGTTGATAAAAAATAACCGTTTCGTGTGATTTATCAACGATTCAAGGCACGTACATTCTTCCAAACAGATGCTGAGAGTGTTAGGTCACAAATGAACTTATAAGACGTTGTCTAACAAGAGATTAGCACCAAGTGTGTGTATTGCAGCAGGAAGCTTTAATTACTTGCATTGATTCGTCGTGTAACTTTGCAGAGATTGATAATGACGTCATTTCTACGGTCATTCTCCTTTGGAGGGAAAGTATGAATTACAGTATGTGCACAAGTACTTGGTAACCTTTGAGAGAGAGAGAGAGAGAGAGAGAGAGAGAGAGAGAGAGAGAGAGAGAGAGAGAGAGATCAAATAGTGTTTTTTCTTCATCGCAACGACATAGGCGTGTGTTTTACAACTGTAAAACGATTCTTTCAGTTATCTCCTAATTTGGCATTTAGTTTGCCGACATGGATATCTAACCTCTTTAACCTACACCCAAGGAAACCCGATATCGGGATATCGGAGGTTGCGAGATTTCGGAGGTAAACAAATGACGTCATCCAGCGACAGAGTATGTATTTATCCATTTTTATAGCTTATATCTTATTCATTTGATAAAAAAGCTGAGTTGCTCGTTCTAGAGACATAATAATTAATATGTTAAAGCAAATATTTCCTTTCTTAGCTCTTTGTGGAGGTGAAAACGGCATTTGAACCAGGATGATCTATTTTTCATCTCAGTTTTTGCCTTTTTGACGGCTACCAGCCCGATCATGGTAAATGACATGTTGGTTTATTATTGCCCAAGGATGGACTTATCTTCTCTTCGACTGTCTTCATAGTTGTTTTAGTTATCAACAAAAAATAACGCCCCCGGATGAAATTTAAAGCAAGTACTAGCGAAATTTTGGATAACGGAATATTCGGAGGTACATTCACACATGATGCTGTAGATCTCGGAGGGACTGTTGCTGGATTTCGGAGGCACTGAAAATTGACGGAGTGAGTTCTGTCTAAAAAAGCAATATAAATTAAAACCTGCTCGCACAATATGGTGCTAAGCCTGTGTGCAAATACTAGTGTCTCTTTTTGTAACAAATTCAATAGGGTTTGATTGGTTTGAAGGAGAGTTTAATGTAATAATATTACTAAAACCAATGTCATTACGTTTAAAAACTTATATGCAATAAAACAGCTTTTCGCTGCAAAAATGATGTTCTGTATGTGAAACGTGATATTTTCCTACCTAAGTTTCGATTGAAATGTTGATTTTGGAAACTCGTAAGAACCGCAGCGCCGATGCGGTGCCAACAAATGCCATCAGATCAGAAATAATAAACGTTACGTTACCACTGTAAATCTATGATATATCAATTATTCTTAGCAATAGCCCAACTCGGTACAATATTCACCAATATCAGTACAAAAAATCTATAATAAAGTTAACAACAGGTTCTTATTCATCCATCGGGCTGACATTTGTATATCTAATTACAATAATCTATCTATTTTCTTATACTGAGTCGTTCATATTTGACCATTACCTGTGTTAGGTGGGTCGCTTAATTTAGAATTTAGCAACAACAACAACAACAACAACAATAATAATAATAATCACATGATGAGCCTGGTAAATAGTTCCTTTAAAATCTGTGGAATCCAGTTAAACATTCAAAACAAAAAGAAAACACCCATATGTCAGTCATCTTGAAATCTTATAATGCCCTTAACTCCCATCATTTTAACGGAATTTCATCAAATGCGCATCGAAATCCAAATGTTACAATGTATAGTTTAGAACTATACTGTTCTTTGCTTGTATTCTCCTTGCACGTACAACCAAAAGTCCATATATTCTCCTTGCGCGTACAACCGAAAGTCCATATAAGAGAATCTTAATTGTATTTTTTTTTATTTACGAGGGGAGTTCAATAAGTTCATAGAACTCGGTATTTTTCTACACAATTCAAGATTTCTTTTTACATTTTTGTTCAGTGTAAACCTTTGTCAGTTGAATGATAACAGCCGATCAGTCAACACGTACATTTTGTGCTCTTACTTTTTGTTTGAAAACTTATACCCATAGGCAAAAATGGAAAGTCAGAATATTGAGTTCAGCGCAGTCATAAAGTTCCTCACTAAGGAGGGTGCAAAGGCCAAAGAAAGCCATTGGCGCATGGCTGATGTCTATGGTGATAGTAGCCCAAAGTATTCCACAGTGGCATAGTGGTCAGCAGAATTTAAACATAGGTGAGACTCCTTAGAAGATGATCCAAGGCCAGGTCGCCCTGCTGATGTCATGATCGACCGTGTTGAGAGACTTGTGCTAAACAATCGCCGAATTAAAGTTGCCGAACTTGCTTCAGAATGTGGTATTTCTAATGGAAGTGTTTACACTATAATCCATGAACATTTAGGCATGTCAAAAGTATCTACCAGGTGGGTACCCAGAAATCTGAACATGCAAGATTGTCAGCAAAGGGTGGCGTCAAGAGTTGCACAAGCGGCTATTCGTGAGTGCAAGTTCCAGCAGTTAAATCACCCGCCATACAGTCCAGACCTGGCCCCAAGTGATTATTATATGTTTTGAAATTTGAAGCCCAGTTGCGTGGAAGGAGATTTCGGGACGATGATGAGCTCAAGGCTGTTACAGAGGCTTGGTTTGAGGACCAAAATGACGACATTTATTTCAAAGGCATAGACTGCTTAAAAGAAAAATGGGCCAAATGCATTGAAGAAAAGGGGGATTATATTGAAAATTAATGTTGAAACCATCTTCCAATCTGTGAGTTAAACCCCGAGTTCTACGAACTTATTGAACTCCCCTCGTATGTAAAACATTGTTGTCTACAAATCTTTACGGACAGTCCGCTTATCTAGATTTTTAAGCAGCAGCCAGAAAAATTACACATTCCCCAGTAATCCCATTTTCCTAATATAAGTGAAATTTACAAGGGGTCTTCACCGCATAAATTTGCTAGCGTGATATGATAATTATATGAGTTGTATCGAGTTCTATCGAGGAGACCTTTGTCATTTTTATTTGCTATCAATAGAAAACATTGCAGATTTTGTAACGTGTTCTTCCATACGCGCTGTGCGTGCGTTCGTGCGTGTGTGTGTGTGTGATTGGGGATGGGGTGGACAAATTCATTTCAAAATCAAGCACATGGGGATGTAGTTGGCGAACGTAGCCTCCATTGTGGACAAATTATTTAAAAAATCAAGCAGATTTAAATCGAAAACACAGGTTACACCCCTAATTTTCGTCTCTAAATCGATAATTTTTGAGCATTTGCACGCCTCCATACGATCACACCATCCCCATTTCAAAACCCACGGGCCTGGGTTTTTAAGCCTAAATTAAATGTAAGTGAAAAATCCATGGAGTGTCTGACCGACCAAAACGATGAAACGAGATCTGTACCCCGTTCGGGCCAATTATTTTAAAAATCATGCAGGTTTGGCCATAAAATCATTTAACATTCCTTTATTTTGCATCCTCCATCGGCATTTTGTTGGCATCTGTGTCCCCTTTAAGAATAGCCAAGAATTCACACACCCGCCCCTTTCATTTCAAAAGTCTGTGTATAGGCCTGGAAACTCACAAAAGGTACAAAACGTTGTGATGAACAAATATGAAAACACGCAGAATGAAATGTTCATGTCTTAAAAAATAGAAACTTTTCAGAAAGAAAACTGTTAATTTTTGTATTATTGTTTTTTTTTTTTGTTTTTTTTTTTGTTGTTGTTTTTTTTTTTTTTTTTTTTTTTTTCATCGAGGCGGTTCTAACGATAACCCGCAACCTTTGTTTTAGAGCAGAAACGACGTGGTTCTTAAGAGTATCTCAATACATATTTTAAAGCAGAAACAAGAAAAAAAAAAAAAAAAAAAAAAAAAAAAATTATAGTCCTGCAATCCCCACTTTTTCTATGTGAAGTCGTGTTTGTTACCGGGATTTTTCACCACGAAGGCTGGTTATCTTGATGTTGTATCTTGGTAAGTCTTTGACACATTATTTCATTTATTCTTAGCCAGTCTGCATAAACGCTTTGTTCGCTTGCTACATGCCACTCCTGACGATTCAGGTAATCGTCTTCAACATATTAAACCAGGCAAGATCACGTTTCAGAAAAGATGTAGCCGGTTTAAGAAGAACACTAAATTTCCTTTTTCTCCGATATCCCGTTAACCAATATAAATCTGTCCTCCGACATCCCTGCATCATACCTCCGACATCCAGTTACCAATATGAATATGACAACAACCCTAAAGAAATCTAAAAAATCTGCCACTATAGTAATTTTTTCACATCTGCTATTTCTTGTATAATTTATAGAAAGGTTCTAGATTATACAGACATACATACTCAATGAAAAAGCTTTACAGGATAAAAGCTATAAACAATTGAAAATGGAATTTGGGTGAAAAACAATGAAATTTCCTTTTCAAACGTGATTTTGAATAAATAGGAGGATACTTTATATTGAAATACCATGTTCATATATTAAACTATTCAACTGAGAAAATATAGGTTACGTTGCTTATCCTCCAGAAGCACTTTTTTTATCATTAAAAGAGGATAAGTACATACACTGCCGCTGGATGACATCATTTGTTTACCTCCGAAATCTCGCAACATCCGATATCCCGATATCGGGTTTCCCTGGGTGACCTATGCCTGCTTAAAATTTAAACATACAATATCATCTGTATTCAGTAATGATCATTATTACATCAACTGCGTTTGAACTTACAGCCTGTGAACAAAAATGCATTTAAGACTTTGTCAGTTTCGTTCATTTACACTGTGTTTCTTGCATCCAAAGGGTGCCTTTTTCAGAATCTACTTATCGTCACTACGCCCGGCATTAAATTTAGACATAGCCAGAATGAGACCAAAAGATTTATTGCCTCTACCTAGGCACTACGCAAGAGAGATCAAAAGCGTGTCATAAAGAGATGATTATGATATTCCAACAGAGGTGGTAAAAGACCTTCCAAGGGGTAATAACTATTTTGAAGGGGACATTACCTATGGATCTGATAACTAAGCCAGTTCTAAATTCCCGTATTGGGCCTTCACCTGTCTATAGTTTATTAGCAGTATACCAGGTTTTGTTGTGTCCAGTCTCTTCAGTGCTAGATAAAAACCTAAAAGGTTGCCTTCGGAAACAAAGAACACATTACGGATAAACAATGTAAAGCCTAATGACCGAAAGTCATCTTATTTTTATTTCTTTAAGTGTTGTGTGGCGGCAGTAAAAGTTCTTCTAGTTCTCTTCTTTACTTTAGTACATCACGAAAACATTGCTATATAACATTTACCCCCTTAAACCTCACTTTTATATAGTAAAAATGGGGTTTACAGCGGTATATTTTATTTCTCTTATTTCTGCTCTTAAACATAGATGGTGGGTACTCGTTAAAACGGCCTCGGTTAGGCGGTTCTAACGAGTACACACGATCTATGTTTTGAGCAGAAACATGAAACATACCAGAAGTTTCATCTGAAAACATTCAGTTTTTGGTTGTGATATTTTCAATATATTTGAATAGGCATGTTTTCGTAATGTATATTCTGGTCTTTGTATGGCAATTCGAAACTAATTGCATTTTGGAAAAAAATATGCATTTTGCATGGAATTGTTTTCGACTTTTGCAAAGCAATTGTAAGTTTTATAAAGCATAAAATAAATAGGTATATACATTGGCAGGTAAATACACCCGGCTCGCAATAGATTAATCTGTACAACTGTTGTCTAAATATAAATTACCGTGCATTTTGCATGATACTGGTTTAGAGTTTTGCAAAGCAACTGTAAGTTTTATTAAGCGTATAACACACATGTAAATACTAACAGGTAAGATACACCCAATATACACCCCGAGATAGATTTATCTGTACAGTTGATGTCTGAATATAAATTAGCACTGATTGCTTCAAATTTTTGTCGCGCTTTGTAAAAAGGCGTTTATTTTATGGATTTTAGATGAACATTTTAGTTTGCGGAAATTACGTTAATTATTATGTTTGGTCTTCATACATTCTTACCCAGTATAGTTCACCAACAATGTTTTTTAAATTAATTTCATTTAAAAATGATGCGCGGCGTTTCCCCTCAACATACATGCTTAAGATTTACGCTAGTACAATACAGTGTTCTGTACTAATAAATTTTATTAAAAAAAAAAAAAAAAAAAAAAAAAAAAAAAAAGAAAGAAAGAAAACATGCATAAGCTAGAAAGCCCGAAAGATGTGTAAATTTTGAAATGCGTCATTCAAAACGGTATCATAAAATTTGCCATCAAACATTTTCTTTCAGGTTTATTGTAGCTGCCATATTGGGCGAAAAATCGAATATATTTGGTTTAATCCATTTATGTATACCTTCTAATAAAGACTAAGAAAACGGTAGTAGGTCTATTTGAAATGCAATTTGCATGCGAAATTTAAAAATTGATGTCAGACAGGAAAACGGGATACTCTCCCTTAAATGCGGAAAACAACCTGGGTGTCGGGGTGTCACTAAAAACGCCATGTTTGCATATGTGCATGCGAAAATAAACTGTCTGCTTTCTGTTTTTAGCATTTGTCTCTTTTTTATTATTTTAACACGAATACACAAGGTTTTGTATACTTAAAATTTGTTAAGTATGAAATGGGCTTCCAAAGAAAAGTGCAAGTTTTCGCAAAATGCAATGTATGCTATATCTGCTATACAGTTTTTTTTTTTGTTTTTTTTTTTAATATACAGACATGTCCAGGCTTTCTTCCCATATCGAAATAAATCGTGTATCTTTCCGATGCTAGGGTCAACAAACATTAAGTACTAAAGTCCGTACTAATTGTTTTAAATTGTTGTCACGTTTTGTTAAACGGCTTGTAATCTGTGGAATTTCGATTTTTTTTTATTTAATTTGCGGAAATTTCTTGTTGCTTTTTGGTCATCATACACTCTTAATGAGTATAGTCCGTCAACAAATGTCTTAGAATTGTGGACATGACGAAATTTGCAGAGAACTCCCTCAACATTGTAATAACTTTATTTACTATGTTTCCATAAATAACTATCTGGAACATGTTTACAATAACATGTTGTTTATGTCCTTTATTCTTGGCACGTCATAGAATATTTAGAAGTATCTTGACTGAAACTGGAAAATGAGAGATGCCTGTAGTAAATATTTTATTCTAGAATGCTCTCTGATGTTATATATGGAGAAAAGATTTTCATATGGGCATCTTTGTGTACTTTGATCGGGAATTATTCTATACTGGATTACTTTTATATTTTATTCATTCTGGACTTAAATTCTGAAATTCAGGAATTTTAAATTGTGGGATCAGAAACTGTTATTCAATGGATTTGTTTTATAAATTCTTGTGGATTATTCCTGAGGGACTTTGGGACATGCACTTGAAATGTAAAGTTTACTTACATTCTTTTGTTTTGAATCTTGTCTTTATTTGTGAATAAATATTGCAAATAATTTAAAGCTTGTTGCTGGTTTCACTTTTATTTCTTTCTCGCTACGCCTGACTCGTAACACAAATTGGGGGCTCGTCCGGGATCGAACATTTTCTAGAGCTTAAACAAGTTTGAGCTTAAGGAAAAATAAAAAAAAAGAAAATCAAGTATTAACTTTTAAAAAAAAATTTGTTTGCTGAAAAACAAGTATTGACTTTTTAAAAAAATAAATTCAATAAATATGAAAATCTTTATTTGATTAAAACAAGTATTGACTTTTGAAATATATAAATAAAAAAAAGATAGTTTGATAAAAACGTGACAAAACCAGCAACAATCATGTCATTTGACCTTCATACTTTCATAGCTGTGCCTTCGCAGGAGCTGTTAAATCTGGACAAAAAGTCAGCTTTGTTGGACATTGCTGCTCATTATGAATTGACTAACGTCAGCAAGTCTATGTTAAAACAGGATATAAAAATATTCTTGTTTAGTTTTTGGTTGATAAGGAAATACTTGATTCTTCTGCTGTTTTATCTTTTGTTGTCGTTACACATACGAGTTTGCAAATGCGAGAGCTTGAGATGTAGAAGCAAATTGAATTCGAAAAATAAGATTAGAGCAAGAAAAAAAATAAATTTGAACAAGAAAGACAAATGCAGATTGAAAGGGAAAAAAATAAAATTTGATACAGAAGAAAAAGAACGAGAAAGACAATATAATTTAAGGATGAAAGAACTAGCAATGCAAAACAAGACGGTAAAACCGCAACCTTTAGAATTTGGTGTTCATTTTGATGTTACCAAACACATCAGATTGGTTCCTTTATTTCAAGAAAAAGAAGTTGACAAATATTTTCTTCATTTTGAAAAAAAGTAGCAGAAAATTTAAAATGGCCAAAGGAGCACTGGACCTTGATTTTGCAAAGGCTCGAGAGATTTACACTCAGCTGACTGTCGAGCAGAGCTCCAGTTATGATACTGTAAAGGATTTTATTCGTAAGGCATATGAGTTTGTCCCAGAAGCTTACAGGCAAAAATTTAGGAACCTGAGGCTTTCAGGCAAAAATTTAGGAACTGTAAGAAAGAAAAAGAGCAGACTCATGTAGAATTTGCTAGAACTAAAGCACAGTTATTTGATAGGTAGTGCTCTTCGAAGAAAATTGGCTCTGATCATGAAAAACTTAGGCAGCTCATGCTTGTAGAGGAGTTCAAAAGGTGCATAAGTTCAGACATTAAGTCCTTTTTAGATGAGAAACAAGTTGACACTTTGTAAGCTGCAGCTCGGCTTGCAGGCGACTATGTTTTAACATATAGTTTCCTTTATTAATAAGTGAAATCCTTCTACAAGACCATTTTACCCACAATCAGGATCCAAACATATTCCTAGTAATCCATCTGGCAGTTATAGTCAAACATTTACTCCCGAACCCAAATCTTCTGGTGAAAACAAGGATCGAAATCCCACATCTCAACTAGTTTGCAATTATTGCAAAAAGACAGGTGATATTATTTCTGAATGCTTACATTTGGAAACACAGAAAGAAAAAAAAAAAAAACAAGAGGGGCTTAAACCTACAGGCCTTACCTCTTTACGGTCAAAACCATGGTCATGTGTTAAGGAGGAAGATCCTACCCAGACCGAAAGGTCTGAGACTGATTCTGTTATGGAGATTTATGAACCATTATTACCAGATGGTTTTATGTCACTAAAAAGTGACTACATGTATGCCTAATCTACCCCAATTTAAATCTTACGTGATACCGGAGCTTCTCAATCCTTTATGTTAGCAGATACTCTGCCTTTTTCTGAGAATACCTCTTCTGGGACAAGTGTCCTTATTCAGGGTGTAGAATGTGGATTTGTTAATGTTCCTCTTCATAACATCTGTTTATCCTCAGACTTGGTAACTGGTTTAGTGGCTGTTGGTATTCGACCTTCTTTACCTTTTAAAGGTGTTCATTTTCTGTTAGGCAATGGCTCAGCAGGAGATAAGATTGTGGTAAACTCACTTTTGACTATCATACCTTGTATTGATCAGCCACCTGATCCCATTAAACAGGAAATCCCTGATCTTTACCCATCGTGTGCCTTTACAGCTGCCATGGCAAAGAAAGCAAATTAGAATGATGGGGACATTGATTTAGCTGATACCTTTTCGGGTCATTCTTTTAAACATGATATTACAAATTCTCTTTCATCCAACCTGTCTGACAAGCAGACAGACTTAAGTGACAACAAGTCAGAGTCTAGTCATTACTCTTCAATATTAAATGACCAAGGTCAAAGTCATGACTTGGTAAGATGATGACTTTGCAAAGAACAGCATAATGATCCTAAAATTTTGCCTTTGCTTGAAAGGGCTTTTGATGAGAAAGAAATATATCAAGTCCCAGTCTGTTTCTATACCAAAAATAGCATTTTAATGAGAAAATGGCGTCCTTCTGATGTCTCAGCAGACGACGAGTGGACTATTAACCACCAAATAATAGTTTAAATGGTTTGTCGCCCTGAAATTTTGAACTTGACCCATCAGACTCCCATGTCAGGTCATTTAGGTATAAATAAGACCTATCACAAAATTCTTAACCATTTTAATGGCCAGGGTTAAAATCTGACGTTTCTCAGTTTTGTACATCTTGCCATACTTGTCAGATGGTAATAAACCCCAACCAGGCTACAACAAAAACTCATTTACAGCTCATACCTGCTTTTGATGAACTTTTTAGCAGAATAATTATTGACTGTGCTGGTCCCTTGCCCAAAACCAAGTCAGGCCACGAGTCTCGTCTTACTATAATGTGTGCTTCTACACTTTTCCAAGAAGCCATTCCACATAGGAATATTTAAACTAAGACCATTGTTAGGGAACTGGTAAAATGTTTCATATTTGTAGGCTTCCCAACAGGTCATGCATGAGTTGGGCATTTCTCAGTATAAATCGTCACCTTACCATCCTGAAAGCCAAGGTGCCCTTGAAAGATTTCATCAGACACTGAAAAATATGATCAGGTCATACTGATTTGATACTGACAAAGATTGGAATGAAGGCAATTATTTGTTGTTGTTTGCCGTTACAGAATCTATTCAGGAATCTCTTTGTTTCAGTCCATTTGAGCTGGTGGTATTTGGCCACACTGTGCGTGGACCTTTGAACCTTTTGAAAGAGAAATTTCTCTCAAATAATGACAGTTCTCTGAACTTACTTCAGTATGAATAAGCTTAAAAGACCGACTGTCTATAGCTTGTGAAGCTGCTCGGACCAATCTTAAGTCAGCACAATGGAAAATGAAACGTTGGTATGATGAAAATGAAAACGAAACAAAATTCATGCCTGGAGACAGGATACTTGCTCTTTTGCCTATTCCTGGAAAACCATTGCAAGCCAGATATTACGGCCCTTACACTGTAGATAAAAAGATTAGTGATGTAAATACATTGCTAACACTACTGGGAGACGCAAACAAAAATAGTTATGTCATGTTAACATACCAAAACAATACATAGATAGGGATAGCTCTTCTGTTACACCAATAAGTGTTGTTAGTTCAGTCCGTCAGGAACAAAGTGAAATGAACTCTAAAGACATAAACTTGATCAAATCTGATCTTGCTTCATCAAAACTCCAGACGTTCTAAAGGATCTCGACCAGAAACTTTTACACCTTGATAAAGTCCAAAGAAAGGAACTGAAACAGTTAATTCATGAATATGAACATTTATTTCCGGATATTCCTACAAGGACTGACAAAATTTATCATGATGTGAATGTTTAGGACTCACAACCTGTCAAACAACATCCATATAGAATGAACCCAACAAAACACAAATATCTTAAGGAGGAAATTCAGTATTTGCTAAACAATGATTTCATTGAACCAAGCCAAAGTGAATGGAGTTCACCTTGCATTCTTGTGCCAAAACCTAATAGAACATATCATATGTGCACCGATTACAGGAAGGTCAATAGTTTGAGTAAAACAGACACTTTTCCCATACCAAGAATGGATAACTCTACTGACAAAATTGGAAATTCAAATTATATAACTAAATTTGATCTTTTGAAAGGATTTTTGCAAATTCCTCTCACAGAAAGAGCCAAAGAGATTTCAGCATTTGATACTCCTGATAGATTATATCACTATAAAGTAATGCCTTATGGAATGAAAAACTCTCCAGCAACATTTCAACGCTTAATCAACACCATAATAGCTAAAATCGAGCATTGCGAGGATTACATGGATGATGCCACCATATACAAAGATGAGTGGAATCACCATCTGTTGGTATGACATGTTATTACAGAAAATTCTGTAATAATTTTTCTGTTATTGCTGAGCCACTGACTAATCTACTTGGTAAAAGAACGAGGTTTAAATGGAACAGAGTTTGCCAGAATGCCTTTGATAAACTAAAATTTTAGCCATACTGAGGAGTGAGTCAGTTCTCTTAGCACCAAATTTTAATAAAGAATTTAAGCTAGCTGTAGATGCAAGTAATTTTGGTGCAGACGGGGTATTGTTGCAAGAAGATGACAATGGTGTGGTTCACCTAGTTTATTACTTTTCCAAAAAGTTTAACAAACATCAAAAGAATCATTCTACAATAGAGAAAGAATGTTTGTCTCTCATTCTTACTCTTTAACAATTTGAAGTTTATCTAACTTCTTCATCCTCACCTATTGTTGTTTTCAGCGATCACAATCCACTGACTTTCATCCATTAGATGAAAAACAAGAATCAGAGTTTGCTCAGATGGAGCCTGTTCTTACAGGAATACAATCTTGACATCAGGCATATTAAAGGAAAAGATAATATTATTCCTGATATCGTAACGGCCATATTGGATCAGAAATCGCAGATTTTTTTTTGTGTTTCTCCATTTCTACGGACCTTCTTATAAGTGTCATTGTAAAAGGTAGAAGGTGTGTTTAAAATACAGTTTGCATGCGAACGTTTGAAACTGATTTCAGCCAGTAAACCAGGGCAGGCTCCCTGGAATGCAGAAAACAGCCTCAGTGTCACTTTTATCTTCATGGTTGCATATACACATGAGAAAACAAACATTCTGCTTTGAGCATTATTTCCTTCCTTACTGTGATTGTAATCTGAATAATTAACTCTTAAAACGTCAAGAAAACCTGCATCTGAAAATGTCGTCTGTTTCTGTCGTCTGCTGAATATTCTTACAAACTTTTCAAATCTATTTTTGCATACATGCAAACAGTGTGGACACAGATCAGACTGCTCCTAAGGAGCAGTCTGATCTGGGTCCACACTGTTTGCAACAATGACTTTTAAAGTTACTGGCAGAAGACAAAGCAAACGACAATTGTTTTGACTGGCGCTTTAATGGTTAAGGTTTTGTTTACATTGAGGTATCAATTGGGCCTCTTTAAAAACATGCTGCAATGTATTGTATGCATATCTGCGATACAGTTGTTTTATATACGGGTATATCCGAAATTTCTTCCCATATCAAATTAAATTGTATATCTTTCCGATTTTAGAGGTAGCAAAATTTCTATATTGGAACCCGTACTACATGTATTTGTGACTGTGTTACCGGTACGACAGAAACTCTGTCGGACCGATAACAGTCCGATACAGATTTAAGCATAATGCTAGCTGTGTAGAATGGTAGAATGGTGTCGATGGTAGCTAACCATTTACCTTGACAAATATAAATGTTCCAACCGGGACTCGAAGTGGATTTCCTGGTATGGCATTAAGGAAGCTACTGTCGTTATAGAAGGTGAGGTTTACGCCATAGCGGCTGCTTCCGCTAACATACGGTATTGCGGTATAAGATGACTCGTGGTGAACATGGGCTGATGCTGAATTGTTACGAGCGATGTCACACTCAACTCCAACTGTCCAGTTATATTGACGTATGATAAATGGATGTAACGGATCACTCATAGCATAGAACAACTGGTTGCGATAAACGACGGCTGATCCATTCACCTGAAGAAGATCTTTTACTGCATGTAAAAATGGGGCGCGCCAAGCGAAAAGATGTCTTTGAGTATGCGCAAAATACACACTCCGATTCATCTCAGGCATGCGCAAAGTGTCATCCGGGCCTTTGCTCTCCATTGCTATATTCTATAGTTTTCAATGATTCAATTAGAGGACAGCAGCAAAGGCTCTGATTAGACTTCACGCATGCGCAGGTTGTTAAGGGCTTTCGCTTGTCGCATATGCATGAAGACACGTTTTCGCATGGCGTGGTCCAAATATTAGTTATTTCTGGTATCAAAAAAAAAAAAAAAAAAAAAAAAGATCTACATGTACATTAAAAGATTAAGGGACTGAATATACCTGGTTGAAATTCTACTATTTATACACGATAGACAATTTTTGTGACTTCCTGTTTGCGTTCTTGCATTCCAAGCCCCCTTTTGAAAAGGGGATTTACATTATAAGGAACGTATTTGCTCCAAATGATACACCTGGCAGTTTTCGTGTTAATTTTACAAGTTAGACAATATTTATGACTTCCTGTTTGTGTTCTGATAAAAAGGGACCTACGCTAAATGGAAACACCATATAATGCTGATACTTTTTGGTTTTGTGGGATTATTGAGTTCGTACATTAGAGTTGTAACGTCAGAAAATATACCTTCGGGTGTTTGCCCAGATAAAGATTCAGATCAACCTCCGCATTTGCACAGTCTGATCAGAACCTTCACTTGCTGCATTTTGGATATCCAAGGATGCAAAGTTTCTTAATGCGGACAATGAGGACTCTGATCACCCTGCGTAAATAGGCAGGCTGGTTTGAGTCTTCGTTGGGCGCACATGTTAGAAGGTTTTCTCACATTGCGGCTCAATATATCTGGAAATGTATTCCGTTAGTAGGTGTGAGAGAATTAAGAAATTTTCAAATATCTTTCATGAATAGACGCAATCAACCAGTCCGCGGTTCCTATCTCTATTTGTAAAATTTGTATGTATGTCCACAGGAAATTATTTTTATTGTTATAAAACAGCGCTGTTGCTTTGAGCAGAATATATAAGACAATATATTTCTTGCGGGAAAACAGATAATTCTTAGATATAAGAAGCATGCTTATGCGATTTCAAGGAAATATAGGAGTTGCGCCAAGAGAAACGGTGTCTTCGAATATGCACAGATTTTCATCCTGCGCATGCGCAAAGTCTCATCCGGGCCTTTGCCCTCTATTGATACATTCTATAGCATTCAATGAGTCTGTTAGCGGACAATGAAGGCCCTGAACAGACTGCGTGGGTGCACAAGCTGATCTGGGCCTTCACTGTCCAAATATGCCCGAAGATAACGTTTTCGCATGGCGCGGCACATATACGCTTTCAAGGGAGACAACTCTGTCAACATTATTGTGCAATCTGAAAAGGGGCCTTCACTAAAAGGATAGAATTTGCTCTCAAGGGGAGCAAATCTTTCCTTTAAGAGTAGACCTCTTTTTTTAGAGGGGAACTAGGTTTGCTGGAAAGCAAACTTTAATAACAAAAGTTGTCTCCCCCCGTAAAAATGTGAAAATTCTACCAAATGTCTCAAGTCCTCATAACAATACAATTACAGTGAACCCTCGTTACAACGACAGCATTTGTTTTCAAAGGTGTTTCCATAAAATGAATCTCTGTATAAAGTCCTTAATGAGCAGAATGATATTTAAAGAAAGGCGATGTTTTATTCTTATTTCCTCACAGAACATATGTTTTGGATATTTGTTAGAATCGCCTCACAGATGCGTTTCTACAAATGTCCAAACATATGTTTCTTGACGTATTAAGTACAATATTCTTGCATAATTCCTGAATAAGTGTCACCTCTTGAGATAAGATTTCGTGCCAGTCAAATTATCATTATAACAAATTAGGTCATTGTGTCGACTGTCGGTATAACGAGTGTTGATTGTATAGAGCTAAACTCACAATTGTACTTGTCAGACATTCACGAAGCCCGTACTGAAATCTCACGAGATTTCCAATCTCGGACCCTTGGCAGGTATTCTCTCCCAGGTAAATATCGGAGGCTCTTGCATCGGGATATATGGCCTTAATCACTGCCATGTCTAGTGAAATATTCCACCTGGACGGCGTACATTTTGAAGCAATCGCATCTGTAACCTGGTAATCTGAAGGACAATAAAATCTAAAAAGGTTGCCTTTGGAAACAGCAAACAACAGAACGAAACAGACTCGGTTTTGTTAAGTCTCTTTATATATGCAGCAATGTTGGAAATGCAGCTGTTCTTGAATAAACATACTAATAACACTGTACGGTAACCGTACAAACTACACCAAACTACGTCTCCCCGTACTAATGTGTATCTTTTTTTTATTTTCTGGTCCTTTGTATTCATTGAGCCTTTTTCCATATTAAAAAAAAAAAAAAAAAAAAGATATGAGGGTTCTTGATGAGGCTTAAGTGCTCGAAACAAGAAAATCTCAAAATTCATTTTTTTATGTGTGTGTACGTGTACATGTAAATTGGCACATTGCTTTCGATGGCCTTTACTGTTAAACACTATTTATCTTCTCTAAATGATTAAAATGATCTGAAATGAGAATTGTTTGAAACAAAAAACTAAAGTAGTCAACAGACAGAATATAGTAGCCACAGTTTGATAACGTTTGTTCTTGAGATATGTTAAAAACAGAAACGCATACAAAAAACAAGAAAAGTCTGCAAGATTCGTCACTCTGCCTAGCAGAACTATAAAATCAGATATAATGTATAAGCTTAACAGTCTCGAAGGATCAAATCAAAGTCTATAATTTTGTCGAAGTTCCGGGTGTGTGTGTTTTATTTTCAGCCTTCGCGTACCAAGTTAGCAGTCTGCTTAAATCTATATTGGACTGTTATCGGACCGGCAAGATTCCTGTCGGACCTATAACGGTCCGGATACAGATTTATGCAGAATACTGGCTGGGTATTCTGCTGGCTGGGTAAGCATTTAAGAGGACTACATACACTTGCAGGACAGGTAACTATCCAAATTGTTTTGCTCCCTTCAGAGAAGGTGTATTCTTCGTAAGGAGAGAATTTGCTCCCGCAGAAAGCAAATTCTTTCCTATGGAGAAAAATTTTTTTAGAAGGATGTGTGTGTGTGTGTGTGGAAAGAAAAGAAAAAAATAATAGACGTTCCCAGCGGGCACGTGACATTTATAAAACGTCGCATCAACATCGATTCAATGTCACGTAGGGGGCGTTGTATAAACGTCATGTGCCCTTTGGGTTGCCTCACGTGAGAAAAAGCGGCTAAATCTCCAGGGCACAATTGTTCAAAGCGTCGTTAGCTTAACGAGCTCGTTAGTGGTCAAAATGTTAACTTTTCCAGTAAGTATAATATCTAATTCACAGGTATGTTTGCTGAAAAAAAAATGTGAGTAGCTTCTGCAAACCTATTCACTTTTTTTCAGCAAAAATGTTTGCTTATTTGCCATATTTAACGATCAAAGTTTTAACGATACGTTAAGTAACGACATCGTTAGTTTTGAGCAACTGGATCCAGGTGTATCTATTAAGGTGTATCCATTTATTTAAAAAAAAAAAAAAAAAAAAAAAACGACACCCGCTAAGCTTTATAAAGATAATTGTTACATGTATCAATGTTATGGACCGACCCTCAGTTGGATACGCGTCTGACTGGAGACCAGGAGGTCACGGGTTCGACCCCCGACGAGGTCGGTATCATTCTTTCGTGGAGATTGATCATGAAATATTTTCTACGGTCATTCTCTCCCTTCCGCTGGTTCAAGAAGGGCAGTTGTCAGTCTCTGGCGAAAGAATGTGCACAATACTGGTCAACCGCTTACAGGACTAACCCTGCCCAGTAAACAGTTAGGTAAACTGACCGCGTTCGACATGGCTACACTGGGTTGACTGGGCCGTAAAACCTCAACACAAACAAACAAAATCAACGTTATGGAACTGCTGTTCGAAGAACGTTTAGAGCAAATGCAACTAGGCTCCGTAACGCAGTCGGAAGCGTGTCTGACTGCAGATCCAGGAATAGCATGTTCGATCCCAGCTCGGCCACTTAATTTTCAGGAAGATTGATCGTGAAATCATTTCTACGACCATTCTCCCCATTCCTCTGATTCAAGAAGGACAGTTAACAGTTAATAGCCAAAGTATATGCACAAGTACTGGTCAACCCCTTAGAGGGCTAGGCCTGCCCCGGAAAAGTGGGAATAGGTTAAATGACCGGCTCGACATGACCTTAACAGTGTTGATCGGGCCGTAAAACTAAAAAAAAAGAACAAAAATAAAATAAAAATAAAAAAATAAATAAAAAAATAAATAAATAAATAAAAACACCCCTCCAAAAATAAAAATAAATAAATAAATAAATAAATAAATACAGCTTTTATCCATATATCCATAAAAGTTTACCTTCGCTGAATATTTCCACCTCACATAATGCAAGAGGATGTTTAACTTTCGATGAAGTCGATTTACGTTGAATGGCCACAAATCTTCCTGCTCGATTAATTGGGATGTTTAAACTTAACGTGTTGTTGTCCCAGTAGGAATCATTCGCAAGTCCATGATTTACGTAAACTGGTGGAGGAGGACCCTGCCTGTCGTCGTCAAACACATAGAGTTCGAATCCACTGAGGCCGTCATCCAATTTATCTGCCATAAATGTATATTCATGCATAATATCTGAACATATTCAACATATACATGTATATTTGTTTTTCCTTTTCATCAACCTAGCAAGCACGCAAAGTTGAAACAACATTGCGTCAACGTCGATGCAACGTCATGACATCACATCCATGTTAATACAACGTAATGACGTTGCATCGACGTTAATGCGACGTAGTATTATAGGTTTTTTTTTTATTTGTATGGATATATTTTGTGGGCAAGCTCGTCGGTTCGGCTAAAACAACGAGTCCCTAAAAATACATCACCAAACAAATCCAATAGCCTTTTATTTATATACTTTTGCATTCACTTTATGATCCATGCCAATGTTCTATACGGTAAAATATTAGTCACTTTCATTAGTGTATTTTGAGTCACGAGCAAATTCACTCAAAAAAGGGCTCTACTCTACACGGAGCCACTCCTAATATTTTTAATGCAATCGAAGGAGTAAAATATGCTGATCTTGAAACCCGAATGTGCATGAAAGAAAAATGGTGCGAAAGTAGTCATTTATGCCATTCCTATTCAGACTCTTGAAAAATGAATCACAGTGGGCCTTTTTGGTTCAATTAGACTAGTTCGTTCATATGGGTGAAAACAAATAAACACAGCAAATTGTGGTGAAAGAGTCTAATCAAGACTAAAATAGACATGATAATGTGAATCAGTTATGTTGTGATGAACAACTCTTATCTCGTCTAAAATTAACAAGAACAGTAATCCATCATTTCAAACGATAGAACATTAAAATACGAGGACGTATTTCCGTTCTGCACAACCTATCTCCAAATACATGTAATTTGATGTTGATGTGGGGCATATAGGCCATAAAACTGGCAGAATGATTTCCATTATGCTGCAAGTTTGCCCCCCTCCCCCCCCGCCCCGCCCCCCCCCCGCCCCCCCCCCACAAAAAAAAAAAAAAAAAAAAAAAAAAAAAAAAAAGAAATCAGTGGAAGAGTCTAATCAAGACTAAATTAGACATGATAATGTTAATCAGTTATGTTGTGATGAACGACTCTTATCACGTCTAAAATTAACAAGAACAGTAATCCATCATTTCCAACGATAGAACATATTAAAATACGTATTTCCGTTCTGCACAACCTATCTTCAAATACATGTAATTTGATCTTGATATGGGGCACATAGGCCTGCACTGTCACCACGCAATTGTAATAACGTCGCAATAACTAGTTTATTACACATCGCGGAACATGTAACTACGCAATTTGTAAAAGTGCCACAATTTGTATATAAACTTTCAAACCTGGACTACCCCAGGATATGCGAAGTATACGTACTTGTACATTCCTAATAACTAAACAGGTGACAGAACTAGACAACTTAGACATCAAAAAACGAAATTTTCGAACTTTCATTACAAATAGCGTTGACTTTGCTTTTTGGCGATTTTTCGATGATTTTCATATTTGCCGCAATTTGTAATAAACTTTCCAAACTTTTACTACGCAAGGAATTTCTTCGTTACTACTAAACACCGGACAGAACTGGACAGTTTAGAAACTAAATACAAAATTTTTAAACTTTATTACAAATTGCGTTGACCTTGCTTTTGGACGTTTTTCGATGATTTTCACATTTGCTGCAATTTGTGATAAACTTTCCAAACTTAAACTAAATTTTGGATTTCGAAGTAGATGTACTTGTATCTTCGCTAAACTAATCTGGGGACAGAACTGGACAGTTCAGACATCAAAGATTACGTTTATGATCTTATTACTAATTGCGCTTTTTTTTTTTTTTTTTTTTTTGGTGATTTTCGATGATTTTCATATTAGTTTAAATTCGTAATGAAACTTTCCAAACTTAAACTATGCCAGGAATTTCGATGTATATTTACTTAAATATTCCTTACAACTAGTCAATGGATATAACAGGACAGTTTGCACATCAAAGATGAAGTTTTCGAACTGTATTAAAAAATTGCGTTGATTTTGCTTTTAAGTGTTTTTTGTTGATTTTCACAATTGCCCCAATTTGTAATAAAATAACCAAACTTAAATTTATTTGAGAATTTCAAATGTTTATACTTGCATCTTCGTTACAACTAATCGGAGAACAGGACTGAGTAGCTTAGATGTCTGAAACGAAGTTTTTGAACCTTATTATAAATTTCGTTGACATTGCATTTTGGCGATTTTCGACGATTTTCATATTCGCTGCAATTTGTGATAAATTTTTCAAACTTGTACTACTCAAGGAGTTTCGATGTATATGTACTTGTATCTTCGTTACAACTTATCAGGGGAAACAACTAGACAGTTTAGACATCATAAATGAAGTATTCGAACTTTATTACAAAATGCGTTGAGTTTGCCTTTTGGCGATTTTCGATTGTTTACACTTTCGCCGCAAATTGTAATAAAAACTTTTCAAACTTAAACTACCCCAGGAATTTCATAGTATATGTACTTGTATATTCGTTACAACTAATAAGGTGACAGAAATATACCGTTTAGACATCATGTTTCGGCTCTATCCGACTTACGGTTTGGGAGAAGATGTGGTTTGAAGAATTTCAAAATGGCCGCCATCGGCTACCTTGAATATCGGAACAGAACAATTTTTAGCAATTCTCAATTTCCATAACAACCCAATGTCTACTATCAAGCTTCAGCTCAATCCCACTTACGGTTTGGCAGATGTCATTTAAAAAATTCAAGATAGCTGCCATGGCATCCATCTTGGATATCGGAACGGAACGATTTTTGGCATTTCGAATCAACATGTCTCCCCAATGCCTCCCACCAAGTTTCGGAGCAGATGTCGTGAGAAGATTTCAAGAAGGCCGCCGTAGCGGCCATATTGGCTGTCGGAACGGAACGATTTTAGCAATCCGGAATTTCTGCGTCGCTCTGATGCCTCCAATCAAGTTTCGGCTCAATTCATCTTAAAATTTGGGAGGAGATGTCATTTGAAGCTGTAAATTGTCCTCTCATATCACCCGATTTGTTGTAACGAAGAAACAAGTACATATACATCGAAAGCCTTGGGTAATTCAAGTTTGAAAAGTTTCTTACAAATTGCGGCAAATATGAAAATATTAGCTTACACATGTATATTATTGTCGACAAACCAGTAACTGCCGCTTGTCTTTCGAATACTGAATTAGACACTATAAGCAAACGGACAGCTGACTGGTTAGTTGAATTCAACCCTGCAAAGGCAGTCTCCCTTCTCATAACAAGAAAATTGCAGTCTCAATTTCATCCACCTCTTAAAATGAATAGTATAACATTAAACGAAAATTTCTACCCACAAACATCTAGGCATTACTTTTTCTAGCTCAGGTACTTGGTCCGAGCATATCAATAATATTACTGAAACTGCTTGGAAGAGATAAGATATTATACGAGCGCTTAGGTTTAAAATTAGTAGGCTAGCTCTCATAATTATACACAACATATGGTTGCCCTTATTAGAATACAGCGACTCTGTATGGGACAATTGTTCGAATGATTGTAAAAGGCAGTTTGAGTCCATTCATTCACAATGAAGTTGTCAGAATCGTATCAGGTGCAACAAAACTCTGCAGCACTGAAAAAAATGCTAGTAGATCTAGGGTGGGAATCACTTCAGGAAAGGCAACAGAAACACAAATTAGTTATTTTTATACAAGAAAGCCGAGATGGCCCTGTCTGGCTTATCTGATTACCAGGTAAATTGCCTTTGGGTTCAGAAGAAGAGGTGCAAAACAGATTACCAAGATAGCTGCAAAGTCGGAACGATTTTAGGTCTTTTTTATTTACAAATCACCTGCTACTTCCTACCAAGTTTGGAGTCTATTGGCATTTCGGTTCAGGAAGAGCGAAAAACAGATTTTCAAGATGGCAGCCATGGCGGCCATCTTGGATTCCCTATCAGAATGATTTTACCTATTTTAATCTACTAGTCACCCCGGTGCTACCCGTCAAGTTCCACTTGGCCTTTCGTTTCAGTAGAAGAAGCGAGAAATAGGTTTTCAAGATTGCGGACATGGCGGCCATCTTGGATTTCCCATCGGAAAAAAGTTTAGCAATTTTTTATCTACAAGTCACCCCGATGCTTCGTACAAAGTTTCATGTCAATTGGCCTTTCGTTTCAGTAGCAGCGAAAAATAGATTTTCATAATGGCTGCCGTGTTGGATTTCGGATCGAAGCGATGATAGCTACTTTTGCTCTACAAGACATCAGATGCTCCCTACCAGTTTCAAGTAAAATGGCCTATCGATTCAAGAGAAGAAGCGAAAAATAGATTTTTAAGATAGCAACCATGGCGGCCTTCTTGGATTTCTGATCTCAATGATTTTAGCTAGCTTTGATCTACAAGTCGCCCTGATGCTTCCTATCAAGTCAACTGGCTTTTTGGTTGAGGAGAAGAAGCGTAAAACGGATGTTTAAG
Organism: Anodontia alba; assembly: GCA_964016985.1. NCBI lineage: Eukaryota > Metazoa > Mollusca > Bivalvia > Lucinida > Lucinidae > Anodontia > Anodontia alba. The sequence goes on from OZ024826.1 coordinate 95,205,016, forward strand.
ATGGCAGCCATTTGGATTTCCTATCGGGAAGATTTCAGCGAATTTTAATCTACAAGTCACCTCGATGCTTCATACCAAGTTTCAAGTTCAATTGGCCATTTGGTTCCGAAGACGCGAAAAAAAAAGATATAAAGATGGCAGCCATGGAGGCTATCTTGGATTTCAGATCGAATCGTTTAAACAATTTTTAATCTACAAGTCACCCGACGGTTCCTATCAAGCTTCAAGTCAAATGGACTTTCGGGTCAGGAGAAAAAGCGAAAAATAGATTTTCAAAACATGGGCGGTCATTTTGGATTTTCCGATCGGAATGATGTTAACTATTTGTGTTCTACAGGTCACCCTGTTGCTTCCTACCAAGTTTTAGGTCAATTGGCCTTTTGGTTCAGAAGAAGAAGCAAAAATAGATGGCGGCCATTTTGGATTTATGATCGGAACGGTTTTGGCTGTTTTTTATCAAGTCACCCAGATGCTTCATGCCAAGGTTCGGGTCAACTGGTCCAGAGATGTAAGAAGCTTTTAATGCACATTGTTGATGCCGCACTCCGCACGACGGACGATGCACGACGGACGCGCGACAACGGATGACGGACATCGACCGATCACAATTGCTCATGTGAGCTAAACATCGTTGATAGCCTGGTCCCATATTACCTAAGATATCCCTTACCGCATTTTGTTCAAAAAAGCGCTACATACAGTTTCAGAATGCAAACGATATCCGGTCTATACAGGCAAATAAATTTTTTTCTTCAACTCTTTTCTTCCTTCTACAATCAGAGCATGGAACAACCTTCCAGATAATGTCAAAGAAGCCAGCAACGTTTCCTCTTCCAAATACCGGCTAAATTGGGATCTGAGGGCGCCACCTAAATATTTCAGTGCTGGATCTAGAATAGGACAGATACTTGAGGGAAGACTTCGAATAGAATGCAGCTCACTCAATTCATATCTTTTTCCTAAAAACATCGTATCTAGTCCGTCCGGTTCTTGGATTCGAAAATGCCTTCCATCTTTTTTTCTATACATGCCCTAAGTATGCAGATGCCAGGAACAGATACTTACCCCTGATTAGTTGTAAGGAAGAAACAAGTACATATACATCGAAATTCTTTTGGTAGTTTAAGTTTGAAAGCTATATACGGCGAATGTAAAAATCATCGAAAAACGCCCAAAACCAAGGTCAACGCAATCAGTAATCAAAGTTGAAAACTTCGTCTTTTATGTCCAGTTCTGTCCCCATGTTTACATATAACGAAGATAAAAATACATATGCTTCGAAATTTCAGGGGTAGTTGACATTCGGAAAGTTTATTTCAAATTGCGGTGAATGTGAAAATCATCGAAAATCGCCAGAAAGCAAATTTAACGCAATTTGTAATAAAGTTCAAAAACTCCATTTTTGATGTGTTAACTGTCCTATTATGTCCAATGATTAATTGTAACGAAGAAGTACAAATACATCGGAGGTTTATTACAAACTGCGGCGAATGTGAAAATCATCGAAAATCGGCAACAGGCAAAGTCAACGCAATTTGTAATAAACTTCCAAAACTTTTACTATTGATGTCTAAACTTTTAGTTTTGTCCCCTGATTAGTTGTAATGAATGCTTCGAAGTTTCTGGCGTAGTTTATGTTCGGAAAACTTTGTTACAAATTGCGGTGAAGGTGAAAATCATCGAAATCACCAAAAAACAGTCAATTTAATTTTTAATAAAGAACAAAAACTTAATCTTTGTTGTCTTAACTCCAGTTCAGTTCTGTCCCCTGGTTAGTTGTTACGAAAATACATAGAGGGTATTCAAATGTTTGGAGTGAAGTGAAAAAATGTATATTTCATGAGTGCAGAAGGCACGAATGAAATATACATTTTTTCACTTCACGAGATGAAATAAAAGTCATATTCACGACAAACATTTGAATTTTCTTTTTATTATATACATCATTTTCGATAGAAGAGATGCAAATCTTGCATTTGCAAGGGGAAGTCTGACACGCAGTTTGGTCCCTTGGCGGTGACATATAAGAACCGCATAACAGCGGGAAACCTACTTCCGAAAGAAAATAGTCCCCGAAATATTTCAGCCTAAAAGCGTCTTTTTAAATGATATGAGCAATAACATTTTCAACAAGAGAGATAATTATTTTAGTAGTTGTTTCCTTTATAAGATTTAGCACTTTGACTCAAATTTGAGTTGCTTCCCTTTGACCATTAATGTAAATAAGAAAAAAAAAAAAAAAATAGTTCCAGATCTGATATTTTTCTCTGCTCAGAGGAGTGAAAATATAAGTTTTATATTTTCACTAGTGAAAATATAACTTTTTCAAAATATGCATTTTATTTCATTAATAATTCTCTATATTTCATTACTTTGTATATAATAAAAAATATATACTTCGAAATACCTAGGGTACTCTAACTTTGGAAAGTTTATTACAAATTGCGGCGAATGTGAAAATCATCGGAAAACGCCCAAAATCAAGGTCAACGCAATTTGTACTAAAGCTTGAAAACTTAATACTTAATGTCTAAATTGCACAGTTCTTTCCCCTGCTTAGTTGTAATGAAGATACGAGTATATACACTTCGAAATACCTGGAGTAATTTTAGTTTGTAAAGATTATAACAAATTGCGGCAAATATGAATTATCATCGAAAATCGCCAAAAAGAAAGTCAACGCAACTTGTAATGAAAGTTCGAAAACTATATCTTTGATGTCTATACTTTCCAGTTCTGTCCCCTGATTAGTTGTTAGGAAAGTACAAGTACATATACTTCGAAAGTCCTGGGGCAGTTCAAGTTTGAAAAGTTTATTACAAATTGTAGCATTGTTAAAAATTTCGTGGTGACATGCGCCGCAATTTGTAATAAACTAGTTTAATACAAGTTGCAGCGTTATTACAAATTGCGTGATGACACTGCACAACCTATCTCCAAATACATGTAATTTGTTCTTGATGTGGGGCGCATAGGCCTCCAGTCAAGACTAACTGGTCATCAAATATGTAAAACTACATAAAATTGCGAAAATCAACCCGCGAACCAGATGAACCATAAGGCGGTGGTGGGGAGGTTAGTGGTTAATCACATATTTTTAGTCAATATTTATATTGCTTCCGATCAATTTAAAAAACACGTCTAAAGTGTGTACTTTTCGCAGCTAATCTGAAGGAAAATCCAATAATACCATGGCAACGGCCACCTGCGAGAAGCTCCCTACAGGATATCGGAAAATTATTTATCTAAGTGTGTAATAGTCATCGCATAAAAATCTCTATGGTACACAGACGTAATTTATGGATAAAATATGGATAAATTTAATAAAAATCCCGAATTTCTAGAATAATGTTTTATAAAATATTTTGCGTGTTATTTTATAGTAGTTACACACAAAATGCGCGTTTCTGACATCATAACTAACGTCACCAAACAAAGCATGAACGTCATGGTGTCGACGTTCAGCGCTTAACATGTGAAACGCTGGAGAGAGAGAAAAAACATCGGCTAATCAAATTAATCTTGATACCAAAATGTTCCTTACATTCTAACTAAGAAAATGCATACCAACACTTGATAATTTAGTTTAAAACCAAAGAAGTTAGCGGTGTTCAAAAATCTGAAGTGTGTTAATTGAATTCGAAACGGATTCAGAAAAAATGTTTTGTTTGGCCCGGCGTATTAAATCTTTAGTCTCATTGCGATACTTAATAGTCATTCCATTGCTTCAAACGTTGAAATGTATCCTTTATTTGTTATTTGTAGCTTAATTATACTATTCAGGTAGCCTTTTGTTTTTTTTAAACTTTGATTTTGTTGAGAGAATGATTGTGTAAATGCTTTAGAGTACACGTGCACCACAATGCAAAGTCTTCTTTCAAATCAGACAAACTAGGTATGAAGTTATGCATCTCATTAGGGAGGTCAGATAAGAACATTTTTTCGTTAAAGTGTTTATAGCAGCGATACAACTTTGATATGTGAATGCATTTTGAAAGTTAACCACTGACAGCTCTGCTAGACATGGCTGCTCGAATGGAATGGTACGAAGTATTTAGTAATATTTCCAGGGCTTGTGGTGTAAACATAATCGTTGGTCACTGAAGATGTTTCTGTAACACGTGTTGGCTCATGGAAAAGTTGGAAGAGATTGAACAGTTGTATTAGATGAAGCCATTTGGTTATGGTACATGGGTCGAGGTCTATATTAGAATCACCCATAAGAATGATTTCGAGACCCTTTGTCTACGCCACAGAGATTTCTTCTTCAAGTAGGTCAAACCAGCCAGAGAGATGAACTTGGTGGGCGGTTAACTGTATATATTAGAAAAAAAGGTTTCTCGTAAAATTTGGAAAGGTAAAATCAACCCAAACAAAAGAAACGCTACTGGAGGATGAATAGTTCTCTGTAGAAGTTGGCATTCCGCTGGGGACAAATTCCGCAGCAACAGTATGGATTTTTATGCATATTTTACAACTGTCCGATGTCGAGTGGGAACAAGGATTCAGTGACGTCTCACCCTAAAACTAAAAGAAGCTAAATTAAAAAATAAAACGCAACTTAACTGCATACGCATCTTTTCATCGGGCTAACTGTGATATTACCAGTGACACTATCAGTGACTTGTTGTTACATTAAATCTTAAAGATCTAATGACACAGTTGTTACTGTTTCAATGGCTTTGTTATATACTGATAGAGCTGTTAATGCAAATAATTTTGCCTGAAAACCGCATCAAAACAATCCAACCAATTTTAAGTTTTGCCAGTTGAAAGTCAAACAGAACATTTTTCACACATTAAAAACACTTTATTGCTATAAATAATAAGAAATATAACCCACAATGCATCATCGTCTTTATGGATTATTCGCGTCGCGAGAAAGCCTGTCTTGTGCCTTGAGAATAACATGACGCAGGCCCGTGAAGTCTGATCAGCGTCGTTGCTGTTCTCCGATCGGATAGGATCGTCATTAAAGCTGTTGCACATTTGTCGATTCATGTATTTTCATTTCTCTGAAGGACACATAAGACTGCAGAATTGATTATATTTGGCCTTAGTTGGCCGCGCATTTTCAAAGACAAGTTTTCTCGCGATGAGACTCACATGAACATTGTAAGTGTGTAACGGTAACTTTACTTAAAGTGATGGCTGCATGAATGGTATACAAAGTCCGCTTGCATTATGTCCATCTCGCATGTATTTGTTCTATTATTTGACGTTTTACTAGAGTTACTGTATATTTTCGAAGTTGATTGCTATAAACGTTAAATAATGACAATGTTCTCTACTAGTATGTATAAGGTGTATATGTACCTCCCTTTTCAAACAAATTATACTAAAAAAAATTAATCGATTTCACTTTGTTATAATACTTAGGCTGAAAGTGAGAGTAAGTGAAATCGATTAAATTATCAATACATCACTCTTACTATGGAAAACGTTTACACATTGTATAACAATTTAGATTTGTTTTTCACTTATAATTTTTTCCATTAATATTTAGTACTTTTCCACCATCAAAGCTACTCTGGTTGTATTAATTGATGTATTTTTCTATTATTACTTACATACTTCTTTGTTCTAACCCTTACTCCTTCTCCCTGACTGACTCCCCTGCCTTCCGTTTTCTCACATTACCTCATGCGTACTGTCCAATACAGGATGCTCTGGGGCTGCCACTACAACCCGTCTTGATCTTTTTACATTTCCTACTAGCCAGCATCTAATGCCTAGCAAACTTAGATCAGATGGGCTTGGTGGCACCTTCAGTGTTTCTTTATCATTAAGGCTGGGTTATACGAAACGACTATCACATGAAAAGGCAAAACTAACTTAACATCTCAGGAAAATGAAGCCCTTTTCTTGCAAGTACAGGATTTCATCATCAAGTCTGGAAGATTTGTATAGCATACCCAGTCATCAACCGTTGGCTAACGTACTAAATGGCACTTCTACATATTTAACGTACAGCTCTTGATCCCATACATATTTAGGCACGGGCGTCAGTCGGTCAAAATCTCTATCTCTCTCTCTCTCTCTCTTTCTGTGTGTGTGTGTGTGTGTGTGTGTGTCTTGATTGCTTGTTCAAAATGTCCAACAGTTTTCATTATTAGTCATGCCGTTCAGTTATGTTGTATACGAACTTGTTTCCTGGAGATGACATTTATAAGCATTACAGCTTACAGTCAGATCCTATTCGACATGTCTGTTTTATCGATGTAACTTTATACGAGCTTTAAAATAAATATTGTTTAAACCAATGCAATATTTATATTCCACAATGCAACATTCTGTGATGTCCTTTGAGGTGTAATCAACACTTTAAAACATAAAATGCGTAATTTTTTTCTGGAATTTGCAGTTTAATGGTATTTAACAGTGCAACTTTTAATCGATAAATCGCAGATATTATAGTTCCTATTTTAAATTTTGATGATTTTGTTTTTCAAAAAATAAAAGAAGATAAATGTCTTTGAAAATGACGATCAACTGTCTCAACGGACACTTTAAAGACCATAAATCCAAGTTTTGATATTTCAATTATTATTGAACAAAACAAAATGACAACTAGGACATTATAAAAGCCTCATTAATATTCATGAGCTGTTTGGAAAGAAGATCAAAACTGCTCAAGTTCAAATTGCTTGAACTCGGAAACTAACGGGAATTTTTGCATGCAGTTGTCTGCATCGTAATCCTTAAAACAATGCCTTTAAGGTAATAATAGGAAAAGAAGTCTTTTCTATTTGATCTTTAAATTGCTATTGCTAATAACAACTGAAACAGACCGAATTTTCATTTTTGTATTATTTTTAGAGAACATAAGGGGTGACATTTCATTCTCTGCCTAGCAGACGATTCACATGAAATGCCAAGTCTTATTTTCTCTAAACAATAATAGTATAGATTATCTTGTGGTAGAATTTTGCTTTGTACTTTAAGGCGTTAACATCAGAAAAGCGGTCCTTCCTTTCAACACCTGTGAATCATAACACTTCAAAGTCTCATATTTTATAATCTGTGTTTTGCTGTGATGATTCACTGATTAGTTGGGAGGTCAACTGCTAGGACACACGTACATACGTACACATGTACGTACCTTACATACATACATACATACATACATACATACATACATACATACATACATGTTTTTCTCATATAAATGTCTGAACGCTCAGTATGCTGGATAATTTTCAGCAGACCACATTTTGAAAATGTTTTGACATTTTCTAGCAAATTTTCTCCTAAGGAAAATAGCCTTTCACAAAAGCCAAAGCCTATTTTCTGGGAAAATTAAGTAAGACATATCGTCCACTTGTTGTCTGCTGAATTAGCCCAGATTATGGTAAAGATCAAAGCCATGGAATACATACAGATCAAAGTGGCCCTTGGAAACACCGAGCATATAAAATAAATTAAGAAAATCGAAGACCACCCTTAGCAAGCCGATCCAAAGTAAGCCATGATATACATTGAAATAATGATCAATTTACGGTAAAATACTAATTTACAAACCTGTTAATCTACCATTGATTCTGTGACCAAATAATGCTGCTATAAGGTATACAAATGCTGAAAGATAACAAGCAGGGCGATTAAATTATCTCTTTTATCCTAGTAATTCATCTTTTTTAAACTCTTTCACTCCCGAGTTTCTTAAGTGGGCTCTTCTGTCTTTGTATTTGGACATATCCATTGCAGTAAATGGGGTGGGTGGGGTCGGTGGGTTCAATAAAAAATCAACAAAGAATGGCAAATGGTGTAGATCTTTTTGAGATGGCCTGTTTGCATAGGTATGTGTTTTAGTCTGCAGCTGCAGTGTTTAAAGAGTTAACAATAATGTTTAAGATTAGGCTGAACCAAATAACCGTTGTAATATCTAAATGTTGCAGCTGTTTCCCATTATGTTATGAATCAATTTTATTCTTTCACCACTGAATTTCTGAAATGGACTAATCTATCTCTGAATCTGGACACATTCTCTTTTGGCAAATATGGGGGTCAGACAAAAATCAATAATGAATGGCGAGCCATCTCATCTGGATCTGCTCCGTTTGCAAATGTATATGTGTTGGTCTGGAGGTATAAACGGGTGAAAGATTGAAATGTGAATAAGCTATCTAAATTATTATGAAAGTCATTAGTATATTTATTATTAAATCAAAAAAAATGGCGTCAAGTTCTATCAAACTTTTTATTATGTTTCTATCATTGTTTTATTATGTACAAAATGTAATAGCCCTCTTTAACACATTATATAAAATGGCTATAAAAGATTAATGACATACAATAGTAGGAGAAGCTAACCTTTACACGTTTGCAATTACAAGGTTGCTTGTGAAAGAATTATGAGACAATGGGTATTGAAAAAAGCATGAAAAAAAAAAAAAGAACTTATAATGACTATATACGAAAATGGTTTGGCTTGTCTACTCAAAACGTCATTCATGTTTCTCATAAACGCATATCTAGTTCAAACACTGCAATTATGTAGTCAAAGAAGATTATTGCTTTAGCTAATGATGACACCTCAATAGCTGACATGAAAATATTAAGCATAATTCGGTACGAATGTACATGTATTTTAAAATAGCTTTACGCAAAGAAGACTAAAAAAAAAAAAAAAAAAAAAAAAAAAAAAAAAAACAAAAAAAAAAACAACAACATATTTTCAGAATATATGCAACCAAAAATTATATTTTATGTGTCAGGCACTTGAATAAGCTCCTTTGACTCCAACAGATAAGGACTACTTCCTTAAGAACAATTCACCCTTATTTAATGCTGTTCATGCTTTCCATGCATTCTGACGATGTAGATCCCTATGTAAGTGTCTTATTTTTCATTTAATTCGTTTCGTTCCGTTCAATATTTGTTTCTGGAGGATATTAAATTATCTGAATTGGTTTATGCGTACTTTGTTCACTGCTTCAAGGATAATATTATATTTGAAAAAATATTAAAAAAAAGGGTAAGAGAAAAGTCCAAGGAGTACCACAATCACAAACCGCAGCCCTTCCCAGACCCCAAGAGGAAGAGGAAACCGACAAATCCAAACAAGCACAAATCGAACAAACGTACGAAAAGCACTAAGATTATATCTAATTTTAGAAACAAATATTTCAAATTTCTGCACATGTAATTTAATGCCAGTGACATGTACATACAATTATATTGATAATGCATGTGTATCAGACTCTGTACGCGCTGATACAAGTACTTTTAGTGGTTCAAGTGTTACACTGTTTTGACTCCCATATGGACTTTTCCCTTGAAGGGGTATTACAGCACAGACTATAGGTAAGGCAATTGTATATCACATGGCGTCATGGCTATATAACTTAAAGTCAGCATTTTTCAAACCTAATATACAGTACTAAACATCTCCATACTTCCCAAAGGGCACGTAACGTTTATACAACGTCGAATTACAGTGGATGCAACGTCATAGCGTTTACAAAACGTCGAATTAATTAGGGGATAACTGCATTCAAATTTGTCATTTGGGGAGGTAAATCGGCGGTTTTACGGTCGCAAATTACGTTTTACTGCTCCGCTGACGCCGCTGACGCGTCGCCGTAAAACGAAATTTCCGACCGTAAAACCGCCGATTTACCTCCCCAAATGACAGATTTGAATGCAGTTATTCCCATTCTAATGCATGTATTCTTTTTCCTGTTGAAAAACTGTACTATTTGCACAAAGCGACAAGTGTTGTGAGCTGCGTAAAACAAAATGCCGGCCAATGAGAAGCGACGTTATGTGATGACGTCGGATTTCCGACAGTATATCGCAGAATATACCGTCGCAATTTTTTTACAACTGACCGATAAACTGTGATTTATTACTCAACAAATCTCGCACAAGAGCTGATCTATTTCGATTCTAACACATAGAAAACGACGAAAAGGTTATTGTATCCTTCAGATTTTTCAAACTTTCCGCCATCGAATAAAGAAATCCCGCCAAAAGTTTTGACTGTAACGCTGACATTTACATGTATTTCTTACGTCGTTGAAGTGAGAAAAACAACGTTACACCGTCTAACGTCGTAGAAACTAAGACTGACGTCAGCAGCGTGTCGAAATGACGTTGGAAAGGCGCCACATAGCGTCGCGCGTTTCCGCCTAGTGATTTATTGCATAATATATCACTGAGTTTAACCATTGGCTATATAGGCGAGGAGTGTTAGAATGTCAGTTTAATGTCATGATGTTTTGACAACGTGAGTTAACGTTGACAAAACGTTATAACGTTGTGTGTGTGTGTGTGTGAGAGAGAGAGAGAGAGAGAGAGAGAGAGAGAGAGAGAGAGCATGTTAGGGATTATCAAAAGAAAAATTTGATCGTATAATATTATAAGGCAGTCTTAATCGACTTACTTGTGTTCTTGATGATGACATGCTAGAACATATTCAAAGGCCATTTGCAGTCATGAGGTAACACGAACGACGATAAAACTGAGTAGCATATACCCCGTTTCGCTCTTAGAATTCGGACAGGTAGACAGATCTGAGCAAACAGTGTATACCCAGGTATGATGCCGCCTGACAAACTTCTGTTTGCCGAGCATTCATCCACAGTTTTTAGACACAACAGCATGTAGTAAAATTGAGAGTTTAAAATTTTAGGACGTCTAGTAAGGAATTAAGGGATTCTAACCCTTGAAGCGCTAACCACAACTACAGAAGACGCCTCTTTGAAATAACTGCTTCAGAGAAAATAAGCTTGATATTCCATGTGAATCGCTTGTCTAATGTAATGTCAAACTCTTATTTTCTCTACAAAAATAACAACATCAATTTTATAATTTCGTTTCCTACAACTTAATTACATTCTCAATGCATTTACAAAAATAATAATAAAGTTAACTTTTGGGACATAATGTTGTTGATACTGCAATGAATACATTGATTCACACAACGTCACAAGAGTACCGTGTAATGCCAGTGACGGTAATGGGACGACGCCAATGACGCTGTAAATAGGAAAACTTCGTGCAATTGCCTTCTTGTTTCAATTTTTGTCCTCGAACCTGATGTTTTCGTCAAATAATGGATGGAAAATAATATAAGTAATAAAGGCAATAGGTAACAGTTCATTGAAGAATGAAGAACATTGGGTCATGAGCAAAGTTTAAATGAACCCCTTTGGGGTTCACTTACTTTGCTCATGACCCGATGATTTTCATACGTCAATGAACATTAAAATATTAATTATCACCTTAAATTCTAAAATATTCAGTGTAAATACGGTATGCAACTTACCTACACCTACCCCAGCGGCAGCTATATCAAGTCTGCTGTAAATAGTTACAGAAGAAATTCTTCTCACAGTATGAAGATCAATAATCCACCAGGGTGCTTCTTCAGCATTTGTTTTACTACATGAAGGTGTTGAATTCAAGTTAACACGACTGTTTTGGTCCTTTCGACCGTCAACAGCCAGACTGGCATTCCAATAAAATGGTGTTACAGTATTAAAATAACGATTCGATGTTGAAGATTGTTCTGCGGTACCGTGTAATGCCAAGTTAACTGAAACCATAAAGAAGCAAAGCATTGAGAGTATTGATGGTGTGCGTTTGTGTGTATGCCTGGTGGAGGCTGGGTGGCGGGAGGTGGGGGTGGGGGGGGGGGGGGGGCGAGGGGGGAGGGTGAGGAGCGGGTGTGTGTGTGTGTATGGGGGAGTGGGGTTGGCAAGATGATTATTAATGTTTAAGAGTTTTTTTTATGTTTTATTTTTTCTCCAATAATTTGTTCTGCTGTCTTCTGAAAGTTACTGTTGTACTACATGAGTGAATCGTGGAACTATTTTTCAGGCTCTGAGGATGCTTGAAAAGGACGCGAGCGCTCAAAATCACATGGCAGTGATCATGTGACCATCAAAAAGAAAGCGAAAATCATTATAGCCTATATAATAGAATACATAGGTATTCCTGAAATGCCTTTTTACATATTATTAATATATCATATTCCGTAAATGTAACGAATAAATATTCATTAAAGTACAAATATTAAGCTCATTTCAAAATATGAAAATTAGACGACAGGTTTGCTGCTTGTCGATAACAGTTTGGACTTGTTTTTAATGTCCTTGGATATATAACCATTTTGAGTTAAGTAGAAACTAAGGTCAGCCGAAATGATTTGACGGCTTTGCATAGAAATTCCTGAAATACTTTCTACAATACTATGAATACTCTTTGAAATTCCTTAAATGTGACAAATATACATTCATTAAAGTATTCGTATCAAGATCATTTTTCAAAATATGACAATTTGATAATCACTTTGGTGCTAGTCGATGACAATTCTGACAATTCTGACCTATTTTTAATACGCAGAGATACAGTTTGATAGTAATGTCAGCCGAAATGGTGATGTACTTCTGTGGGGTCTTCGTCCTCCAATATACTGCGAACAATGGTCTTGAAAGAAAAAAACAACAAAAAAAACAAAAAAAAAAACAAAAAAAAAACAACAAAACAAAACAACAACAACAAACAGTAGATTGCTTAACCCTTTTAAGCCTAGCGTCCCATTAATCGGACCATTGCAAACAGTGTAGCCCCAGATCAGACGCCGCATAGAGCGGCGTCTGATCAGGGTCTACACTGTTTGCATTAAGTACAGGAATTTCTATAACAAGTGATAATCATAAAAGCAAACCAGACACCCCTTAAATTGGAAATGGAAAGGTCCAAAGAATTATGGTAGAAGTCCATTTGGCATAAATGCGTTAAGATTGAATTTATACACTTTAAGGGGTTTCAGTAATGCTGTAAAATTGCTTTGCCTTCATTCTGAAAAGAGACCTTATCCTACTGTAATGTACCAGTCATTTGTATCCACGCTCACCCGCTCCCCCCCCCCCCCTGCCGCCCCCCCCCCCCCCCCCCCCCCCACACACACACACACACAAAAACAAAACAAAACAAGCAAAAAAAAAAAAAAAAAAAAAAAAAAAAAAACACACACACACACAAAAACAAAAAAAAAACAAAAAAACAAACAAACAAAAACACACACACACACGCCTACGGGGATGGGCTGGGACAACGACTTTCTCAAACCAAAGCCCCGCTAAAACCACTGCACTGTAGGGACAAATGAAAAGTAACAGCCCCGCCGTTTTCCCCCACCCCTGGGGACATGAAAAAGGAGCTGTTAAATGTTACAGGCCTCATATTGACCAAGCTCTTTATGCCTGAAATACCGGCTTTTGCAGCCGTAAATAGTCCTTGTAAATAGCATATACATGGACAAATCAAACTCTAAATGCCTGAAATTTAGTAAAAGCCAAACTCTGAAAGTCTGGAATCCTGCAAATGCCTAAAACATCTGAGGCCTGGTGTCAGTAGGGTGAATAGAGCATGACTACTTTATTATCTAAATATATGTTGCCCTACATTCGACAGTCTTTGGTGCAGGACATTTGCTTTCAAAATTGGCTATTCAGAATAGCTTCTCTTGTACATGTTCTTTTATAATTCAGTACTGTCTTAAATTTTTAACATAATTCACTATTTTGAAGAGACTCAACAGTGTTATTTAAATGTGGAGTCTTCCAAATTCATGCATTCGGGATGAGACATTAACTGGACACATCCGCTCCCGCCCCCGCCCCCGCCCCCACCCCACCCCACTCCACCCCCACCCCTACACTTTCCATGTGCAAGGAAGGTCACCCCCCTGTGCACGTTAAAGAACATTCGGTTATCTACGTAAATGGTTCAAAACTTCTAGCCTTCATCCTGCAGTGTTTGACATCCAATTTCATTAGGATAAAAATATTCAGATCATTCTGAAGTCTGACTGAAAGAGGAATCCAACTCCACTGTAATAAGTTTTCTTACAGAGGGATCCTATATTTTGATAGAAGACAAAATATAATTATGCCAGAAATATTAAAAAAAAAGCTGTTTATCAACAGACAACATAGGCGTAACAATCCGTAGCAACCAAATACTCGCCATTTTGGAGGTGTAAACATTGCATGGCAACCATCATTTATTCAATAATGAGGTTATGTTTTCCATCTTAATGAACTAGTTTTTCAAGAGAACAGTGCTCAACCTTAAACAGTCATCAAAATTTATTAACTATATACAGATACATTTAATCGGAAAAAAGAGAATATTTTAAAATTTCCTTTTTTTAGTTTGTTTGCTTATTTCATGGTCATTTCCAATCCTATTACATGGCAGGTCATATGCAAAAGCCATACATACAATGTATGTACGAAAATCAAGCTGGAACATAAATGAAGATAATCAATGAAAGGGAACTTTTGTTTAAAAGCACAGTTGCAAATATAGATACTGAGATTGATTTTCATACTTTTATAACTGGCCATCATCAGCATTTGTTTGTTTGTGTTGAGGTTTTACGGCCCAGTCAACCAAGTTGGGTCATGCTGAGCGCGGTCAGTTTGCATAACAACACTTTTACTGGGCAGGCTTTGTCCTGTAAGCGGTTAACCAGTATTGTGCACATTCTTTCGCAAAAAACTGACACCTGCCCTTCTTGAATCAGCGGAAGGGAGAGAATGACCGTAGAAAGTATTTCTTGATCAATCTCCACAAAAGAGTGTTGCCGACCTCGGCGGGGGGTCGAACCCGCAACCTCCTGGTCTCCAGTCGGACGCACATCCAACTGAGCCACCGAGGCCGGTTCCCTTCATGAGCATTGAGCGATAGCTAAAGTCCCTTGAAAAATTATTGCAGCAGGTCAGTCATTACGCTGTAGTTTGCCATAATTTGCTCAAAGTACAATTCCAAACAATCAATTTTATCAAAGTTCGCCGCTCATTACAATTTTAAAACTCCACTAAAATTAGTTTTGCAGAAACGTGTCTTTGGCAAGTGTCTGTCCCCGTGGCTTTGATAATATATGAGTTGCTTACACGACCTCATTTGACTTTATTTTGAATGGAGAAACAGATTTACTTTCCCTCTTTGCATTCACCATTATTTATATTTTTTATCGCTTCGTTGGATGGACGCTTATGGATTTTCATTTCATAATTTCTGGTCACTTTATGGGCGTGACCGCCTTTATTCGAATCTGTGAATTAGGTCAAGAAAATGTGCAACCTATTAAAAGGCCAAGATGAAAGGTTATATCAAAAAATGACCTTGGCAAAGTACCCTAAGGATATTTTCTTTAAGTCCTGTAATTTGTAGGACTTAGAATGAACAGGAAATTAAGGTTTATAAGGTTAATAAAGATTTGCTGCAGTCTACAAACGCTCGTTCCTTTACGAAAACACGCCTGTTAAAATGTATAGAAAATTTCATCTCTAAAAACTGAAAATTTTCAGATAAAAAAAAAACTCTCATATTTTTCACTTTTCTGCTCAAAACATAGATTGTGGGTACTAGTTAGAACCGCCTCAGCGAGGCGGTTCTAACGAGTACCACAATCTATAGTTTGAGCAGTTTTACTATATAAAAGTGCGGTTTAAGGGAGTCAAAATTATACAGGTATGTTTTCGTGATGATCAAGGGTCTTTCTAGATAGTTTAATAAATATATTTACTCAGAAAACCAAAAAATAACATGCTCTTTATTAACCATGTGTATTTAATGTTTGTGCAACCATTTAGACAGTGAGTTATATAGGTATTTAATGATAGAAATAGTAGAAATATTGTCCAGTCTTTGCTTAAAACAAAGAGACGGCAATATAAATGGCCGCCGCTTTCACCTTGGATTTTGTTGCGAAGGTAAATATCATGTGAATATCGGAAATGCCCAGATAACCGAAGTTGTCTATATAAACCTTGTCGATTGATTTCAGCCACCGCCCCTATGTGATTCTGTTGCACGGCTACGTTAAACATCTTGACAATTTGACTTCAGCCACGAAAATATATTACATCTATCTCCAGGGAATGTTTTCCAGCACTACAGCGTGAAATGATTAGCATTTTCAGTATAATTAACCCCTGTCTTAAATTAATTATCTAATTTTAATTTCGTAAAAAAGGATAGAGGGATGGGATGAGTATAAATATTTATAGAACTTTTATCCCTTTCGTTCTCTGTTGTAACGGCTATCTTGTTCTCGCGAGATCTTGTCGTTAGTGCTCTGATAAAAGACGGCCATGACACAGGTAATATACGCGTAAAACACGTTCTTTCTTCTGCAAGTTCCACCACTATAGTCCCTGCTATATTGGCGTGAAATCATAATCTCGGCTCTTACACGGCACTATGGGGACATTCAAAAAGTAATAACCCCGCTCATTAGCCCGGCCATCCCCGGCCCATCCCCGTAGGTGGTGGTGTGGGGGTGGGGGTGAAGCAGTGGATACAAATGACTGGTGCATAACATAAAATAATTTGCCTTCCTCGGAAACAATGTTCTTTTTCCTGTTATATTAGACCTCTTTTCAGAAGGATTTTGGTGTCCAGGTAAGAAAAGTACAGATGTCCACGAAGCACCACAATCACAGAACTTAGCCTACCATTGACACCAAGCTGAAGAGTAAACAAAATATAAAAACGACAGACAGCCCATAAGTTATAAGCCAATGAACGCAGGAAGTCCCAAAAACTGTTCCTTAAAACAATGGCAGAAAATCTTCAAACAATACTAGCCACCTTAAGTAAAATTACCTCTGTTGCCACTGATATGATACGCCAGCGTTACAAAGCAAACAACCCTTAACAATTTTGAAAAGGCTTCTGACTTATAAGTTAAATCCATTCCTTTCTTTAGACATTTGTCAGACACACCTGAATCGTCTGAATAAAAGTCCGTATTTTAGGCATTCAAAATTATCTTTGACACCAATTTCATACTGATTTAACGCTTAGCATGCTGAGTAAACTTTTCAGCAGACGGCATATTAAAATATTCTTTATTTAGAAAACCGGAGACAATTAGCATGGAATGTCAAATCCTGTTTTCTGTGAGAAGTAAGAAAAACATATATCAATATGTCAAGATATCAATTTGTCGTCTGTTGAATGAGCCCAGCGTGTGGTAAAGGTTGAAAGTCAGATAGTTGTTTATTAACCATGCTATTGGCAAATTTAGTAGACGACAAACTGACAATATTTGTCTTAATTTTTCTAGAAAATAGGAACTGAGACAATTTGCATGTTATGTTAGCTCCTATTTTCTAGGAAAAATTAGAAAAAAATATTTCAAAATGGCCTCTGCTGAAATGTTTACCCAGCATGCAAAGTGTTAAAAATTACCTCGTGGGAAATAACATGTGTTTTTGAAGTTAACCTTAAAGTTTACGACTCTCTTGGCTAATTCAGCAGACGACAAATTGGTGTTTTTTTTTGTTTTTTTTTTTTTCTTATGTAACGTGTGTGGGTATTATTACGACGTATGTGGGGGCGGGGGGGGGGGGGAGGGGGGGGGGTAACTTGGGGGTAATTTTGGTGCGGGTGTGCGAGCCAGTATTTCGAAACCTATCCCATTCATATACCTGACCTTTGAAAAACGGAGCCATTCATATACTAGATCATCTGAAATACTGACCCATTCATATACTGCCCGTCATTTATTGCTGGTAGTTAGACAAATAATGCAGTCAATACGATGAATATCAAGAGAACAAGTAGCGAGTGAAAAATATGTGCATATACCAGGATGTCAGAAAAAGTGGGGCCTTTCATATACCAATCAAGAAAAAATGGGTCAGTCATATAATTTTTGTCGAAAAAAGAAGGCCAATCATATATCCTGGCAGCACTGAAAAAGGGGGCCATTCGGCACGCACATCCGCACTATGCCATATATAGGAAGTTACCCCCCACCTCCCCCCCCCCCCCACACACACACCCCTCCCGAGAGAAATATACTGTAAGATATATAATATGCTAGTGAAAAAAAAAAAACAAAAAACGCAAGTTTTCTTTTGGAGTAGAATAATAGAAATACTTAGATGATTTCGATCAAACATTTTAATTATGTGTGCTTTGAACAATTTTGACCGATTTTTGATGAAAACTTTAATCCTATACTAGTTAGCATGTCCACAGTGTCGTTTAAACGTAGACAGCCTTATAAAAAAGTTATGACCCCAAAACCGATTTTCTTTTGTCATTTCCGCTAGTATATAAATATGTTTTCTTTGGGACTCCGATGACTGGAATGCAAGTAAGTGATTGAAACTGATTGCATGAACAACAAAATCACGGGGAATTACGAAAGTGTATTAAACACGATGATGGTCAAACCTAACGTATGGCAATCAGCACAACTTTACGATAATCAGCCCTCACTTTATCAGCTATCAATGTTCATAATAGCATGGTAAACTGACCAGCATATGTCTATACCACTATATGCTGCACCAGCGTCGGCCTAATAAATTAACCCTAGCCGTGTTAAGATGTCTACAATTTGTAATTGTTAAAAGCTCAACAGAACAGAGCTACTAGGATGGTTGAAATCCACTTTTCATCTCTGTGCTCAGCTCTACTATGATAACCAAAACAAAAAAAAGAACAAACAAACTATTAAGCTTTACCTGCCCGCTGTTCTTAGTTATTGCTACTTCGAAAGCAAGTAATAGACTAAACGCTCCTGGACCAGGAAATTGTAGATGTTTTACGCTACCAGGCAACCAAGTCACATAGAGGCAGTGCCAGAAAAATCTGGATTAGTTTTGCATTGACCCTGGTTAAAACGACCTCTGCGCAAGCGCAGAGCGTCAGTTAAAATAAGAGCTTTGAACAATACGTGTGTATTGTCAATGCACAATGTAATTTCACACTTGTTCAATCGTGCTATCAATCCGGAAGAGCTTGTAAAAGGAAACCAAAAAGAAAAACCCTTAAACCCGGTATAGGGCACCTCCTCCTCTTCGTCGAACACTAGCGGCAACCATATATTTTTTTTCTTGAATCTCCAACGGCCCTGGTTAGGTTCTTATGAATCTTCCGGCGACTCGTTGTTGTTAATTGTCGTAGTCCCCTTCCACTGACTCGCTGGACGCCAGTGAGTCCATGGCTGATTTGTCGGTGTTTCACCCGTCGGCATCTTGGTCGCTATCTTGGTCGGATGTCATTTCCGCCACATCACCTCCCCGAGGTGTGTCGTCCGATAGTTCGATGTAACAAGATACTCCAGTAGTTGTAGTAGAAGTAGTAGAAGTTGTAGATTTTTAACGTTGCCGGGCACCTGAGGCACATAGGGACATTGGTCTACTACAAAGCCCTGGTATTTATACTACAGTTGTTACTTTTATTGAGTGGGGATAGTTCCACAAACCCAGGACCGATCCGATATCCATGTAGCATCTGTGCCAAACCTGTTCGGTCAAATCAGCATGCTCTACAATGTGATGGCTGCGACATATGGAGTCATCGTACATGTCTTAACATGCCCAAGGACAAGTATTTTCGTTTATCAACATGTGATGATAACTGGTTCTGCCAAAAATGTATTCTACCTAATTTCACTGACTCTTTTTTTTTCAGTAGTGAAAATTCGATAGTCAGTGAATCTTCTTTCATCTCTGGGGATAATCTCATATCTGTACAAATCAACAGCTCAATAGACTCCTCGCACGATGAACCTTCCAAAGATGATCCCTGTGACATTTTCAAAGACTTTCGTGAACTAAGAGAAACTGATTATGTGCCACCTAAATATAACAGTTTAAGATATAAATTTAATGACTTAAAGCCTATTCTCACAGACAACTGTGTGACATTTTAATTATCAGTGAGACAAAGTTGGATGATAGCTTTAATGACAATTTATTTATGACAAATGGCTACGTTTGAGAGAAAAGACAGAAATGCTAAAGATGGAGGCCTGATTGTATTACATGTCTGATTTACCTTTAAGAAGGATAAGAAATTTAGAATGTGAGAAAAATGAAGCAATGTTTTTAGGAATGAAGCTAAAATATAGAACTTGGGGTATATCTGGTAATTATAGACCCCCAGCCACAAATGATAACAGCTTTGAATTAGATTTCAGCTCAAAACTTGATCAGATGTTTATCAGATATGACCATGTCTGTGTCATTGGTGACTTAAACTACAAATACTTGTATCTGAGAAAAGTCTGACCCTGCAAAATATTTGTGAGTCTTTTAATTTCACAAATATTGTTAAAAAAGAAACATGTTTTAATTGATGTTATATTGACAAATAGTCCAAATTATCCTTTTGATACCATAAATTTTGACTGTGGACTAAGTGATTGCCACATTATGTTAGCAACTGTTTTCAAGGAAAGCAGCACATCTTCCGAAAGGAGGACAAGTAAATTTCAGAAGTTATAAAACATTCAGGAGGCAGAGTTCAATCAGGACCTTCACCAGGCTCAATTGCACATAGCTGACATTTTTGATGATGTGAATGACAGCTGTTGGGCAGATCAGTCTCTCCTGATGGGGTTGTGAGTGAGCATGCCAATCTCGAACAGAAATATCCCAAAAAGGACCCCTCCCCACCATTTATGAACAGTGAACTGAGGAGAGCCATTTATTAAAACAAAGAATGCTCCTCAACAAATATAAAAAAGATAAAAAACAAAGCAAAACAAATAAAACTGGGAAGCTTATTGCAAGCAGAGAAGCTATGTAACAAAAATACGGAAACAATCCATATTATATTTCTTCGAAAGATGTAGTGGATGACCGAAACCCAAGGATTTCTGGCCCACCATATAACCTTTCCTCAGCTCCAAGACAGGTAAAACTGATTGTTACAATATTCTCATGGAGAATAATACTTTACTCAGTGACCAAAAAGAGGTCTGTAATGTTCTAAATGATTTCTACGTAAAATAGCCCTGAAGAGGGCTATTTAACTTTTATTTTAAACCGGTTGACAAAAAAGATGGTCACAAAAACTATAAACAAACTAAACCCCAAAAAGGCTACAGTATATATATATATATATATATATATATATATATATATATATATATATATATATATATATATATATATATATATAGACCAGACAGTATTTTAAATTACCTTTCCAAAATATTTGAAAATTTAAATCATTATCAGTTAAGTGAACATTTTGTAAATATTTTTAATGACTACTTAGCTGCTTTCAGAAAGGGCTTTTGCTGCCAGACCGCACTTCTGGGGCTTGCGGAGGACTGGAGAAGAAACTTGGACAACCAACTTTACGTTGGTGCAGTACTGATGGACCTGTCCAAGACTTTCAACTGTCTTCCGCATGATCTCATAGTGGATAAGCTTGAAGCCTGTGGTCTTTCTGAGTCAGCATGTAAATTAATGGCCAATTCCCTGTCAAACAGGAAGCAAAGAGTTAAATTAGGTGATAATTACAGTGACTGGTCAGAGATTTTTAAAGGTGTTCCGCAGGGCTCGATATTAGGGCCTCTGCTATTCAACGTCTTCATAAATGACATTTTTACTTCGTGAAAAAGTCATCCATATATAATTATGCAGACGACAATACTTTATCTTATAGTAACAAAGTCTTGCAAACCACCAAATTGCTTCTGGAAAATTAAAGTACAGAAGTAAATGGGTAGTTTGAGGACAACAA
Source organism: Anodontia alba (assembly GCA_964016985.1). Classification (NCBI taxonomy): domain Eukaryota; kingdom Metazoa; phylum Mollusca; class Bivalvia; order Lucinida; family Lucinidae; genus Anodontia; species Anodontia alba. The sequence goes on from OZ024826.1 coordinate 95,226,535, forward strand.
AATGCAAGCTAACCCAAATAAATTTCAAGCACTTGTGCTTGGAAAATCTGGCTTCGAAAATTGCAAAAGTCTTGACATTTGTGGCAGTTCAATTCAATGTGAAGAAACAGTTAAACTTTTGGATGTCACTTTGATTATATGCTGAATTTTGAAACCCATATAGCAAAAAGTCAGCTGGACAAATAAATGTTCTTTTTAGACTTAGTAACGTTTTAAACTTGGAAACAAAAAAAAAAAAAAAAAAAAAATATATATATATATATATATATATATATATATAAGTCAATTATAAATTCAAATTTGAATTATTGCCCTTTAGGATGGCATTTTTGTTCTAAAACTAGTACAGATAAATTAGAAAGGAGTCAATATAAAGCTTTAAGACTGGTTTTTAATTATTTTTAAGCTCTTATGAAGACCTACTAAAAAGGAGATATGTCCACTCTTCATAATAATAGGAAAAGAAGTATGGCAATTTACCTGCATTGGGTAAATTGTACTACCGGACCATACAAAGAGTCTGTTTGTTTGTGTTGAGGTTTTACGGACCAGTCAACAAAATGGGGTCATGTCGAGCGCGATCAGTTTACCTAACCACACATTTACTGGGCAGGCTTATTCCTCTAAGCGGTTGACCAGCATTGTGCACATTCTTTCGCCAGACACTGACAACTGCCCTTCTTGAATCAGTGGAATTGAGAGAATGACCGTAGAAAAGATTTAACGATCAAATCTCCATGAAAGAATGTTGCGGGGGTCGAACCCGCAACCTCCTGATCACCAGTCGGACGCACATCTGAGCCACCGAGGCCGACATACAAAGAGTCACAAGCACTTGTGTGAATCTCCAAAATGTTGACAGTGTTAGGCTAATCTATTAAGGAAACATGCTAAATAAGATTAGATGATACATGTATTGGGAATTAACTTCGGATATATTTTCGTTTAGTACAGGTATGCCATTGGCTTATTAGAATGTTTTTATTTACAGGAAACAAAACTAACATACTTAATCAATAAAGCGTTTAAGAGACCACCAGTTGCTTGAATCATAGACAAAATATTTAGCTTTTTTCGGGAACACAAGGGACCATCACGGAAGTGAAATTAGATTTGTCACACTTATTTTCTCCCTCCCCGCTCCCCACCCCCACCACCAAAAACAAAAAAACAAAAAAAAAAAACAAAAAACAAAAAAAAAAACAAAAAAAAAAAAAACAACAAAAAACAGAAATTGACATTTCAGTATGAACTGCCGAATCATATTTTCTAGGAAAAATAAGAAAAATATTCAGTATATATCGATTGTTGAAAAGTTTACCCAGAGTGCTAAGCGTTAAAATACACAAAGGACTTCTGCTGCCTAAACGATCCCGGTCTGAACTCTACATTTCAACGGTTAAGATGCCCGATACGAAGCTATTTATGGGTATTTCCCAAATTTTAACAACTGTTATGATGACGCAATGAACTACTCCATTTTTAATAAGCTTCAATGAACATGACATAAGCTTGAAAATCTTTTTTGTTATGGTTGACCGCTGATTCATCTAAATCCAGTACCAGCACGATATACTCACACCTGCATAAATCTCACCTGAAAAAAAAAAAAAAAAAAAAAAAAAAAAAACAACAACTTTAAGCTTAAAGGTCAGGCTGGTTTGGACTGAGGAGCTCAGAGCGACGTTTCTAAGCTTGAAAATCATATAGATTGAACTGTATAGCATCAATAGGTTAGTATATTTGATCCTCAGATTTTGCTGATACTTCAGTCAGTTTAGAGTAAGAATTCTGCCCTGCAGAATTAAACTTTATGTGTTTTTTTATCGTTGTCCAAGAATGGCTGCAGTTCGGATGGCGGGACATTTACAGTTTAAAACATAAAATCATCGATTTGTTTTATAGTAAAGTAAATTTGTTATCTCTTCAAGGATAATCTGTGTCCATTTATTGATTAGCAGACGATTTAGCAGGTATTTGTACGTTGCAATAGTCCGAGTAATGCCAGTCCAAATTGTATTAAAGTCATTGAGGGGTAATATTACTTATTCAGTAAATAGACTACCACAACTTACATGGAAAATGTCAACTGTCTTTAAAGTTTCCGTCACGAAATCATCGGACGGCACATCCCGAAGTGTTGTGATGGCGGTAACGACATTCAAGATAGCGGCCTAGATGCCGAAGGAAAAGACAACGACAAATCAGCCATTGACTAGCTGGTGTCCAACAGGTCGGTGTAGGAGACTATGCCTCATAACACCGAAGGAACCCGTTCGAAGTATAGTAGAGCCGAGTGAATAACTAACTAACGATCAACTAATCAACCGAGTTTCCGAAAGATCCATGGCTGGATGACCCTAAGAAGAGCCGTCGGGGTTGACGAAGGAAAACCGCGTGCTTGTTGCTTCTGTACGACGACGAGGAGGAGGAGGTGCCCTGTACCGTACAAAAGGTTGGTTGTTATTTTTGGTTTCCTTTTACTGCTCTCCCAGTCTGGTGGCATGATTGAGCAAGTGTAAGATTACATTGTGCATTGCTAATACACACGTTTTGAAGCTCTTATTTTGACTGACTGTATTGAATTCTGTAACTTACAGACGTGACCTTTTGCACGTGGTCCGTCGAGGTGCTCTGCGCATGAATTATGCGCATCATCGTTTCAAGCCAAGGTCCAGGTGAAACTAATCCAGATGTATCTGGCGCTGCCTCTCTGTGCCTCAGGTGCCTGGCAGTGTTAAAAACCTGACTGATTGATTAATTGAACTTTGAAGTCGGGAAGTACTATAGTGACCTGACGCAGTTATTTGTCATGTCTGAAATGTATGGAAATAGATAAAAAAAATTATGTGTTGCCCCCCTTCTGACAAGTCGCATTGCATGTTTTAAGTTCTTTTGACTAAAAAACGGGCCGTTTGGAACGTCTACCAGCTGACCAACGCTTTTGTTTCTCTGTGATGGATATGTTGAGGACAACATGCAATTATGAATGGAACATATAAAGATAAAATACTGTATGATCACTTTTAATTAAAATCATTGAAACGTGAATCGCCATGACACAAAACGTACATTCGGACATGTGCATGCAGCAAAGATATAGGTCAGTCTTCATGCGGACAACAAAGACTGATCAGCCTGCGTGGATGCGCAAGCTAATTTGAGTCTTCGTTGGGCGCACATGTCAGAGGTAAGTTTGCTTACTTTGTATTCTGTATAAACTTCTAAAAGTTTTCTTACATAGTTTTACATAGTTTTCTTACATAATTACGTTTTTACTAATTCTATTATATACAGTGTATATATAGCCCCATGTAATTATCTAAGAGTATTTGTATACTGTGATTATGAGGATTATCTTCTTGTATGTTTCATTGTAATTATATACAAAGTGGCAAACTGCATGTATGGTTGCTAACCAAATTATGGCTGACAGCTTTGCTTCCCTCTTTAATTGCACGGCGGTAGGTCGGTCCCAAAGGTAAATGACAGCTCACCCGCCCCCCCCCACCCCAACCCCCACCCCCCCCCCCCCACACACACACACTAAACTAGTCTTTCAGGAAGTCGGTGCCTGACTATCCATGTCTATGGTCGGGCTCATCGTAGCCCTGTTTGTGTTGTGCTTGTGTCTTGGCTTCAGATCGGCACTGAACCCTTTGCTTTGTTTCTTCACAATGTTTTTGATTATATGTGTTTAACTGTGCTGTTTCCCAGATGACGCAGAGGACAATTATGCGGACCGAACATATATTTGTAATTTGGAACTGCATCAGAATTAAGGGCGAAGTTTCGTGCAAATAAAATTAGTTTAAACCCCAAGAAATTTTCATACTTGTTGTCTTGCGTGTTCTTGTTTTTCAAAGGCAACAGTTTTATTAGGCTAGATCCTTTTCTGTTCTATGTATTTAATCCTTTAGACCGTAAATGTCATAGCCATACTTTCCCTCCCCAAAGACAGTCATCAATATTCATCAACATCTCCTACCTCGGTGCTCTAGAATGATAAAACAGTGAATTCTGTGAGACAGAACTTCATTTGTTTTCAATTGCCATCATCTAAATACTCATCATCTTTCATTTTCGTTTAATTACGTTCAGAAAAAAACGTAACTATTCTTAGAACAATTTAAATCACATGGAGTTACTTATCCATCACGTGACAGATTTTTTTTCATTGACAGATTTTCTGATTACGAATATCTTGTGAAAGGTCGTTGTATGACCGAAATCGGTCAATAATAAACACAGCCTGCTAAAACGGTCTGTTGTTGGTTGTTTATTTTGTCCATCCTTCTTTATCCTTTAGTTTTAGTTTTTGTTTTAAATATAAACATATGTATTCTCTGTTCAGTTTTTACCAGCTATCAATGAAAAGCTGCCTAAACTTTTCTAAACAACTAATGTAGCAACTTTATACAGGCAAGGTGCCAGGAGCGTCAGTCAACCAAAAGACAATACGGTACATGTTCCCGAACCCGATAATACCCGCATTATGTTTCACATCAGTTTAAAAATGGCAATTTCCACCGATTGTGTTCGTTCCGAGGCCAGGCATTAAACGTCTCGTGACGACAGCTGATCGCTTTGACACGCAAACGCGAGGCGAATTATTTCGATGGCTCCGGTACCACCATATTGAAAGCTGCGTAGCCGTGTATTAATAGCGCGTGATGTTCCTTGTTAATATCCGTTTTTGGCCGGTTAATGAACGGCTGTTGATAGCGTACAGTACTACATTTAGTGCAATAATAAATGTGGAGAAGTAAAAAGATAATTTGGATACCACTCGTATCTGGAGTTAACAAATCTAACAACAAATAAAATACACATAATATTTAAGTTTATTGGAACAACAAATTGTAAGTGAAACAAGTAAAGAAGATTTAGCAAGTACAAATGTATAAGTTTTAATTTATACACAAGAAAATCCTACCAGTATAAAATTAATTAATCATGATATGAATGCTTTCTAATTTACAGCCTTGCCCTCTACCCACTGTGAGTTGATACAGTTTCCATATCCTATGTGAGTATATGCAGGTATTTCATCAAGCTACAAAAGTATTTTTCACACCAAGGTATAAGTATGTATTAGAGTTCCTTATTAGCCGTGTATATCTTATTTAAATACTGGTATATATAATTGATATAATGTATGTAACCATTGAAGTTATTAAGAATCAAATTTTAGAAATATTCTTTAATGTAATGATTTTTTGCTAAACTAAGCTAATACTCAGGTTGAGCTTTGTGATCACCCTCTGTCCGTCGTCGACCATCGTGCGTAGTTCGTCGTCCGTTGACCATCGTCAACAGGTAGACTTTTAACACTTTAAAGGTCACAGTTTTGACCAATTCTTAATGAAACACAGGTAAACTTTTTTACACTCTTACGGTTACATGTTTGAAGTATTTATCATGGATATTGTTCAAAATATTTGTCTTGATGATTACTAGATTAAGTTTGAAACTTGGCTACCTGGAATAAAAATCTAGGTCACGAGGCCAAATCAAAGGAAAACCTTGTTAACGTTTTAAATAATCACTATGTATCTTGCTCAAAATGTCTGTCGTAGATTTCTGGGTCAAATTTGAAGCTGGGTTACTCAGGGTCAAATACTAGGTCACCAGGGCAAATCAAAGGAATTTATGACCGTATTAAGACTTTAGAGGTCATATTTTTGAAGTAATCACCATGAATCTTGCTCAAAATAATTGTCTTTCTTGGTCAGGTTTGAAACTTGGTCACTTGGGGTCAAAAAGTAGGTTACCAGACCAAATCAAAGGAAAACCTTCTTAACACTCTGGAGTTCACATTATCTTGAAATAATCACGAATCTTGCTCTAAATGTATGTCCTGATGAACTCTAGGGCAAGTTCGAAACTGGGTCCCTTGAAGACATAAAGTAGATTACTAGGCCATATCTAAGGAAAACTTTGTTAACACTTTAGCGGTCACCATTTTTAAGTAATCATCAAGAACCTCGATCAAAAGATTTGTCTTGATGACATCTAGATCAAGTGAGAAACTTGATACCTTAGGATCAAAATCTAGGTCACCAGATCAAATGAAGGGAAGACATTAATAAGACTCTAGAGGCCACATTCCTGAAGTAATCATTATGAATCGAGCTCAAAATGATTGTCTAGATGAATTCTAAGTCAGGTTTGATACAGGGTCACTTGAGCGTTATAACATTACGAAAACACGCCTATATAATTTTGACTCCCTTAAACCCCACTTTTACATAGAACCGCCTCGACGAGGCGGTTCTAACGAGTACCACAATCTATGTTTTTGAGCAGAAATATGAAAAATATCAGAATTTTTTATCTGAACATTTTCATTTTTTGGTGGTAAAATTTTCACTATATTTGAATAGGCGTGTTTTCGTAATGGATCACCAGGATAAATCAAAAGAAAACGTTGTTAACACTCTAGAGACGGTTCTAATGAATACCCACAGTCTATGTTTTGAGCAGAAATATGAAAAATAAAACATTACGAAAACATGCCTTTTCAAATATATAGAAAATTTCATCTCCAAAAACTGAAAATTTTCAGATAAAAAACTCCGATATTTTTCATATTTCTGCTCAAAACATAGATTGTGAGTACTCGTTAGAACCGCCTAGCCAAGGCGGTTCTAACAAGTACCCACAATTTATGTATTTGAGCAGAAATAAGATCAATAATGTATACCCCTGTAAACCCAAGTTTTACTATATAAAAATGGGGTTCAATGAGTCAGCTTTATATAGGCATGTTTTCGTGATGAAATATCAGAATTTTCATCTAAAAACTTTCAGTTTTGGTGATTAAATTTTCAATTTGAATAGGCATGTTTTCATAATGAAGATCACACAAGGCGCCTGCGTCTAGGAAAACTAACCTTTACAGCATTACTCTCAAAAACAGCAGACGATATTGTGTTACATTTTTCTTTTGCGAGAAACAAGGCACGACATTCGACTCAACTCGCGTGAAACGTCAGGCCTTATTTTCCAACACACACACACACACACACATACACACATACACACAATGCCGCCTGCTACAGGCGAGAAAAAGCGCATTCTGATCCGAGTCTGCATTGTACGCAAGAAGAAACTTTTTATCCTTGGCTACCTAAATTGCACCCAGTGCAGATTCTGATAAGTCTGCGCAAATGCGCATGCGGATCCGAATCAACACGGGGCGCACAAGTCCGATGCTTGTTTTTCTGAAGTTGCGGCTCATAGGTATAGACAATGTACAAATTATTAGTCTCTTATAATTGTACAGCTAAAACATTCATTTTTTTGCAAACCTGTACTTTTGTTAAGCAGCCTAATTTCATCACGAAAGTATACCTATATAATTTTGATCCCATTAAACCCGACTTTTATATAGTAAACATGGGTATACATTATTTTTCTTATTTCTGCTCAAAAATATAGATTGTGGTGCTCGTTAGAACTGCCTCGCAGTTAAAGCCGAGGCGGTTCTAACGAGTACCCACAATCTATGTTTTGAGCAGAAGTATGAAAAAATATCAGATTTTTTTATCTGAATATTTTCAGTTTTGTTTAGGTGAAATTTTCTAAATATTTGAATTGGCGTGTTGTCGTAATGAGACCTGAAATAATATGTTCCAGATAAGACACATTTTTGACAAAAATGTTTTCTTATTTTAGCGTATGTGGGTACTCATCAGAAGCGCCTCACAACATGTTTTCTTGCAGAAAAAAATATTTTCCTGATAACCGCACTTATCTGTAGCTATGTGAGAACTGCAACCACCGTATAGCTGTCAATAAGAAACATCAAACGCAAAAGAAAGTGTGCACTCTTTACTCGAAACAATAATATAATCATACTGGTTAGCAAGGCTATTGAATGAGCCAAAAATGACACCGTACATGATAACATGATAATATTCTATCCTTGGAGTTTCAGAAAGTGCACACTTCCTTTTGCGTTTAGAATATATGGTTCACTCTTTAAAGATATTAAAATGAGATCCCAGCTAGCATTCTACGTAAATCTACATCGGGCCGTCATCGGGCCGTCAGCTACCCTGACGGCCCGATGACGGCCCGATATAGATTTACGTAGAATGCTGACTGGGATGTGCCTTTGGTCATTAGTCTTATCCCTGATAAGAGAATGGGCACAAAAACCTGGTATACTGTCAATAAACGGTAGATAGAGGCCCGATAGGGATCCCAGTCAGCATTCTACGTAACTCTATATCGGACCGTCATCGGCCCGTCAGGGTAGCTGACGGGCCGATGACGGCCCGATGTAGATTTACGTAGAATGCTAGCTGGGATACTGACTTCCTTATCTGATCCATAGGTAATATCCCCTCCAAAGTATTTATTATCTCTCAGAAGACCTCTTTACCACCTTCTGCTGGGATTTTATGATCACATCATTATGCCTCTTGTATAGGGCCTAGGTAGGGGCAGTCAGTAGTGAGTGGTATCACTTTTGGTCCAAGTTATATCTTTAACAAATACAAAACACTTCAATGACTCAGAACAACGCTGGCTCGTTTACCGTGGCTGTTTCGAACTCGTTTTTGAGCCCCTAAGATACTTATCTGATATCGCAGTTAAAATACTTAGGGATATTATAGAGATTTTTATATCCCGCCACACGATAGTGGCGGGGTATTATGGTTTCACGTTAGACGTCCGTGTGTTCTTCCGTCCGTCAGTCGTTCGTCCGTTCTAATGAAATGGTGGTTATGTGAAAAGTGATTATATGTGACTATTTCTTTTAAGTGACCGTCACTTAAAAAGCTTTTTGTTATTTATGCCGAAATACATGTTATGTGACTACTCCACAAATATGGAAGAGTCACATAAATCATTTAGGTATCTTTGTCCATCATATGGACATCCGTCAATAATTTATGTGACGCTTGTCTAAAAAATATGTGACTTAAGGTTCTTATGTGACTCCTATTCATGCATTTATGTGACTGATCTATTCAGTAATTTAAGTGACCACTGATTTAAATCATAGTATCAATTCACTTGACTTATTATGTCTGAATTTACAATCAAAGTATTAATAAGTCACTTCAAATTTGAACAATGTCACATAACTACCATATCGTTAGAACATTTGAAAAGTCATGTAAAAACTTGAAGAAACGTCACTTAAAATAGCAGCACATAAACCCCATTTCATGGGTTCGTCCGTCCGTCCGTATTTCGTTGTCGGATGATAAACATAAATGGATTTTCAACAAATTTGGTATATGCATTGATATTGTAGAGATCTGGTTTGGGATTGCTCATAGGAAAATTTCTTCTACGTTTGACAGAGTTATCTGCCCGCGACACGATAATGGCGGGGTATTATAGTTTAACATTTTTATTTTCTTGTTTTATTATGAAAACATATGTTGTATGCACTCATTAAAATCGCCTCATCGAGGCGAGTCTAATGAAGATCGAAAAAACATCCCTGAATTACCCCATCTGCCACCTGACCTCGCGCTAGAATTAAACCTCAATCGCTCGAACTACTCATGCCAAGATGTTCGAGCCATTGAAGTTCAGTTGTGCTCCACAATCATAATGTTAGAAACGAACAGATATCTCGTTATTGTCTAAGGGTTTCTTTTCAACAACATCCACTTCCGTATCCTCCTCGTCTGTTAATGACTTACGAAGTGAAGACATACACAGTGTTTCAGTGATCGCCACCCCAGTCAGCTGTGTGATCAAGTTTGTGCAACTTCTAGCTCTGTCCCTGAAATGAAAATTGTTTTAATAAAATTCTGACAGGTTGCCTTTGCAAACAAAGAAAACATATGGATCTACACTGTTTGCATAGGTATTTGTTTTGGTCTGCAGGGCTGAAAGGGTATTAATATGACGCACGCCATGAGAAAGAAGGCTTTTCGGACTCTCCGTCGAGTCATTTTTTTAAGTGCGCATACCATCACGAAAACATGCCTATATAATGTTGACCCCCCTTAAACCCCATTTTTATATAGTAAAACTGGGGTTTACAGGGGTATACATTATTTTTCTTATTTCTGCTCAAAAACATATATTGTGAGTACTCGTTAGAACAGCCTCGCCAAGGCGGTTCTAACGAGTACTCACAATCTATGTTTTGAGCAGAAATGGGAAAAATATCATTTTTTTTTATCTAAAATTTTCAGTTTTTGGAGGTGAAATTTTCCAGTATATATTTGAATAGGCGTGTTTTCATAATGCCGGTCCTTTACAAAGAATTCATGCCTAGCTCTTTAGCTGAGCTTCGTTTTGGCTTACCAATTACATGAGTGAACAGAATATGTTCTGAACAGGCTACGCAGATGTGCAGGCTCGCTTGAACCTCTGCTGTATATATATACTATTTATATATACTATAAATGCTCTTTTCCCATGACGCAGCTTATATATTCTTTTAGACCTTGTTTAAAGGGAAATGATACACAATTAAGGGGAGAACGTTTTCAAAATCTTTTCAGCTCCCTTCTGAAAAGGTAATTACTCAGAAAGGACAGAAAATGCTACCAAGGATGAACAAATTCTTTGTTTTTAGATCAGACCTCTTTTCAGATGGAAAATGTTGTCCAGGAAAGCACTCATAATAGGAAAATAAAAGAAGATATCCGAATCATGAAGTACAGTCCTTAGGAGCAATTTCTCCTCTTTTCCGTAATATTTTCAATATATCTCTAACTTCAAGAGTCCATTTGTATATTTGTTGAATGTGGTTGTTCGAATGATTTTTTCCTCAATTCTGCAAATCTGATATGTCGAGGTACGGATATCTCGAAGTATTCAGAGAGTCCCTTGGAATTCGCGATAACGAGAGTCGACTGTATAAAGCTATTAATGCACGAACAAAGAAGAATTGCAATAGAGGAACCGGTTAGTAGAAAAGCTACTGGGATTGTGCGTGTGTGGTGAGGGGTGGGGGGGGGGGGGAGTGGGGTAGAGGCTTACAAGTCATACTCGTGCGAAACGTGGTCTTTAAATCTGATACTAATCTAAAGTACAAACCTCTTTGCGATCTGAAGACAGAAGACCCCAAACATGACCAAAATGGGCCCGATCACACTCAGGCGCCAACCCTTCGAAAGACATTGAGGAGGGGGTCATTAGAGGACAAACCCACCGTCGAGCCATTAAAGAGGGAAACAAAGTTGAAATGCAAAGGTCATCACAAATATTGTGTCCCTCGCACAATATTGCAGAAAGTCTACCAGAATGATCCATTCACCTAAAAGCATCATTACATTAAACCATTAATGCCAAATGGACTCATCTACCTAAAATCTTTTGATAGGTCCATTCTACATAAGGGATGTTTGGTTAGTTTTTGTTATTATCGTGTTTTGTAGAAATTTCTGAACTTAGTGTAAACAGTATAGACTCTGATTAGACGTCGCGTTCTCGGCGTCTGATCTGGGTCTACATTTTTTGCCAATATTCCTTTCATGGGACACTAGGCTTAAACGGATTAATGATGACAAAAAGCTTTTCTGAGCCAATACATGTGACATGCACCATCGTCCATGTATCCCAGTGAAAACTCAAGTAAAGTAAATAAGTAAACTCAGTTAGTGATACAATCAGATTCACATCAAGTTCTCAACACCCAAGGGTCAGGCAGACTATGCAACTAAACAGCCACAAAAAAACATTAAGACAGTCTTCTTTGACTGCCCATTTCGATTTCAATTTTTATTTGTACCCTTGGCCGTTCTATACTTGGATATAGTCTGCCGCTTCGGAGGTATGGGGAAGGTGGGTGTCCGTAGAACCATACTTCTGACCCCTCCAGAACGGGTTTGCTGCAGGCCGTTCCTGGGCGGTATGGCTATAGCATTTCATCTTTCTTCGTTCGTTTTTCGATGTGCTGTTATGTGTTTTAATCATTTTTGCCTAGCGTCTCATAAAAGGGGCATTACCAAACAGCATAGATCCATACCAGATCTTATCTGAGTCTATACACTGTTCGCCTTAAATACAGGACTTTTATAAACCACGGTGATAATAAACAACAAACAGACGTCCGTTCTGTTGGAAAAGAACCTGTCCAAAGAGTTGAAGTAGCACAGTCCATTCGAAATAAATGGGTTAATATCATTGATCCGTTACCCGGTACTATGGGAGGACTGATTTTCATATTTTGCCTTTTTTAGGTATATCCGTGTATGTTCATTTTTATCAGATTCTATGCAGTTCACCTATAGCCGTCTAGATTCATTAGCTGTCCACAGCGCGAAATTGAGGATTCAGCTTGGACTACGAGGATACATAACTCTAAATAAGACGTATATTTTAACCAAAAGTAGGGATTGTTTTCTTATTTCTGCACTAAACATTTGCTGTGGTTACTCACCAGAAGCGCCTCGCCAACGCATATTACCTTGAGCTATGAGAAAGTTGCAAGCTGTCAATAAATTGTGTAAGGATCGGGATCACTTTTTCATGTAAGTATTTATATTAAATCTATGGTAAACAACTTTATGGTAAATAAAACGGTAATAGTTTCAGCCTCAGTATTGAAAGTTTGCATAAGATGATTAATGATCGTGATCATGTGTTATGCATAAATAGCTACGTTAAGAAGTCAGCTCTTCTATTAAATGGTGATAGCTTTACCATCTATATTGAGAGATCATATCAGTATAAAAAGGATCGAGATCAAGAATGACAAATATATACTTTGGTACAACATTTCATCCCGAGTTTTTGGCATGGATTCTTCCATATCTGAATTTCGATACGTTCATTGTTTCAAATAAGGGTTTAAGTTAAAGGCACCATATTTCTCAAAAACAGACATTTTGTTATCCAAGAAAGTTTGAATAAATTGATATGTGGTATTAATACAATCATAAAATGTGGCACCTGACAGCCTGTAAAATTTCAGTTAGTCTCTTGGTTTTGAAATGAAATGAGTTTTTGTCGTATCTCTGAATTAATATTGCCAACATTAATTCAGAGATACGATAAGAAATCATTTCATTTTTGATCCAGTTCAGAAAAAAAAAAGAGACGAACTGAACTTTTAGAGGCTGTCTTACAAATACTTACGTTTGGAATTAAACGGAAAACAAAATAGTTATAGCTTTATCCTTGATACTAAGAGCTCTCATAACTCTCTTAACCGTTACAATCATGCATCATATGTGCATACTTACATGTACATAGGAGTTCAATGATAAACAAAGTACATATTACATTAGAAGTTCAGCGCGATAAACAAACTCGTGGATGCATATTATCTGTAATGCGAACTCTCATCATTATTATAACAGTCGCGATTCGATATCATATGAACATAACTGCACTGGAAGTTCAGCGCGATAAACAAACTCATGGAAGCGCCATCTCGATGTTGAGAGCTCTAACAGTTGTGATAAGGTGTCATATGTACATGCTTTATGTTTTACGTAAAAAAAACAGACAGTTTAATATGTATTAACATTAGGAGATAGCGATAAACAAAATTGTGATAGCTTCACTCTCGTTACTGAGAGTTCCTATCGTTATAATGAAAGTGACCGGATATCATATATACATACTTACGTTAGGTATTTAGCAGTAAAGAAAACAGTGACAGCTTTGCATTCGATATTGAGAGCTCTAATAAATATGATAACTATAGTGATCAGCAATCATATAAATACTTACGTCAAAAATTCAACGGTAAACAAAATGGTGATAGCTTCACCCTCGATGTTGAGAGACGTGAGTATAATGAGGATTGTGATCAGACTGGCACTAGGAATCGACGGTATAGCTAACGTTGAAACGGCTGTAAGTATCCTGTAATAAAATATGCCAAAGTTATTCTAAATGTTCGTGCGTCGCAACTGCTTAATGCTTTTATAGCAAACAATTTTGATTTTATTTCTACTAAACATTGACAATGCAGAAAATATTTCTGATTTCCCGTTTGCTTTCCTGTATATCAAGCCCCTTCTAGAAAGGGGCGTACCCTTAAAATAAAAATAAAATGGATTTCTCCAAAAGGGAGCAAATTCTTCCTTTTAGGGTAGACATCTTTTCAAAAGGGGCAAGGCAATTTTAAGTTTTACTGTATAAAAGTGGGATTAAAGGGGTCAAATTTATATAGGCGTGTTTTCGTGATGAAAATTGAAGAATTGTATTACGAACGGTCTATAACTAGCTATAAGACAGAAAAGCCCCTACAAGATTCAAGCAGCAGTGTTTACTTTCATGGGTCTTCAGAATGAAATATAAACAAACATTCGCAATCATTAAGTGAGAGTGAAAGGTCTCCTGGCATCTCGTTCCGTATAGAACAGCTCCATCAAAATCTAGGCCGTATCAGTATCACTTCCGGTGGAGAGAGAGAGAGAGAGAGTAACCCTTTGAGTTCTGCAGGCCAATCCATTACGAAAACACGCCTATTTAAGTACTTTGAAAATTTTACCACCAAAAAATGGCAATTTTTCAGATAAAAAGGTCTGATGTTTTTCATATTTCTGCTCAAAACATAGATTGTGGGTACTCGTTAGAACCGCCTCGTCGAGGCGGTTCTAACGAGTACCCACAATCTATGTTTTTGAGCAGAAATAACAAAAATAATGTACACCCCTGTAAACCCCAGTTTTACTATATAAAAGTGGGGTTTACGGGGGTCAAAATTATATAGGTATGTTCTCGTGATGCCATATAGAACTGTTGCTAACTTGCTTTTCGTAATGAACCGTCATATCATGATCCACGGTGTTATCATTCATTTTCGTTTTTCAATTCTTAACTGCACTAATGCACATTTTCAAATCAGAAACCCAGAAATGAAAGTATTAAGGTGTCTTGAGACAATTTTTGTGACCTCCCTCTTTGCTTTCTTGCACAAGACTTCTGAAATGGGGACTACTCCAAAACCAAAGCCTCTACTCGTAGAAGTTGACGAATTCTTTCTTCTACAGTAGATCTCTTTTCAAAAAGGAATCAAAACAACAACTTTGATAGAGCTGCCTCCACTGAAAGCTCCCCTTAACCTTGATAACTTTCTTACCTTTCATTTGACTATGACCACATTTGCATCACAATGTATGGTTTGTCACGACAATGATCACAACTGCATCCGAATGCATGATTTGTGACGATTATAATCACATTTGCATCATAATGCATAGTTTTTCACGATCATGATTACGTTTGTGTCAAAATATGGCTTGTTAGGACTTTGATCATATTTACATCACCCAGGATGCTTTGCAGCGATCACGACTGTGGTACTCCCAGGATATTTTCTTATATACTTTGCTTGTCAAAATTATGATCACATTTGCATGAAAATGTCTAGCGTGTCACAACTATGAGCTCATTTACATCATAGTGAATGATTTGTTACGATTATGATCACATTTGCATAGCAATACACGGTTTGTCACGATTATGATCACATTTGCATTACAATGCATGCTTTGTCACAATCATTATCACGTTTTTTATCTGAATGCATTATTTGTCAAGATCTGGATCACATTTGCATTACAATGCACGGTTTGTCACGATAACACATTTGCATCGGAGTGCATGCTTCGTTAAGGACTTTCTTTTCGGATTGCATATTTCTCTAACCTTGCTTTTTTCTTCTACACAGCTGATCAGAAAGGAAATATGGAGGTTTTCAGGAAAGCCCACAACCACGAAATAAAGCCTTTCAAGGCACCGTGTGGGCCGCATCAAGCGAAAAGAAAGTGCCTTCGAGCATGCACAAAATGTGCGGATTCACATCACCCTGCACGTGCGCAAAGTCTCATCCGAGCATTTGCTCTACATTGAAACTTTCTATAATAATCGACGATTTTATCTGTAGACAGCGAAGGCCCTGATCAGAATGCGCCTCAGCGAAGTCTGATCAGGGCCTTCGATGTCCGCATAGGCCCGAAGACACGTTTTCACATGGCTCGGCCCATGTAAGAGTGAATGATCTAAACGGCGATGTCTTTCCTTTTCTGGGAGATCCATTTTAATACAACAAAATCAAGTGACAAAGTTATTGCCCTGAAAAAGTATCTATTCCCTTAACCTTTTCATCCCTAGGTATCTGAAGTGGACTCTTCTAGCACTGATTTGGATATGTTCATTGCTGTCAATAGGGGGTTTAGTCAATATAATTCACAGAATGACAAACAGTTTAGATCCTGATGAGACGTCACGTTATGAGCCGTCTCATCAGGATCTACACTATTTGCATAGGTGTCTGTACTGGTCTATAACGTTAAAACAGGGGCGGATCCAGGGGTTAGATTTGATTAAAATACTCTACGTATTCGGGTAGACAGGCCTGAACAAACAGCGTGGACCCAGATCAGACGCCGCAGAACGCGACGTCTGATCAGGTTCTACACTGTTTGCCACACACCCAGCAATTTAACACATTTTCACATGTAGTAAAATAGACTTGTTGAAGAGAAGTACATGTACAAGGTAAAGAGTAAGAGGTGTGAATCTTTAGGGTAACTATGATATCCTAAATTTATCAAATTTTCTACAATTTCCCGTGAAAATGGAATTTTGAGTCAAAGGCGGGTTCGACTGAACACCTCGACCCCCTCTGATTCCACTCCTGTTGGAAGGATTAAGGTGAAATAAGAGGGAGAAAACACTTACACTATTAAAATAGTATTGGCGGCATTGAGGTCGAAGTCAATGAGTTGAATAATAAAGATACAGGAGGCGCTGATGAAGAGAGCACTTCCACATCTCCCTATTGTGGCTGATATAGGGGCCACAAACCGGGATACCCTCACGTCTATTCCAGCCTTCTCCTCCAAACTGCGGAAGCTTTCAGGTAGAGCAACCATTCTGAAAAACATATCAGTACATTAAAAATGTAATAACTCAGATTTGAACTGGTTTTTGAGTCCCTAAGAAAGTCTTCCGATAGCTAAAAAAAAAAAACATTTCGAGGGTTGAGCGCAAGACTGACGTAAGTCAGATGGTTATTTTTCTCCAAACTTAATCTCCTCACCATGAAGGCGTAATGAAGATTACAACATTTCTTTCTGTAAACAATGAAAATTAAGGTGCCAGTGCTCGTATGAGCAATGGCACCTAAATTTGCATTGTTTACAAAGGGGTCAAATTTGCCCCTAAACAAGGGTTTCAAAAATATGTTTGAGTTACTACAGTCTTGCGCTCAACCCTCGATTTATTTAGGGATATTTTAGGAATATTTTCTTATTTTATCATGAAAACTTATGTTGTATGTACTTATTTGAATCGCTCATTGAGGCGATTCTAATAAGTTACTCAACATACCATTTACAGTAGAACCTCGATAATTCAAATTCCAATAATTCAAAATTCTCAATAATTCAAAATCATTATGAAGTCCCAACTTTAATATATGTATGCATTTTAACCCTCAATTATTCAAAGTCTCAATAATTCAAACAAAACTGTCTGGTCCCTTGGATTTTGAATTATCGAGGTTCCACTGTATAATAGAACAAAAGGATATCCCTCATTTATTCTCATTAGCTTCCTGTCTTGGCGTTATGGTTAATCCTCAGTGGCTCAAACTACCTATGGCTAGAACACACTTCCATGGTCCAAAAAATACGTTCAAGCTATTGAAGTTCAGTTGTATGGCTGATTCTCATATTATCGTCATTTCTTATGTTATTGTCCCCGTCCCACTCCTACACCACCCAATCAATGAATAGTACAAGAAAATATATCACATGTCAAAGCAAGTTATGAGGAAAGTCCTTTTAAAATAGAAGTCGTAGTTACTCATTGTAAAAATATTATTTACAAACTATTGTAAAAACTGCATTTTTCCGTTAAAGAGAGTACCCCTGATGGTACACACTTACAACAAAATGTAAGATTTCAAAGTGAAAAACATAGGGAAAAATGGCAGTTCTGTAGAATAAAATAAGAGAAGGTAAACTAAGTTTGCATTTGGTATTCATTTTGTAAAATGTAATCGTGATGACCGACAACATGAAAGCCTTCCAAAATGCTCAAAATTTTGCACAATCTAAAAACTGTCAAAATGTGAGATTTCCTTTATATGGTTTGAAGACATTGATAAATTTAGACACATGCGTGGACCAATTTTGGCCTACGTTATCACCATATGATGCGTAACTTGAAAAATAACTAATGCAAGTTCTGTAGACACATTCCGCAAACAGGAAAAAAAAATGCGCCATTACGAAAACAAGCCTATTCAAATATACACCAAATTTTACCAAGAAAAAAATGATAATTTTCAGATAAAAATTCTGATATTTTTCATATTTCTGCTCAAAACATAGATTGTGGGTACTCGTTAGAACCGCCTCGATAGATTGCGAGGCGGCTCTAACGAGTACCCACAATCTATGTTTTGAGCAGAAATAAGAAAAATAAAGTATACCCCTGTAAACCCCAGTTTTACTGTATAAAAGTGGGGTTTAAGGGGGTCAACATTATATAGGCGTGTTTTCGTGATGAATATCAGGCTTTGCGGCTTGTGCAGGTTGGTTTGAGCCTTCGATGATCGAATATAGCAGACGGGTTCTTCTTCTTTTTTGCGTATCATTTGTAAGCTTGATGCCCCTTTCAACATATTACAATCATTAGAGACAATAAATGGATGGTAATGAAAAGCTATGTGCAATGAAGCGCCGTTCAGCCATGAGCGGAATTCCGCCCTCAGCGCATTCGAACACGAAACCTCATAACTCTGGTGGGAGCGTTTACCATTCAGCTGCCTGGGCCCAGTTGTTCAAAATATTGTAAGCTTACGATCTCGTTAATGTCAAACTCATTAACTATTGTAGGTATTTTCAATCACATTGAATATTCTAAGCTTAATAATCTCGTTAGCAAAAGCTACTCACATTTTTCAGCAAAAGATAATACTGAATTTGCCATTTCAAGACAGATATTTTAACGTCACGTAAGCTATCAACTTCGTTATGTTTTAAACGACTGTGCCTGAACTAGTGGGAGGAAAAAAAAAACTTACGCTGATACAGTTGCGAAGACAATCATTGTAGGATGAATTATTGCCAGTAAAAATTTGTATGGATTCTGCCTTCGAATCACGAGGTATATGATCGGTATGACGACGAACACCCACACAGCCTGGCTGCCGATAACTGTCGCTGTATATATTCCAAGTTTCCGGAATTCTTCTTCGAGATTTTCCGTCGTCGCAATTGATTTTGCCATCAAACTAGCTACGCCCACAGGAGTTGTCCTAAAACGAAACGTACACTACATTGTTGAAATCTGCGTTTAAAAAAATAAAGTGAGTTAGTCTCTTGCACTTCTAAATGCAGCCCCTGTTAGCAGTCGTCAATAGGTACTGGGATCCGGGGAAAACGTTCGAGATCGTTTTTCACTTCTGAACACAATCCTCGGTATATATGTAAGCAAACATGAGGCACAATCTATACACATAGCTGAGTAACTGAGTAATAAGCAGTGTGGACCATGATCAGAAGACGCATTATGCAGCGTCTGATTTGGGTCTGTACTTTTTGCCCATGTCTGTCTCATCAGGATCTACACTTTACGGGAATATGTTTGGACCGAGATATCTACTAACTAGAACCAGAGGATGAGTAAGTCCAAGGATTGGGTAGACCAATGCCGAAACTAAGAGGTGAAATTGTTAAATTAGGTGTGGATAAAATATACGCCGTGCTATTGTGAACACTAATGAATATCTGTGATAGAAATTTCAATGACGCATCGGGCAGCACTAGCGCACGGGATAGTTCGAGTCGAGACTGACTTGTAAATTACTTTCTTGCTCTGCTAATGGAAGGGAAACACATCTAACAAGACTTCTATGTACATGTACCTGCGCATACGATATTACTTCTGACTGTATTTTTTTTCTACCATATGTGTGCTTATCCTTGCTAGCATCATTTACTGGAGATGAGCACAGGATGAAACAGTATAGAGCGATGTCATGGCTACTGCTGTAGTAATAAAGCTCTATCCCAGTAAGCATTCTTTATAAATCTATAGCGGGCCGTTATCGGCCCGTCAGGGTAGCTGACGGGCCGATAACGGCCCGCTGTAGATTTATAAAGCATACTAGCTGGGTTGTTCCCTTCGCATCCAAGTAAATGTATAAATGCCATTCCTAATATGTTACTTACTTAATTGAAGAGAATAAAGTTGTGTCTGTCAGTCTGTCTGTCTGATAACAACTTACCATATCAACACTCTCATTATTTTGAGAATGATTTCCATTGCAGCCTTGAAGAAATCGAGGAAAGGTTTTCCTTTTTCTTTCATAGCGCTGGTTCCTACTCCAAATATTGCACTGGCAATGATCAAACCTGTAAGAAATCACTTAATACTGAGCCGGAGACCTTGGTTGCACTCGAAAAACCCTTCTGGCGCAACAAAACTGACGAACAATGTTCAACACAGGAATATAATTTTAATGCATTGACCCAGCTAGCATTCTACGTAAATCTACATCGGGCCGTCATCGGCCCGTCAGCTACCCTGACGGGCCGATGACGGCCCGATATAGATTTACATAGAATGCTGACTGGGGATATTAGTTTTTCAAAGTTATTAAAACAGTTAAATATTGGGCCGCTCCAAACGAAAACGTGTCTTCGGGCATACGCGGACCGTGAAGAGTCAAACCAGTCTGCGCAGCCACTCAGTCTGAACCGAATTACTGGTCACTACAGAATACATACATGGCGAGTAAAAGCCCGAATGATACTTTGCGCATGCGCAGGATGATATGACTGCGCATTCTGCGCATGTTAGAGGGTATGCTCGCTTGAGGTGGTCTGAGTATTCAATTTATTGTTAAGTCTCATTAACAAGAATAATGGATGTTCAGGCCATATAAGATAGCTTTACATTGTGATGCTTGTGGCAAACGCTCCACAACTCACAATTTTGGTTTGGGAGTCGTAATGTGAGAAAATATACCTCAAATCAGCCTGGACAACCCACGTAGTTGGTCAGAACCATCTCTATTTATATTTTGGAAAGGTCTATTGCCAATCGACTGGCAATAGCCGATTTACGTTAAAATCGCTAATGCCATTCGACTGGTAATAGCCGATTTACGTTAAAATCGCTATTACCGGTCGACTGGTTATAGCGATTCTTACGTAAATCGGCTATTACCAGTCGACTGGCATTAGCAATTTTAACGTGAAATTGCTATTGCCAGTCTTTTGCGAATTTTTATTTGTTATACCAGGAGTCGAACTGATGTGTTTGTATATCTCACATGTTTCGAACAGTAAACATGATTGTTGTACGATTTATAATTTGTTGATACATATTCCCTATCTAGCACATGGTTTAAACAACATGCAAAACTGGACATACGGACGGACAACTTGAAAACAGTATTACCCCCTAAACTTCGTTTGCGGGGGTATAAATAAGAACTCACTTCTATCTAAGTCTGTGAAGTTGGTTTACGAGTTACGAACGTTTTGAGTAAAGATAAGATCAACCTCAACCGAGAAAGAGAATCATTGAATTATTTCGTAAGATATGCTGGAAAAACCAAAGTGTTAAGGAGATACGGACATACGGACGGACAATTTGAAAACAGTATAACCCCGTAAACTTCGTTTGAAGGGGTATAAATAAGAAATCACTTCTATCTAAGTCTGTGAAGTTGGCTTGGAGTCTGGTGTCTGGAATTCGATTTATTCCGTATAAGTATCGTTTTGAGTAGAAAAAAGATCAACCTTATCCGACCTGCTGCAGTGAGGCAATTCCTGCATTAAGACTTGCTATAAGACGTGCATGTATAAGTGAGGTCTTATTTGCTGAAAGAAGGAAACAACGTAGACAAGTTGATAATTTTACATATATTTGCATTGAAACAACAACAAACTTTAAGCATTTTAACTAGCTGATGTTTAAGAAAGAAATCGGGCAATACATGTATTGCATTTAAATGCGTAATCTGGGGTTTTCCTAACTTTTTCTGCCGTCTGCTTTTCTAGACAGCGAAAATGGAACCATTCAGAGCAACTGGTGCACTGAACCATTTCGCTGTCGTAGAGGCCCCTGCAAATACAAAAAAAACTGTTTTCTGTTATAATGTCTTTTTATTCCTGCAATTAGTAGTTATGCTAAACGGAAAGTTGGAAAATTCTTGTTTTGTTAGACAATCGATGAGGTGACCCCGAATTGATTCTTGCTTAAACAGTAGTTTTGTGGGGTTAAAGCCTAATCCTAAAGCTACTGCAAAGGCAATGGCAAACAAACCACATTCAGTTCCTCCGGCTTGACGTTGCACGGGGATGATATTGAACTAATGTTTTTGCCTGATGGTTTTAATATGTTTGCTATTTGTAATTTACTCTCTTTGTCAATATCGTTATAAAAGCTGTCGAAAACGTTTACGGTCTCTTCTTGACAGTTAAGATTTGAAATGGTCAACCAATGCCCTAGGCCGGGACTGCCGCGATGTAAAATTTGTATCATATCATTTTCAACTTTTTTGAAACTGGTGACGCGTTCTTTATTCAGAACAGATTGAAAGCCTTCTATCTTTGGATCAGTGAACTGTTTTTTCATTAGAAATTGCGCTGCATCTATAATTGTGTCATTTAGCATTTATCTATTTTCTATGTCTGCTTTGTCATTATAATGTAGAGTATGCTTATCAACCTTCAATTCATTCAATTACAGCCGAAGATAGTTATAAAGACAAACATATACGTTCAGCAACACAGTTAGGTAAATGCACCCGTACTGTCACAGTGAAATTGCCCACATTTTCGATCAGCACAAGAGATCAAAATCAATAAATAAATATATAAATATAACAAGCATATACGGGGAAAGATTAAATCTTTGTTTACGATTATGACTGGCAATAAGTATTTAACCCGAAAACCGCTATAACCAGTCGACTGGTAATAGCCGATTTACGTTAAAATGGCTAATGCCAGTCGACTGGCATTAGCCGATTTACGTTAAAATCGCTAATGCCAGTCGACTGGCATTAGCCATTTTAACGTAAAACGTAAATCGGCTATTACCAGTCGACTGGTAATAGCCATTTTAACGTAAATCGGCTATTGCCAGTCGACTGGTAATAGCCACACAGTATCCAATGATTCAATCAACGGACAACGAACGCCCTGCGATTCCGCAGGTTATCTCGATATTTTGGCTGCATTTGGATAAAAACTGTTTCCTTTTGATTCATGTACTCGGACATTCGAAAATTTCCGGTTTTGAGCGGAATAGGCCGAATTGTAAAGGGAACTTACTGTTAAGAACCGAAATTGAAACCCCGACTCAGTGAACATTTTACATTTTGAGATTCCGGAATACATATTCTAAACTTAACTCCTAACCGTATTCATTAGAAAACACGAACAAGTCTATCTGACTACAGTTGACTCTCGCTATCTCGAACTCGCTTATCTCGAATAACCGCTTATCTCGAAGTGAAAATCTGGTCCCTGCCTAAACATGAAAATTTAACAACAGGTAAAAATATTGTGGAAAAGAGGAATTTTTCCTCTTTTCCACAATATTTTCAATATATCACTAACTTCAAGAGTCCAATTCATATATATTGATTAAACGTGGTTAATCGAATAATTTTTCCTGAACTCTGCAAATCTGATATGTTGTGGTACGGATATCTCGATGCATTTCAGAGAGTCCCTTGGAATTCGAGATAACGAGAGTCGACTGTACTTTTTATGTTTCTAAAGGTTCCGACTGTGTATCGGATAATGCTTTTTGGATCGGCACTGTTTGCTCAGGCATCTGTCCGAATATTAAGGGTATGGAATCACCTCCAAGGCATATAACTCTCGTATGGAAATCATTACCGCCCTTCTCACTCTCATCTGGGACTGATTCCTCTGGGAGCAATCCCTGCAAACAGCTCTCATTTTGTAAAGATTCCAAATATGAGGAAACCGCCTCCTGTCTTCACAGCTATCTTATTTTGTAAAATGGCGACAAACTCTTTTACCATATTAATCAAAGCATTGACAGCACTGGTGGGTCGCTTGTCTTTGAGAGTAGGCTGGGAAAATGGTCCTGATCGGGGTTTTAAGACTCTTTAATTTAACCCTTAATTGCCTATAATTTAATAATAATAATAATAGTAATAATCGACTTTATTTATAGAGGGTACACATTTAGTAATTTAGTACTAATCTTCCATGTGGCCCTCTTTTTTCCTGGGTAGAAACCAGTACTAAGCAATGTGGATAAAGTCTCTGGTTCAAGGAAACAACACTTGCTGTTAGTGGGGATCGAACCCGGTACCTCTCGATCTCGAGTCCGATGCTTTACCACTGCACCACAGCGCTCCACAGCAAACAGTGCAGAACCTGACCGGACGCCACGTTCTGTGGCGTTTGATCTGGGTCTGCACTGTTTGCCAGTGCCCATGTCTAGGTTTCACGGATCGCCCTCTTTACTACACTTCACTCTGACGTCACAGTCATAGCCACTATTAATAACCGTTTCCTGGATTTCGTAAATTCGCGCGTTATGACTTCATTAGTCAATGATAATCACACGGATAACAACCTTAAGAAAATTGTTGTGTGTGTGTGTGTGTGTGTGTGTGTGTGTGTGTGTGCGTGTGCGTGCGTGTGCGTATGTGTGTGTGTAAACGATCGACCAAAAATGGATAAAAACTGCATATTTACCTAGAATATTAGGAGAACCGGCTGTTCCTACATATTTTCTTGAGATCTCTCGTATAACTTCTGTTGTGTTGCCAATTGTAACGTTGACATTTTTGTACTCATATTTTGTCAGTGCCTGAAAAACAAAGTATTATCGCATGTACTTAAATACTGACATACATGCCTAAACAAGCACTGAAGATCCGGATATTTGATCAGAGTCTACACTGTTTGCCATTCCGTTACAATCTGTCACTATAATACATAGCAGTTGACGCTTTAGAGAAACATAGAGTTAGCTGCATCTATGCAGTTGTACCTTAAGTACATACAATCGACTCTCGTTATCTCGAATTCCAAGGGACTCCCTGAAATACTTCGAGATATCCGTACCTCGACATATCAGATTTGCAGAGTTCAGGAAAAAATAATTCGATTAACCACATTTAATAAATATATATATGAATTGGACTCTTGAAGTCAGAGATATATTTAAAATATTGTGGAAAAGAGGATTTCTTCTCTTTTCAACAATATTGTTTACCTATTACCTGTTACGTGTAGTGTAGCTATGTACAGCAGACAGCAGACAGGTGAGCCACGCTATGGGGAATGTGCCGTATGCTCTTTTGTAAACGGAAGGAATTTGCTCCCCATTGGAGCAAAAATAGACCCCTTTTCAGAAGGAGCTTGGGTTACAATAAAGTATTCAGGAAGTCACAAAATTGTCTCCCTTGTAAACATGGCAGAAAATCTGTCGTGTCGATCTAGCCCCATTCTCCCTAAGCTTATAATTCACGTGGCAGATATGTGCTGTAAAGAGCCATCCATTCGAAACCTCAGTGTTCCAAACAAAGAACACACTGACGCAGGGTCAGTTTTATTATTGAGTCTTTTCATTAATCGACGCTGTAAGCCTACAGCTTTTGCAAGAATATCCGTGATGCTTACCTTCTGAAAACACGCTCCAACCAAATTATCTGGAACAATATGTCTGAAAGAGTTTGAAACGTTGTTTAAGATACACCGTGTTTACTCTACAGACAGGTAACCTTGAGCAAATAGTGCAGCTTGAGCAAACAGTGTAGACCCAGATAAGACGCCACAGAACGCGGCGTCTGATCAGGGTCTACACTGTTTGCCACTCATCCAGCAATGTTTTAGATACAGTT
Organism: Anodontia alba; assembly: GCA_964016985.1. NCBI lineage: Eukaryota > Metazoa > Mollusca > Bivalvia > Lucinida > Lucinidae > Anodontia > Anodontia alba. The sequence goes on from OZ024826.1 coordinate 95,252,339, forward strand.
AGATATAGTTAAATGGACTAGTTCACAGTTAAGGACAAGTATGGTTAGGAGTTAAATAAGACTATTTTACGACAACACTTAGAAAAGTGTCTATCAATAAAGATGCAGGTCAGCTAGCAAAGCCATATGCTCTGACAAGGGAGTATACTGTATACCGATACATTCAATATATTCAACAGTACCTATTGTTTTGTAAGCGAACAGCAAAGGCCCTGGTCAGATTTTGTGAACAAGCAAGCTAATCTGAGCTTTGCTGTCCGCATATGTCCAAAGGCACTCTCAATTTGCGCGATTTAAATACAAACCGAGAGTTATCCCTAGCTTGCAAACGCGCACATTTACTTATCCGATATGCAATAGTTTTTTTTTATAGCAGCATATTTCACATTTTTATGCACTCTTCCCCTCAAATTTGACTTTGGGTGGATGCAAAACTCGCACCGTCCCATCGCCCATGTGTGTGTACGTCTGTGTCCAGGTTGCATGGTGTTGCTAACGTAACATACTGAAAGTTTTATTTGTTCTATATCATAAGAAGCTTGACTGTCATGAAAAGATTATTCAGGTCATGGGCCTTATGCGAATAAAAGTTACTTATGCTGGTATCTATTTTTTAAGGCTAGTTTTGGTATTTTTATGTCTGCTTGCTATGAAATTCAGGGGACCTGGTACACGGTTAGATGGAGGTTAAATTGCTTTGACTTCCTTCTGAAGAGGGTCTGCTATGAAAGGAAAGAATTTGCTTCCATGGGGAGCAAATTCTTTCCTATTAAAGTAGACCCTTGTCAGAAGGGGCTCTCGTGAAAGGAAAACATAAAGGAAGTCACAACAGTTGCCTCTTTTCTATAAAATGACAAAAATGTACTGGGTGTGTCACATCCTCTTAAAAAAACAATTTCTGATTCTTATGCATCTTTTAACTTAATTTTTGTATACTTATCTATTTTCACTTGCGTGTATTTCAGACGTGTATTTTCACATGCGTATAGTAATATAAAATAAGTCTGTGTGAATGACTACACCTCAAAGTGCGAGCAATGTAAGTTGATGTATTCGATTCCCCTTGCAAAGGAGGCCACTCAAACAAAAAATAATTGGCTTTATTCATAGATGAATACTCTTGAAAAGTTCTGTTCTTAAAGCAAAAATACCTCAGTTGAGTAGGAGGGGTAAATTCTTTCCTTAAAAATAAACCCTTTGAGAAAGGGGACTACTATTTTAAAATCCAAGTATATTCCCTTCGAAGTGTATCCATTTACTTCAAAGATTTTAAGGTTTTTTACAATCTTGCGCTATAAATATAACAGATTGTATCTTTCGTGTGAAACGTTTCAAAACCAGTAAATTTTAATCTAAATGCGATGACAGGTTTAACTGTGACAAATCTCTTTTAAAGCTGTAAAGTTCTATTTGACTGTAAAATTTTTCTACAACTTTATATGCCTAAATATTTATCTTCAAAGGTATATTGTTCAACCGCGGTAACTTTGATATATATAATAATGTTCTTTTTTCATCTTTGAATGCATTTGAATGCATTTTTTTAGTTATAATAAATTCTATTAACTCATCTATTCAGAACGCGGCGTCTGATCAGGGTCTTCACTGTTTGCATTAATAACAAGAATTTATATAAGACACGTTAATGATAAAAACTGACCAGACACCACTTATACTGGAAATGGATGGTCCAAAGAGTAAAGGTAGAAGAGTTCACTCGGCAAAAATGGGTTAACCAGAAACTGATGCACTTTTAGACGTAACAACTCTGTTAAAATTGTTTTACCGCCCCTCTAAAAAAGAGTTTATTCTTAAAAAAAAACAAAAACGTTTGCTCCCTTGCGAAAGTAAATTCTTCCCTTTTAGAGATGACCCCTTTTTGGAAGGAGAGAGATTTTGGTGCAGGAATACAATTTACACAGCCTTAAAAGTTGTCTCCCTTTGAAAGAATAACAGTATATCTACCAAGTATATCCCATGAAATGCCATTTTTCAACAGCAATATGTTTTTCACATTAACTTGTTTTATGTCGTACATGTATATTGTATGATAAGTAATGTATAATATGTTAGGTGAGAAGGTGCAATTTCAGGGAGGGGGGGGGGGTGAGGGGGACAATCTGTAAAATTAACTTTTGCACCTTCCTGAAAAGGACTTTGCTCTATAATAAAAGAAGACTTTGCTATCACATGGACCGAGGGACCAGGGCTCTGCCGCTCCCTGCATGGGGGAGCAGATTCTTTCCTTTTAGAACAGACACCGTTTTCAGAAAAGATTTGTCTGTGCAGGAAAGCTGACAGGGAGTTATAAAAGTTGCCTACCTTGTGAAAATGTTGGAAAATCTTCCAGGTATACATGTATCCAGTCCTCTGGAAATTCAAGTTCTTTGTTTTTTCAGGCTTCCATAAGTCAATAACATGTTATTGAGGACAAATATCTATGAAAGAAACTTAACTCTTTCGGTGCCAAATTTCAGACGACATTCGTCGTCTGCTTTTTTTTTTTTTTTTAAATAAACTATCGCTTGGAAAGAAGTTTATATGTAAAGTTGAAAGACTGAATATCAAACAGCATAGATCCAGATGAGACGGCTCATTATGAGCCGTCTCATCTGGATCTATGCTCTTTCCAAAAACCTATTATTTTCGCCCGTAGCAGCGAAAGAGTTAAGAAAAGTATTTCATGCACCCGAGTTAGATATTTAGAAGTTAATGCACTCGAAGTTTAACATACAGAAACTATTTTCCGAGAAATGCAAATCTTATAAATGTACGCGGGTCTCAGAGCGGTTCAAAATAGGATCGCGCCAAGCGAAAACGTGTTTTCGAAAATATGCAAAATGCACAGATTCAGAGTCATTTCACGCATGCGCAAATCTCGTATGGGCATTTGTTATCCATTGATACATTCTAGGATGTCCAAAGATTCTGTTAGCGGACAGCGATGGCCCTGATCAGGCTGCGCGGATGCGCAGGCTGATCTGGGTCTTCGCTTCTGCACATGCCCGAAGACATGTTTCGCGGCCCAATATATGTTTTAACCCTTGTCATGCTGAATAAATTAAGATTCCACGCCCACTTCTAATTTCCAGCTAATCAGATTACTTGATCCGGGCTTTTGATAGAAATTCACATATTTAATGACAAACAGTGCATATCCAGATCAGTTGGCTACACTGATCTGCACTGTTTGCTAAGACAGGGCATGTCGTGTTTAGCAAGAGAAAGGTTAAAATAATATAACTTTAAGTATTGAAATCATATTACCTCAAGAGGTCAGCAAATATATCTTCAGTTTCCATTACATCTCTCTCTGTTTTCTTAATGTCGAGGCCACTTTCGAGACTTTCACCTAAAAATAATAACAGTGTATAGATTCAGTTTCCATTAAATCTCTCTTTAGTTCCTCAATGTCGACCTCGCTTCCGATACTGTCATCTAAAAAATAGTGTATCGATTCAGTTTCAATGAACCTCTCTTTGTTTTATCAATGTCGACGTCACTTTCGAGATTGTCATATAAAATAGTAACAGTGTATCGATTTAGTTACTATTAGTCTCTCTTAGTTTATCAATGTCGTAATCACTTCCGAAACTTTCATCAAAAAATAGTAACAGTATAAATCTTCAGTTTCCATTTAGGTCTCTTTATGTTATAAATGTCGAAGTCACTTCCGATACTTTCACCTAAATTTAGTAACATTGTATAGCTGCAGTTTCCATTCATCGGTCTTTGTTTTATCAATGTCGCTTACGATACTTTCGTCTAAAATAGTAACAGTGAATAGCGGCAGTTTCCATTAATCTCTCTTTGTTTTATCAATGTCGAAGTCATTTCCAGGTACTTTCATCTAAAAATAGAAACAGTGTGTAGATTCAGTTTCCATTAATCTCTCCTTGTTTCATGAATGTCGGTGTCACTTTAGAAACTGTCATTTAAAAATAGTATCAATTCAATTTCAAGCAATCGCTCCTTGTTTTATCAATGTCGACGTCACTTCCGAGACTTTCATCTAGAACTCGGACCTAATAATACGTGTATATTGGGTCCAAGTCTAGAAAAAGTAACAGTATATAGCTTCAGTGTCCATCAATCGCTCTTTGTTTTATCAATGTCGAAGTCACTTCAATCCGATATTTTCACCTTAGATTAGTAACATCGTATAACTTCAGTTTCCAATAATCTCTCCTTGTATTATCAATAAAGAAGTCACTTCCGTTACTTTCTCCTAAAATGTTACAGTATATAGCTTCAGTTTCCATTAATCTCGCTTTGTTTTATCATGTCGAAGTCACTTTCGACGCTTTTATCTAATTGATTGATTGTGTTGGGGTTTAACGACACGTCAACCCTTGAGGGTCATTTTGTGTCGTCTCCCAGAGAAAGGGAGAAAAGAGATAGAAGAGAGAGTAGAGGAGATGAAAGAGAGGGACAGGGAAGAAAGAGGAACAGGAATGAAAGTGAAGAAACAGAAGAAATAAAAACATTCCCCCTCTACCCTTACCCACTACAAGGATAGCAGGCCTTGCCAAACTGTAAGCCAATATCAGTTGGACGCCCCAGTGATGTAAGATACACAGCACCTTCGCACCACCCGACCACCCCGCGCTTTTATCTAAAATTAGTAATAGTGTATAGCGTAAGTTTCCTTTAATCTCTTTTTGTTTTATCAATGTCGAAGTCACTTCCGATATTTTCACCTAAAAATAGTAACAAGTGTATAGCTTCAGTTTCCATTAATCTCTCTTTGTTTTAACAATATCGAAGTCACTTTCGTTACTTTCACCTAATAAATAGCAATAGTGTAGATCAACTGTTTCCATTACATTTCTCTTACCATTGTTGATGCCACTAAAAATTTCACTACTGATCTTAACCTGTGCTGTGGAGTATTAAAGAAAATTGTCTGAAAAAAAAAAAAAAAAAAAAAAAAAAAAAAAAATAGATGATTTAAATAAAAAATCCATTTATGATTTCCTAAAGGTGAAAAATATCGGAAGATCACGATATTTTAATATGGGTTTTATTTTAAGCTGTACTAAAATCAACATTCTCAGAGACCTTTATCATTTACTTCGGCTGTAAAACTCATCACGAAAACACACCTATATAATTTTGACCCCCTTAAACCCCACTTTTATATAGTAAAACTGGGGTTTACATGGGTATATATTATTTTTCTTAATTCTGCTCAAAACATAGATTGAGGGTACTCGTTAGAACCGCCTCGGCGAGGCGGTTCTAACGAGTACCCACAATCTATGTTTTGAGCAGAAATATGAAGAATATCAGAATTTTTTATCTGGAAATTTTCATTTTTTTTGGTGGTAAAATTTTCAGTATATTTGAATAGGCATATTTTCGTAATGTGATCTGTGTTTTTTTTTTTATCCTGTCTGCATCATACGTTTTGTCTGACATATCATCGTAGTTGAATCGTGTGTCTTTGCAGCCATACATTTCATAGCAACTTATTTTAAGGGTTAATCATGAGTTCGTGTGCAATCTTATTTGGCTCAGAACCATTGCAATGAGATATGCTTTTTTAAAATTACGTTTCTGTCTCAAAATTATTTTATGCTTTGAACAGCAGGTCTCTAAGACAAACCATCAGATGAAAATTAATTATTTTTCACAGAACGTGGACAATTTGAATCAGATATCAATGGTATATATTTTATTAAAAAAAAAAAAAAAAAAAAAAAAAAAAACGTTTTAGAAATTAATAGTATTAATACTATCATAAAATGTGGCATCTGACAGCCTGTAAAATTCCAGTTAGTCTCTCGTTTTTGAACTGGATCAAAAATGAAATGATTTTTGTTATCGTATCTCTGCATTACTGTTGGTAACATTAATTCAGAGATACGATAAAAAAAATCATTTCAGTTCAAGAAGGAGAGGCTGTCAGGTGCCACATTTTATGATTGTATTAATACCATATATCAATTTATAAAAATCTCTCTTGGATAATAAAATGCATATTTTTTAGGAATATGGAGCCTTTAATTTACAACCAGAATGTTAAAATTTCAGCTTTCAATTTCGGAACCTCTCTAATGTGCGTGCACAAAGTTAGGCTCTGGAATTTTTTTTCTGTAGGCGATTTTATAATGGCAAATGTTTTTTTTTTTAAAAACTATTTCTGAAATTTCAAACACATTCATAAGCTGAACTGCTTCAATTACTCAGAATTCAGGCAAACCCCTCATTTCACCGATTTGGATCGTAAAACGGGTAGGGGAACCCGTGTATAAAAAACTATTAGAAGTTCATGTAATGACCGGCATTGACAGTGGCCTAGCATATACTTAAGAAAGAAAGGAAATTTATGTCAGGAACACTCATTGCTAATTATAAGCCAAACTTGTTATCCATAATCTGTTAAAATAAGTTGTTAAGCGTCGTTTCGTTTTTTTCGGTCGATTGTTGACAATCCAGCCTAAGTAGACATGCATCAAAATCTCTTGAAGGTTGTTGTCCACGTGATTATCATTGACCAATAAAATCAAACCACGCGTTAGACGATGAAACCCACAACCTGTTGTCTCCGAACCGAACTCTGTTTTAAAAACCTAGACTGGGCTTAGTGCTGGGGTATTGGCAAACAGTGTAGACCCAAATCAGACGCCGTAGTGCTCGGCGTCTGATCAGGTTATGCACTGTTTGCTTAAATCACAAGAACTTAAGGGTTTAATGAACCAGTCTTAAGTTCCCGTTCAAGACCATTTTCCCCAGGGACAATCGACCCAACAGCGCAATCTGGCAAGGCCTTCGTTGACCGCATACAGTTGACTCTCGCTATCTCGAACTCGCTTATCTCGAATAACCGCTTATCTGGAAGTGAAAATCTGGTCCCTGCCCAAACATGAAAATCTAACAACAGGTAAACGATATTGTGGAAAAGAGAAGAAATTGCTCCTAAGGAGCAATTTCTCCTCTTTTCCACAATATTTTCAATATATCTCTGACTTCAAGAGTCCAATTCATATATATTTATTAAATGTGGTTAATCGAATTATTTTTTCCTGAACTCTGCAAATCTGATATGTCGAGGTACGGATATCTCGAAGTATTTCAGAGAGTCCCTTGGAATTCGAGATAACGAGAGTCGACTGTACGTCAAAGCCACCTTTTCGCACAGTGATGCTCAAAGTAGAAATGACACAAACCTGGTTTGACGATTAAACAGAGAACTGCGCCAACTATTGACAGTATAATGTTCGTTACCAGTATCCATACCAGACATACAAAGCTGATCTTGCCATTAGAGCGAGGTTCGATTGACGCTGTACCTGAAATAATGAAGAGAGAAAGGCGGTTACAAAATTAGTAGCATCTCCTGCAATTTTGTTTTACCATTATATCAGTTTCGAAGAAATGCCCTACCCAAAATGAACTACCATAATTATGGAAGCAGTTTGGTGGTTTCGGTATCATTTATTTATCTGTTTATTTATTTATTTATCTATTTTCACACCTTGTATGTTACTTACCATCTGTCAAATATTTTATGCTATGGTTCTCTGGCAAACCGTATTAGTTCTGAACTTACGGATGAAAGCATCCGGTCTCTTCTTCTCAATTTTGTATTTTGTTATTTTTGATTTATTGATTTATTGTCCCCCGCCTTTTCGAAGAAAAGCGGAGGGACACTGTTTTCGGTTTTCCGTGGTGCGTGGTGCGTGCTGCGTGGTGCGTGGTTCCGAATTTTTAGTAGGTACCTTGTCCCCTTAACTCCTCCCACAGTTTTTGTGCGATCCTTTTGGAACTTAACAGGGTCTTTTAAGATGGTCTGAAGATATGCATGTGTTTTTTTTTCAGAATCCTGAAATTATTTTTTTATCACTTTTTACACATTTTGAACTTAGACATTTTTTGAGTTCTAATATTACAGAAGTGTATAAGGAGTAGGTACCTTGTCCCCTTAACGCCTCCCACAGTTTTTGGCCGATCCTTTTGAAACTTTACATGGGCTTTTAGGATGGCCTGAAGATATGCATGTCTTTTTTTCAGAATCCTGAAATAATATTTTATTACTTTTTCCGCATTTTTAACTTAGACATTTTTTGAGTTCTAATACTACAGAAGCGTATACGGAGTAAGTACCTTGTCCCCGTAACTCCTACCACAGTTTTAAGCCAATCCTTTTGAAACTTTACAGGTGCTTTATGGATGGTCTGAAGATATGCATGTGTTTTTTTTTCAGAATCCTGAAATTATATTTTATCACTGGTTTCCTGCTTCAATACTTAGGTAAGTGATACAGGACCAATGGTCCTCTGGTTAACTTGCCCATTTTTAACAGCTCAAATAAAAATAAGGCGGGGGACATAAATTCCCTATGGAATTTGCTTGTTGATTAATTGATGTACTGATTTATTGATTTTTTTCTTATTATTTATCATTTTTATTCCTTCACTTCTGCTCCCCAATGTCATATGCATGTACGCCCTTAGACTTTGTACAAGTATTAGTTTGCACCTCTTCGATATACGAGGGTAGTTCAATAAGTTCGTAGAACTCGGTATTTTTCTATACAATTCAAGATTTCTTTTTTTCATTTTTGTGCAGTGTAAACCTTTGTCAGTTGAATGATAACAGCCGTTCAGTCAACACGTACATTTTTTGCTTTTACTTTTTGTTTGAAAACCTATACCCATAGGCAAAAATGGAAAGTCAGAATATTGAGTTCAGAGCAGTCATAAAGTTCCTCACTAAGGAGGGTGCAAAGGCCAAAGAAATCCATCGGCGCATGACTGACGTGTATGGTGATAGTAGCCCAAAGTATTCCACAGTGGCAGAGTGGTCAGCAGAATTTAAACGTGGGCGAGACTCCTTAGAAGATGACCCAAGGCCAGGTCGCCCTGCTGATGTCATCAGCCAGGAGATGATCGACTGTGTTGAGAGACTTGTGCTAAACAATCGCCGAATCAAAGTTGCCGAACTTGCTTCAGAATGTGGTATTTCTAATGGAAGTGTTTACACTATAATCCAAGAACATTTAGGCATGTCAAAAGTATCTGCCAGGTGGGTACCCAGAAACCTGAACATGCAAGATCGTCAGCAAAGGGTGGAGTCAAGTCAAGAACTTCTGGAAGTGTACAATGCCAATCCAGAAGACTTTCACACTCGTCTTGTAACAGGAGATGAAACTTGGCTTCACCACTGGGACCAAGATACTAAAAAAGAATCCATGCAATGGAAGCGCCCTGGCTCACCCCCACCTAAGAAATTTCGTTCCCTAACCATCAGCCAGCAAGGTAATGGCCACGGTGATTTGGGACTCCAAAGGGATTATATTGATAGATTACAAGCGTGCTGGTACTTCAATTACAGGAGAATACTATGCCAATGTCATTAAACAATTAAGGGTTGCTATTTAAGAAAAACGAAGGGGAAAGCTAGCTGCTGGTGTCCTTCTTTTGCATGATAATGCCCCTGTGCACAAGTCCAGAGTTGCACAAGCGGCTATTCGTGAGTGCAAGTTCGAGCAGTTAAATCACCCGCCATACAGTCCAGACCTGGCCCCAAGTGATTATTCTCTGTTTCGAAATTTGAAGTCCTACTTGCGTGGAACGAGATTTCGGGACGATGATGAGCTCAAGGCTGCTACAGAGGCTTGATTTGAGGACCAAATGGACGACTTTTATTTCAAAGGCATAGAATGCTTAAAAGAAAAGTGAGCCAAATGCATTGAAGTAAAGCGGAATTATATTGAAAAATAATGTTGAAACCATATTCCAATCTGTGAGTTAAACCCCGAGTTCTACGAACTTATTGAACTACCCTCGTATCTCAGTGAGATTTATTTATATATTATGTTTTTCTGTCTCTCCTTTTCCTGTATCTTCTCCTTTATATACAAGTAATATATATTTACTGAATATTATCTGTCACAAACCGCCATGAGAAGTAAATTAATAATTTCCTCATATACAGTCGACTCTCAGATTTGCAGAATTGAGGAAAAACTAATTCGATTAACCACATTTAACAAATATATGTGTAATTGGACCCTTGAAGTTAGAGATATATTGGAAAATATTGTGGAAAAGAAGAGAAATTGCTCCTTAGGAGCAATTTCTCCTCTTTTCCACAATATTTTTCACATGTTGTTAGATTTTCATGTTTAGGCAGGAACCAGATTTTCATTTCGAGATAAGCGGTTATTCGAGATAAGCGAGGTCGAGATACCGAGAGTCAACTGTATATGTATGATCGGAAGAATAAAGTATCTGTTCTGTTCTGTTCAGGTAAATGTTTCGAATTAAGATTTACCATCTCTGATATGTCAAGATGAAGCAGACATAATGGCAAACTCTTCAACGATCGTCGCTCATTCATGAACTTTTTCTATGTTTAAACACATCTATAAAGGTTGTCCTTAGAAACAAAGAACACAAAGACCCCCCTCTCCATCTCCTCCACCCCTCCCCCTCCAGCAGGAACACACATTGCATTGAAACAACATCGACTCAACATTGATCAAATATCTTGACTTTGAATTAACTTTGTATCGACGTTGTTTCAACGTTGCACGACGTTGAATTAACGTTGAATCGATGTTTCAATGTTGTTTGCCTGCTGGGGAATGGGGCGGCGTTCGTTTCTCGATACATATCCGCCTGAGTACAATACTCTTATCTTTCCTTTCTCGGGGGTGGTCGGGTGGTGCGAAGGTGCTGTGTATCTTACATCACTGGGGCGTCCAGCTGATATTGGCTTACAGTTGGGCAAGGCCTGCTATCCTTGTAGTGGGTAAGGGTAGAGGGGGAATGTTTTTATTTCTTCTGTTTCTTCACTTTCTTTCCTGTTCCTCTTTCTTCCCTGTCCCTCTCTTTTATCTCCTCTACTCTCTCTTCTATCTCTTTTCTCCCTTTCTCTGGGAGACGACACAAAATGACCCTCAAGGGTTGACGTGTCGTTAAACCCCAACACAATCAATCAATATCTTTCCTTTCTCATTCATTTTTCTTTTCTTTTATTTTTGATCTTCGCTGGTAACTTCACCGTTTTGCACTTTGAGTAATAAATTGAGTGATATATATTTACTGTTATTTACTGCCAACGCAAGGGGAATAAATTCTTACCATTTATAGTGACCCCTTTTCAGAAAGGCTTGGAGTGCACAAGCACAAGCACAAACAGAGAGTCACAAAAGTTATTTCCCTTGTCAAAAAGGCGGAAAATCTGCCAAGGGTATCCAGTCGTCACTTACCGGATATTACACTCGAGACTATCAATGGAAGAATCACCGCCTTCAGCATTCTGATGTACAACTCTCCCGGCATACCTGTAATAAAAAATAATGTCATTACGTTTACGTACCAAATGTAAAATATATTCTTTAAGGGGAGTAGGTACACTTGAGAGACTTTCCACCTATTCGGCCAAGGAGAAATCTTTTGAGACTTCCTGCTTTCTTAACTGTCAACCAACCCAATTCCAAAAAAGGACCTTCTCTAAAAAGGGAGAATTCCCTCCAAAGGGGGAGCAAATTCTTTCCTTTCAAAGTATACCCCTTTTCAGACTGGAGAAAACCCCATTTTGACAGAGCTGTCTCATTTGAAAATGTATTAATTCTCCATAAGCTACATGTATCGCCCTGGCTATTACAGTTTTACAGCCATAATGTATTGATCTTTTTCTTATTACTCGAAGGAGTCATGTTGTGGGTACTCGCGGGGATGCTTCTTATGAATACCCACATATTTATATTAGATTTATTCACTATAGATTTTGTAGAAATACAAAACAAAACAAAACATAAAAAAACAACAACAAAAAAAATCAAACAAAAAAAAAAAAAAAACAAAACAAAACAAAATAAAAAACAAAAAACAAAAAACTTGAAATGGGGTTTAAGAACGTTAGAGTTTTGACATTCGTCAACAACTTGTCTTAACAATGTAGACCCCGTGTTTTACTATACAATATAGGGTAACATGGGGAGGGGTAATATTGCTTAGATTTATTAACGTAATATGCAGGTAAGCAGCGATACCAAAGAAAGAACGCTTCAGCACCAATGCGAATAGTGGATGCCTATATAATACTGCGTATCCCCGCGGTCTGATTATGACATTTCCGTTTAGCTAATTTGTCTACAATCATCAAACTTACTTTAGGTAAAAATACGAATCTGCAACCTGTCATTGTATACGTCATTTTAGCCGCACCATGCGAAAACGTGTCTTCGGGCGTACATGTATGCGGAGAGTGAAGGCCCTGATCAGCCTGCGCTGATCAGGGCCTTCACTGTCCGCTGATACAATCGTTTGACACAATAGAATGTATAAATGGAGCGTATATTCCCAAGTCGGACGTTGCGCATGCGTGGGATGATTCTGAATCTGTACACTTTGCTCATGCTCGAAGACACATTTTCGCTTGGCGCGGCCCATATATGTATTTTTCTATTCATTACGAAAACACGCCTATTCAAATATACTGAAAATTTCACCACCAAAAAAATGAAAATTTTCAGATAAAAAATCCTGATATTTTTCATACTTCTGCTCAAAACATAGATTGTGGGTACTCGTTAGAACCGCTCAAAACATAGATTGTGGGTACTCGTTAGAACCGCCTCGTCGAGGCGGTTCTAACGAGTACCCACAATCTATGTTTTGAGCAGAAATAAGAAAAATAATGCATACCCCTGTAAACCCCAGTTTTACTATTTAAAAGTGGGGTTTAAGGGGATCAAAATTTGATAGGCATGTTTTCGTGATGAGTGATATAATTTGTTCGATGAAAGTTAATGCCGCACCTATGCTTTGTATTTGAAAACTAGAGATTTGTTTTGTCTCCATTTGAAAAGGGGTCTATTGCCGGCCTCGGAGGCTCAGTCGGATGCGCGTCCGACTGGGGATCAGTTGCCGGACCCGGCAACATTTTCGTCGAGAATCTTTTGAACGGTTATTGTAAACCCGTGTTAAATGTGACCTCAAATTAGAGAGCAGCCGTTAATCTCGTTGACGAGACTTGATATTAGATCGAACAAATTATATCACTAATAGAAAAATTTATAAGGGATGGACTGTATAATATTAAGACAGTAAGTAAATATTGTCACATTTTTATGAACAAGCACTTTAAGATTTTATTTGCAGAGGCCGCCGTTTTGGTTGTGCCAAACTACAGCTTGAGAATAGTTGCGGATATTCGCTATCGAAAACTGTCTCAACGAAAAATTTGCTTTATTGAACGCAGCCCCGGTTAACTGCTTAGACGACTAAGCCTTCCCGGGAAAAGCCTGGTAGAGTACACTGACCGTTAACAGTGTTGACATGGCCGTTTAACTCCAAAACCAAACAATCAACATGTAGTAAAACTGACTTTTTTTTTCAAAGGTGTTAGGGAGAGGGCGGGGGAGAGGATGTCCATAAGGCCCTTTTTCTGCCCCGTAACAAAAGGCTGCAATTATTGCTGATACATAACATATAGAGTTTACTAAAACAGTATTGATTTTGCAACGTCAGCCCTAGTTTTGGTGTAACATAATCATGAAAGTGGGAGGGGTAATTCAGTATGAACCTGAGGTATCAAACCCAGTTATACCTTATTCCGTTTGTTAGACAAATGCCTTACAATATCTAATCTCGCTTACCTCTCTTTAAAGAGAAATATTACATCTGCAGCCACGTTTTTATGAAAATCTTCTATTTCTGTTAAGTTTGCATCTTGGGTTACAATAAACATTACGAAAACATGCCTATTTAAATATATTTAAAATTTTACCACCAAAAAATGAAATTTTTCAGATAAAAAAAATTGATATTTTACATATTTCTGCTCAAAACATAGATTGTGGGTACTCGTTAGAACCGCCTCCACGAGGCGGTTATAACAAGTACCCACAATCTATGTTTTTGAGCAGAAATAAAGAAAATAATGTATACCCCTGTAAACCCCACTTTTACTATATAAAAGTGAGGTTTAAGGGGGTCAAAGTTATATAGGTTTGTTTTCGTTCTCAGGAATCGATGGGATAGTGCAAAGAGATAACTAAGTTTTCGTGCCCTTGACCTTATTCTCAAAGTCACATGAGCTGTGGGATTGTCAAAAGAGCAGGTGCCCAATTAGGCTATTTATATCCTACTTAACAAAAGGCTTCATTTTCGTCTAATATATTGCCTAAAGTATCTTTTTAGCTCACCAGAACATGAAGTGCTCATGGTAAGCTATTGTGATCGGTCAGTCCGTTGTGCGTCGTGCATCGTCCGTCATGCGACATCAATAGTTTATTAATGACAACTCCTCCTACACCCTTGCACAAATCTCAATCAAACTTCACAGGAATATTGCCTAGGTGACTCTCTACCAAAATAACTGACATTGTTCCGACCAATTATGAACAAAATGACCACCGGTGCTGAAAATAGGTCTTTAAATGACCTCTCCTCCAAAACCATTGAACAAATTGCAATCACAAGTCACACGAATGTTGCCTAGTAGACTGTACCAAATAGCTAAAATAGTTTTACTCAAATGAACTCGATGGCTATCAGAGCTAAAAACAGAAAAAAAAAACAATCATTAAATGACAACTCCTCCTAACCCCTTTGGCAAATTTCAATCAAACATAATAAGAATGTTTATTTTGATGATATCTTGATACAGTTATGATTAGGGTCATGTGGAGTCTCTCAACATTATATTCATGTAAGTTTTAAAAGAATTCAGTAATTGGTTACAGAGATAGGCTAGGATTTTGTGAATATCAAGCTGCAAAAATAAAACAAAAATCAAAGATGAATTGCTGCAGACTTGAAATTTTACTGGAAAAGGAAAATATTAAACAGGACACTGACTAAGGCATTAGTCCAATAAATGCAAGTTGGTATAACTGGATGTGGCATATTCTAAAAAACAGACAGGTAGTTTATAGTACGGTGTTTTATGTTTATAATGAATTACTCAACCCACTTTCATGATAATGTGACTTACATTGTACAACCAAGATACTTCTAGTAAACGAGAGGGCCAAGATAGCCTAAAACGCCCATCCGAGTTTCATGGTCTGACTCCACATAACCCTTATTAAACTGAATCAAGATATCATCAAAACAAATATTCTTATAATGTTTGATTGAAATTGGCCTAAGTGTGAAGCAGATTTTCTATTTTCAGCTCTGTGGTCAGCTTGTTTAGTGATGCAGAACCATTTTAGCTATTTTGGTAGAGAGTCTTCTTGGCAACATTCTTGTGAAGTTTGATTGAAATAGTCCAAAGGGTTAAGGAGGAGTTGTCATTTAACGATTTTTTCTGCTTTAGCTTGGTAGCCCTCTTGTACATTGGAGCAAAACCACATTTAGCTATTTTGGTAGGAACACATAGGAAACATGCCTGCGAAGTTTGATTGCAGTTGGCCAATGATACAGGAGGAGTTGTCATTTAAAGATTTTGTTTTCTATTTTTAGCTATGGCGGCCAGTTTGCTCAATGTTGCGGACCACTTTTATCTATTTTGGTAGACAGGCACCTCGGCAACATTCCAGTGAAGTTTGTTTGAAATTGGCGCAGGAGTTTAGGAGTAGATGTTATTTATGGCTAATTTTGACGCAGCATGACGCACGATGCACAATGCACGACGGACATTTGACCCGTCACAATAGTTTAAAATACATGTACGCTACCTCAGGTTTATATACTGAATTACCCAAACTACTTTCATGATCAGGTTACTCCGAAACTAGGGCTTATGTTGCAAAATCATTATAGGGATCAAACATGGTTTTTCATGCATTAACATTCGCCAGGTCCCATGGAAGGTGTTGAAAACCGAGGCCGAAGGCCGCGGTTTTCAACACCTCCCAAGGGAACTGGTGAATGTTAATGCATTGAAAAAAACATGTTTGATCGCTATTATTGCATAAAAACTGAAAACATTTGCAACATTTCGCGTTATTTCTTGCACTATTTTGTTTCGCCTTTTCAAAGATATCTCGCGAACGTAATTTCCACGGACTATGCTCGCTCAAGGGCCGGGCAGTACACATCTCGTAACGGCAGCAAATCTATGGCCCCGGTACGATCATATTGAAAATTGCGTAGCCGTGCATTAACAGCGCGTGAATTGCCTTGTTAATACACGGCTTTTCGCCGGTTAATGCACGGCTGTTAATATCGTGCGACACTGCTTTTTTATGCAATAATACCGTTTTAGAAAATAGGACACTTTTTGTAATGTATGAATAAAAAAAAAAACTGAAGCCTTTGTAGCGGGGTAGGAAAAGGGCCTAAAAGGCCCCTGCTTTTAAGACAAGTAAGGTAAATGAAAATGTGTACCAATATTAAGGGTAGAAGCCATAGTCATTTTCTCAGTACCATCACCAATCCATAAAATAGAACATTGGTGTTTTTGTAGAGCGATTACAATACACACTCTATAAATAGGAACACCTTAACTCCTTACCACCTGTCCTGCAATTTGAACAGGTCCTTCTTACTACCTGTCAGCGTTTCTGCAGGATGAGTGACAAGCAGTGTAGACCCTGATCAGACGCCGCGTTACGTGGCGTCTGATCAGGGTCTACATTGTTCGCTCAAGCGCATTGGTCCGATTACTCAGGGCGAATACGACAGTTTACCCCTCGATTAATGCTATATTATAGATCATTGACAAAAACTTGCCATACGGTCAAAAGAACAAGACAAAATATTCAGACGTAAACGTCTAAGTACCGGCGCAAATTTTGTTAATGTTTACATAAAGATATGGGACAAGGCTATACTAAAGTTTAATAAATTTTCAATGTAACAGGTAAAATCGAACAGCAATGTGTTTCTTTAACTTTCACTCCCAGAGGCGATAATAATAGGCTTTTGCAAACAGCATAGATCCAGATGGGACGGCTCATATGAGCCGTCTCATCTCGATCTACGCTGTTTGTCATTCAGTCTTTGAACTTCACGTATGCCAAGCGATAATTTGTTAAAAAAGAAAAGCAGACGACAAATGTCGTCTGAAATTCAGCACCGAAAGAGTTAATGTTTGCTTTTATTAAGCTTTATGAAATTTCATGATTGAAATGAAAATAAAATAGACATTAATCTGCTTATAACACAGTTTATTTTAAGATTTTTTTATATATTTGCCGGGATCGTCACAAACCGACGTCCCGGCAAATACAAAACGTTCTTAGTGAGCTAATCGAATAGTCTACCATATGTAAAAATCCAAACCTATATTAAGAGACCGGCGCGATTCGCGCGCCGCTCAATAACAAAATCCCGGACAGGTCATGTAAAACTACGCACTTGTAGTATATGTGACTAATGAAGGTCATGAGGGCACGATCAACTGTGCTTTCGAACATAGTGACCATGATCTTTGCTGTTCCTCGATGTAGTCCATAGGAGCACAGTCATCTTGCTCGCGGGTAGTTGTAGGCTCAGCGGGGTATATGCAGTTTTTGTTGTCGGCAGACACCCGATGAACACCTGTTTCTCGTCGCACGGCTAAACGACAAGGCAACAGTCACGAAGTCGGGGTTTAAAAATGTGTAAAGCTGACACACATTTTTTTTTCTTACAAACCTACTCACCTGTTAAGTGATTTTAAAACATAATGTAATGTAATATATCATGCAGCTCTGAAATAGGCCAAGATATAAATGTCACCTGACCTCAATTTAGTCTTCACCACATTTGAAGTGAACCCCTGCGCCCCCGCCCCGCCTCCACCCCATGCACGCGCGCACACACACACGAACGCATCCACCAACAGACGCATACATACACAAACACACGCAAACAAACACACACACAGAGGCACGCATATACAGATGTACGCACACACACGCACACACACACTCACACACACACAGAATCCAAGACAGGTAAGCATTTGCTACAATGTAACAAGAAAGTTTCAGTTATGCACACTGGCAGCTGATCGCCCTGTTCATTCATTTACAAATATCTGCTGACTGATCAGTATAAACTTCCAGATTCAAATGCACGTACGTATATTTTATCCTGACTTTTCGCTGTTCGCGTATGACATAAGAGGTTTCCCATTACGCGATCCAGATATCGGAAATAAATGTTGTATTTTAAGGAGAGCAAGTACACTTCCAAGGAATATAAACCTGTCCAAATTGATTTGCCTCCCTTCTTGAAAAAGGTCTATTCTAAAAGGAAATAAAATGCTTCTCTTTGGAGTATTTCTTCTCTTTATAGAGTAGACCCCTTTACTGAAGGGCCGTGCTGTGCAGGCAAGCAAACAGAGCAATCACAAAACTTGTAAAATTGAAGGACAATGCACTTCTGTAAAAAGGGCTTCCAAATCTTTTGTATAAGTAGCTGCGAATTCGAGAGAACTAGATCATAAAATAGCACTTGAAAACTAATATTAAAATATTCTTTTAAAAAAAAGAAACAAACAAAAACACATCACTGTCTTAACCAGCGCAATGTGCCCAAATTTATTAAGTTTTTGTTTTACGACACGTCAACTCTTGTGGGTCATCTTATGGTTTATCAAATCGACATATAAGATCTATTATACTGGAGAAGAGGAGAACGAGAAATAGAGGAGTGTGAGGGAAAATGCATGACAGTTCAGAGACAAAAAAAAAAAAAAAAAAAAAAAAAAATGACTGATCTAGGTCTACACTATTTGCATTGGCCTGTCTGTCCAAATACTTAGTGTACATACGGTGGTCACTTTCATTATACAAATAAAATAAATAAAATAAATAAATAAATGAATACGCGCATTGCTGTTTGGAACTATAGCAATTTCAAAACTTCAGCTACAGTCAAAAAGGCCATCTGTATGTAGCAATCACCACTATTAAAAGGCCATACTTTCAGATCTATTAGAAGTCAAATAAGTATACCATTTCTTATATCAAGCAGGCACCTGTCCTGAGCAATAGCTTTTTGCCTTTCCCATATGAGCTTGCTTAATACAGGTTTGTCTATATTTTCATTTTTGTGTGCGTGTTCGGTCACCTACACTAATATATCGGTGACACCGGTACGTCAGTACCCAGACCAATACATTATGTCACTTGTATTAAAACATATGGGTCATGGACGGGATATGAGATAGATCAATTGTTTACACGGTCTACTTGCTAACGCTGTTTTTTACATTTAAGACCATTATCCTATTTCTCACACAGATCATTGTACACTTGCCAGCGAACAAAACGAAAAAAAAAAAAAAAAAAAAAAAAAAAATGAGAAATTAGAAACATGTTTGTAAAACACTCTGCGTGTCCCTATAAAATGACAACGTTGTAAGGGAAAAACATTCTTACAAAATGAATTCATTTTGTATTTTGTTCAAAAACTTATCAGTTGATCTACTACATAGCCACAAGCTCAAATATGTACAGATATCTTGCTCACATGAAATGCATGACGGACGGAAGACCCAAATGTAATATGCCCCTCCAACTTCTTCGAAGTGGGGGCATAATCAGCGCCAACGTTGTTAATTCATTTCGTAAATGACCTAATGACATCAAGAAACCGTAGTCATACCCATTATTGCCGCCATGCTTATCGCGCAGGGTACAAACTTCAGCAGTAGAAATGCTTCCTCTATTCTAACACAACGCGCCTATATATAGAGGATCTTACATGAGTAGTCATTTCATATGAAATTTATGAAACGAGCTTTTGGCGAGTTTCATAAATTTCATACTAAGTGGCCACGAGTGTAAGATTCTGTTTATCATATGACCCTTTTAAATTGGACTTTATCGCCTTTAAAGTTGACAATTGTTCAACAGAAAAAGCATGGTTGACATGGACGCCGTCATGACGTTACTTGTTCCCGCCAAAGTGTTATATAACGTGTGGTCATACGATTTTTATAACACGACGTTATCCACTGAAAAACAGCGACATCATATGATAAAGGTGAGTTTTGCAACAAAGTCTTTGGGCGGAAGGAAGCTATGGAAACAACCGCATTTTATGACGTTTTACGACGTCATTTGTCGTTTCCTTGACATTTGACGGTGCAACGTCGTTTTCTCGCATCAGAAACGTTATAAGAATAGGCAAATGCATGTGCTATTTTCAACAATGTTGGCGGGGATGCTACAAGCGATGGCGGAATGTTTGGAGAATCTGAAGGAAAGAACAGCAATTTCGTCGATTTTATTGTGTTAGAAATGAAATAGATTAGCTCTCGTACATGATTTGTTGAGTAATAAATCACAGTTCGTTGGTCCGTTGTAAGTAGATAAATGACTCGCGCTACGCAATCATGGTTTGAAATATTTTGTAACTGATCTCACAGCTGTGATTTATGACTCAAAATAAAACTGTGCTGGAGCTGATCTGTCTCTTAAACAATGCCTAGAAAATTATGACAAATATCGTTAACTTGTAACCCACTGAATATGCCCAGAGAGTTATAAAGGTTAACCCTTTCCGCCCGACAGACCAAAATAGATACCTTGTAAACAGTGTAGATCCTGATGAGACGGCTCGTAACGAGCCATCTCATCAGGATCCATACTGTTTGCCAATCTGTTTTTGATTTAAACTGAAACCCCTCTTTGCATCAATAGATCTGTCCAAATTCAAGGACTGAAGAGCCAAGTTCAGAAACTCAGGGATGAAATGGTTAAACACGCTTTGAATTAGTTTGATGTGTGACTGATAACACAGACAGTTTAATAGACTGATAATATAGGCTGATAACATAGACAGTCTTGAAATACTTTGACGTGTGACTGACAATACAAAAAAGTTTCACAGACTGAGACTGATAACATAGACAGTTTTGAAATAGTTTGAAGTGTGACTGATAACACAGACAATTTCATAGACTGATAGCATAGACTGCTAACATAGACAGTTTTAAAATAGTTTGAAATGTGACAGATAATATACACAGTTTAATAGACTGATAATGTGACTGATAACATTGACAGTTTTGAAATAGTTTGAAGTGTGACTGATAACAGTTTCTTTTCACCAATACGGCTACTCCATTTGTAAGGGATAATCCATTTGTAAGGCTCCCAGTAGTACTTCCTATTCTGAAAACACACTTTTGTAAAGTATACACTTGTTAGCCATAACTCTAGATAAACCAGTTTTAAACCAAAGATATTGATATTTTCCTGATTTCTGCAGAAAAGAAAGAAACACAAAAAAAAACATATATTGTGGGGTCCCCAATAGATGCGCCTCTGCAAGGCCTCCTAATGAGGTTCCATGACATATGTTTTGTCCATCTTGACACGTCGCTTACCTAAAGCTATGAAAGCCATAGTTTTACCATATAATAGAGGAAATTATTTAAAATTTGTTTATAAGAAAATTAGGACAGATTAATGCATGAAAAGTAGTTAGAAGCAAAACAAAACATTGTAAAGCTGAGTTAAAAACTGCAAAATAATGAGAATCCGCCTAGTAATAATGACTCTACACACCCCTTGTCTTCACTACATACTGTGAGGAAACCTTGTATACACATTACAAATACTTGTAAACATATGTTTGATACCATACATTGCTATTTTTGATTATTGCATAAAAAGCAGTGTCGAACGTTATTAATAGCCGTGCATTGACCGGCGAAAACCATGTATTAACAAGGCAATTCACACGCTGTTAATGCATATGATCGTACCGGGGCCACAGATTTGCTGCCGTTACGAGATGTGTACTGCCCGGCCCTAGAACGAGCATAGTGGAAATTACGTTCGCTAGACATTGGTGAAAAGCGAAACAAAATAGTGCAAGAAGTAACGCGAAATATAGCAAATGTTTTCAGATTTTATGCAATAATCGCGATCGAACATGGGTTTTCAATGCATTAACATTCGCCAGGTCCCTTCGGCCTCGGTTTTCAACACCTCCCACGGGAGCTGGCAGATGTTAATGCATGAAAAAACATGTTTGATCCCTATATTAATAACACCTAAAAGTACTATGGTAGATAGTGAAGTTGTAGCAGAAACTAGAAACCAACCCAACCTATCATCACCTGACCTGTACATGTATATGAATAGATTTTAAAAGGAATGATCCGTGAGAGAAATGAACACACTCATCAAATGCCTGAAGTGTTAAATGTTTTGGGCTAGACTAGCTAGATTTGGCCAATTAGACCTCATCCGTGATTCTCATGTAATTTTTCAAAAATCCCGGAATGGGTTCAATGATCGCAAAAGATCAAAGCAAGTCCAATAAGAAAGTTAACAGTTAGGTTAATTTATAACATTATTTATTCTCAATTTTGACCTTTTGTCCCACTTGGTTTAAACAATATTTTATAGTATAATACAAAGTACATAACAATTACAATTATACAGAAAATATATGCAAATTATACAAATCGGATTCAGAAGGAAGTCTAAAAACTTTCTTAATCAGTATTCCCTTTACGTGATAATTTTTTCCAAACTGCGTAATCGTGTTATTTGTACTATACGTGGGAGTGATTTGGAGCATAAATTAACATACTATGTCTGAAGCTATGAAAGTCAAGTACATTATAATTTGGCTTATCAGCATATATAGTTTGAGGAAAAAAAATAGATGATAGAACGTATACAAGTGAAAGAATCAGTACAACAAAATTATCCAGAAAAAAAAAAAAAAAAAAAAATAGCAGAAAGAATATCCATTAATGCAGGTGTACCATCGTAACAGCTCCACGGGGAATGGAATCGGATCCAATTGCCCTTCCGTAGAGGATTTGAAGAATTAATTAGATAAATTAGAAAAAAAAAAACAGTACAGGTTCCACAAAGATAAACAGAATACATCATTTTATACATGTATTTGGTTAAAAGTCTTATTAATTGTCATTTGTCTGTTGTATCATTAGACTTGAAAAGCGTTTCGAACCCACTATGAATGTTTGCACAACCAAAAATATCAGGGTGTTTGAGTCATCGGAGTGTGCAGTATTACCATAGAATAGGAAGTTAACCGTATTTCAGATACGGTTTTCAGCATTTCTTATCTGAGGTTTTGATACTGATTGCATTCCATCAAAAAGCGTTTCAAGTCTTCATTTGAACCACATGTACAGGTGGGAACGTCAATGATATTATTTGGGGTATAGTTGTTGATTTAAAGCACCACAGTTTGTTCTAATTCTTGCATGATAAGTCTTACTCAGACGTTTTCCTGAATTTAAAAAAAAACAATAACACAAAAACAGTACGTTCGATTTGCAAGCCATTTGTCTCACTTGAAGTTAATACATTGGAGTTCTGAATGGGAGGAAAAATGTGTTTGATGTGGATAGCAGACAGAGAAAGACGCATACTTAATTTCGATCTTGCTAAGTTAAATGGCCGGTTCGACTTACTCTTTTGGTTTCAGAAAGAGGACGGGAAAATCTGCTAAGTGTCCATTTCAAACCTTCTAAAATCGGTAGCCTTCGGTCTTCTGTCTTCTCATTGTTCGATTCACGCAGCCACCAGTTTTGGAAGCTCTTCCGAGACTTCCAAATATCCATGGGAAGACTCGGAAACGAAGAGGTCATGTGATTTGATATAACATCAACGAGATCGAATTTAGCAAAGAGTAAGTTGTACAATGTTCGTAAGAAAGTCATATTGGAGTTGATTGCAAAAAATCAACTTGATTTTTCAAAATGACGGTTGACCTTCTATCGTGCAGAATGGATATTTTTATTTTAATTTTGCATTGTTCAAAGCTGTTTAAAATGGATAATTTTATCGAATAAAATGCTTCTTTAATCAACTTGTCTTTATTTTTGTGCAATGACAGGGAAAAAAGTAAGGTTTTCTTTGGATCTGGGCTACAGTATGTTCGATTTGCAAGCTAATCTTCTATCTCCTGTTTACCTTCTGTCATGTGACAGACACTCTTCTGCTTCTGAAATTCCACTGTCAGAAGAGCTTAATCGAACCGGCCAAAATAGAAAGAATACAAATTTAAGGAATGCGATTCTGTCAAAATGTATAGCACCAATCCTTTAGGGGCCTACCCTGAAAAGAAAGGATTTTCTCCCTGTGGCAGCGAATTCTTTCTTTTCAGAGTAGACCACATTTTTTAAATGGGAAACTAAATGGGAAGTCGCAAAACTAACAACCAGGAAAAAAAACGATGGCAGAAAATCTACCAAGTGTCATCTCCTTAAAATATTTTGGAAATGCACAAATTGCCTTTAAGTTCTATACCTATCCCGAACGCCTCCTGCTGATATCCTGAAGTTTGGGAAATGAAGAAAGAAGGTGTTTGATATAAGAATTTAAAAAAAAAAAATCAGCTATATTACCAACTAGATTTGTCAACCCCATCACGAAAACACGCCTATATAATTTTGACCCCCTTAAACCCCACTTTTATATAGTAAAACTGGGGTTTACAGGGGTATACATTATTTTCTTATTCCTGCTCAAAAACATAGATTGTTGGTAGTCGTTAGAACCGCCCCGCCGAGGCGGTTCTAACGAGTACCACAATCTATGTTTTGAGCAGAAATAAGAAAAAATATTAGCGTTTTTTATCTGAAATTTTTCAATTTTTTGAGTTCATTTTTTTCTAAATATTTGAATAGGCATGTTCATGTAATGCTTAACGGTTCTGTGAGTAGCCACAATGCACTTGTAGTAATGCCATAAAATCCAACTGTCATGTCCCAGAAATCCTAGCTAGAATTCTACTTAACCTATTTATGCTGAGTGGAGTCTTCTGCTTGAATTCTTTTGACAGGTCCATTTCCAATAGAAGGGGTGTGTGGTTACTTTTTATTATTTCATGTTTTGTAGAATTTCATATATTTAATGCAAACAGTGTAGACCCTGATCAGACGCTGCGTTCTGACCGCCGAGTCTACACTATTTGTCAATGTCCCTTTTATGGGACGCTAGGCGTAAATGGGTAAGTGTACATCGGACAATTATCGGACCGACAGGAGTCCTGTCGGGCCGTTAACAATCAGGGCGCAGGTTTACTATTAATCCTCAGAGTTAGGTCTACCTTAACTTAAGGTAAAAAAAAATAAGATATGAAATATGAAATAAGATATTTCGTGTCAACTAAAATGAATAGTTTTATGCTAGTCGAGTATACAACATCGAACTCTATATATTCATCACGAAAACATGCCTATATAATATTGACCCCCTTAAACCCCACTTTTATATAGTAAAACTGGGGATTACAGGGGTATACATTATTTTTCTTATTTCTGCTCAAAACATAGATTGTGGGTACTCGTTAGAACCGCCTCATCGACGCGGTTCTAACGAGTACCCACAAGATAAGTTTTGAGCAGAAACATGAAAAATATCAGATTTTTTTTATCTGAAAATTTTCATTTTTTGGTAGTAAAACTTTCTGTATATTTGAAGAGGCATGTTTTCGTGATGCCTTGAAGGACGATTGTAATTTTACGATTGTAAACCTGGGCCGAGATATAGATTTAAGTAGATGCTAGCTGGGATACAAGTCAAACAGATGGGTAACGTTTTGATTTAGTTCAGTGTGTATATATTTGGAAGGTAACTGTAATCAACTAACAGGCCTTTTTCCTAACCTCCTACGTCGCGTATGGTACGTTTAATACCGTCATATATATTTGACATTTTAGAGACGTTGCGTTGTATTCTTCGTTGGCATGCATGCATACCGTTGAAAAAGGATGCGAACAAAACAGATCTCGGTTAATCTGTGCGACATTACTATCTGATCGAGGCCTTCGCGTTTCGTTAGTGCTTTTTATATCAAATTTCGGTTAGTGTTTCTTTTTAGATAAGCCAAATTTTTGGGATGAAGATGTTAGTTTTCTTATTATGCTTATTTATGCTCGGACACAAGCATGCACTCTGTTCAATTTTCGCACAGTATGACTAAGGGGAATGGATACACTCTCAGAGGAGGCAACGCTGTCAAAATGAATTCTTTATGCCTCCCTCCCGTCAAGAACATTAAGAAAACATGCCTATTCAAATATATTGAAAATTTTACCACCAAAAAATGAAAATGTTTAGATAAAAAATTCTGATATTTTTTCATATTTCTGCTCAAAACATAGACTGTGGACACTCTTTAGAACTGCCTCGTCACTTATTTTGCTCGAGAGCCGATGTTGTTAATACTTCAATGAACGTTGAAAAAATTACCTTCATTTCTTAAATATAAATTGTACGCCTGAAAAGCAGTTTCATAATACTAGGGTCATTCAATATATAGGGACACTTACTAAATAACATGCAGAGAACGTCATTAAATCAGCTTACCTTATTGAAATCCCTCGAAGTAATATGACCGATGTCCATCGTTTCGTCAGGTCTTCTAAAACCGAACTCATATACCCGAACTTGCGTGACCACGGCGGCTTCAAGATCTTCTAAATCACTAAAGCGAATCCTCTAATGTTTCGTTTGCTTGGGGAAAAGGTCGTAGTCACATGGACATGTCCGGGTAATAGAGAGGATGGTCCAAAATTTCCCAATTGTATAAGTCGATTAGTGACGTCCCCACTCCCCTCCACCCCCCCACCCCCCCCACACACACATACCCGGCTTTGTGCTGCGTAGCGTTGTCATGTAAAATGATAAATCACTCTACCAAAACCTTAGGTCGCTTCTTTGAGGTACTTTTGAATATACTGCTTGTAGAATTCACCGTTGACCGTTTTACCAGCAGGGACTTTATGGGTAGAGAGAACAGCCCGAATATCATTCGCAAAGATCATAAGCATCAGTTTGACTGTACTCGCTGAAACTTTGGTGAACTTGGAGTATGCCACTCAGTAGATTCAATTTTGGCTCATATGACCTCACCCATGTTTCATCAATTGCAACAATCCTAGGCAGAAAGTTTTCACCCTCCGTTTTGAACCCTGAAAGTTTAGCGGAAGAGACTTCCAAACGACATTCAGCCTGGTCGGACGTCAAGCAAGGGGTACCAAACGGGCGGAAACCTTCCTCATTCCTAAACGGTTGCAAATAATTGTTGAAAATAGACACTACACTTATCTCCTATTTCTGTGTCATTTCTTTACATGTAAGTCTTCTATCACTTTTTAAAAGTTCACTTACTAATTCGATGTTGAAATCAGTAGTTACATTTGCAGTTCTGTCTGTGCGGTGGTGATCTTTCATGGTCTCTCGTCCAGACTTAAATTCATTTACCAATCAGGTTTCTATTCTATACGAAAAAGTGCTTGTCTTGCATGCTTTCTATAGTGCTTAAAAAATTCTATGGCGCTCTTTCTTCATTGGACTTCAATTTTTATGTAGCTGCGCTGATCTTGCAACGTGAACGCGTTCGTGACCCTTTGGGTGACATCATTTGATGTCGCGTTATAATGACGTCGTAATAAATAAACATTTAAATCGTAATTAGATAAATATGTTAGTATGTAAAGTTTAAGCGTGATTGGCAATGTGCTTTTAGAGACATTTAGTAAGTGTCACTATATATTGAATGACCTTCGTACGTTTGTAAGTTGCTTGAACTGGGGAACTGGGTGGCACTGAATGTGACCTCTGCCAATTTTATTTTCATGCAAATAATCTAGACGTTTCATAACCGAAATATATGACACCAAATAACCCATTATATTTGCCTTATTTCTAATGCAAATTGTATAAATACATTTATCCATCAGATCTCTATTACGGTTCAGTGAAAACTAGAGGCATGTGAAAACGTGTCTTCGGACATATGCGGGCAGCGAAAACCCAAATCAGCCTGTATTTTCGCGTAGTCTGATCAGGGGCTTCGTTGTCCGCAAACAGAATCATTGAATATAGTATGTATCAATGAAGAGCAAATGCCTGGATGAGACTTTGCGCATGTGCAGGATGATGTGAATTCGCACATTTTGCGCATGCTCGGAGGCACTTCTTCGCTTGACACTGCCCATATCTTAGCTCATTTACTTACCTTAAAAGCCCGTAAAAGGTGGTGCAGTTGCGTTTTGATTAATGAATAAGAATTTAAATGGCAGATATTCTCACAGGCAAAAGAAACACGACAATGTAATGACAAAACTTTTGTTGCGATTCATGATAAAAATCATAATACTAGAATTTGTTTTTCTACAAATACATAGATATCCCCCCAACCACCCCCCCCCCCACCCCCTCGCCCTCTTTTTTTTCTGTTGTTGTCATATTGTATTGTACATTCAGCGAACATTTACATAATCTAATGAGATTCAAAGGGAAATAATTCAAAAAGTATAAAAGCAAGAGTAATGTTTCTTGCGCTTTGCACGTCGTCTAATGTTTATTGATATTTATATGAAGTTTCGTAAGGATATCTTGCAGGGTTTTCAAGTTATAGAGCGGACACGATTTTGTGACAGAGTCGAAGGGAAATAACTCAAAATGTGTAAATGCAAGAGTTATGGTTCTTGCGCTCTGCACGTTGTCTAATGTTTATTGATATTTATATGAAGTTTCGTGAAGATAGCCTGAATGATTTCAAGTTATAGAGCGGACACGATTTTGTGACAGTCCAAGGGTTATGACTGAAAAAGTATAAATGCAAGAGTTATGAGTCGTCTTGTGCTCTTCACGTTGTCTGATGTTGATTGATATTCATATGAAGTTTCGTGAAGACAGCTTGAATGGTTTTCAAGTTATAGAGCGGACACAATTTTGTGACAGAGTTGAAGGGAAATAATTCAAAAAGTATAAATGCAAGAGTTATGGTTCTTGCGCTCTGTACGTCGTCAAATAATGTTTGATATTTATATGAAGTTTTGTCAAGATGGCTTGAATGGTTTCCAAGTTATAGAGCGGACATAATTTTGTAGCAGAGTCCAAGGGTAATAACAAAAACGTATAAATGTAGGAGTTATAGTTCTTGTGCTCTGCACATCGTCTAATGTTGATTGATATCTATATGAAGTTTGTTGAACAAAGCATGAATAGTTTTCAAGCTATAGAGCGGATACGATTTTGTGACAGAAACCAAGGGAAATAACTTAAAAAGTATAAATGCAAGAGTATAGTTCTTGCGCTCTGCACATCGTCTAATGTTGATTGATGTTCATACGAAGATTCGTGATGATAGCTTGAACGATTTCCAAGTTATAGAGCGGACACAATTTTGTGACAGTCCAAGGAAAATAACTCAAAAAGTATGAATGCAAGAGTTATGGTTCGTGCGCTCTGCACGTCGTCTAATGTTGATTAATATTCATAAAAAGTTTCGTGAAGATAGCTTGAATGGTTTTCAAGTTAAAGAGCGGACACGATTTTGTTGCAGAGACCAAGGGAAATAACGCAAAAAGTATAAATGCAAGAGTTATGACTCTTGCACTCTGCACGTCGACTAATGTTGAGTGATATTTATATAAAGCTTCGTGAACATAGCTTGAATGTTTTTCAAGTTATAGAGCGGATACGATTTTAGGACAGAGTCTAAGGGAATAACTCAAAAAGTATAAATGCAAGAGTTATGGTTCTTGCGCTCTGCACGTCGTTTAATGTTCATTGATATTTATACGAAATTTTGTGAAGATTGCTTGAACAATTTTCAAGTTACAGAGCGGACACGATTTTGTGACAGAATCCAAGAAAAATAACTGAAAAAGTATATATGCAAGAGTTATGGTTCTTGCACTCTGCACGTCGTCTAATGTTGATTGGTATTCATATGAAGTTTCGTGAAGTTAGCTTGAACAGTTTTCAAGATATAGAGCGGACACGAGTTTGACAGACATACAGATGCCCGGGGGAAAATCAATATGTCTCCCAACACTAAGGATAGGGGTGGGGGAGACACAATTGTTGGTAAATGCATCAGTCTGAAACACTCGTGTACAAGTTTTAGTTCGGGAAGACATACGTTTACCGATCTGTACTCGATTAACTAGCCTGTACACGACCTGAACTTAATCTTGTACGACCCCAGTCAAATGCATTTACTCGATCAACTCGATAAATTGCAGACCGCATCCGATTCCTACTCGAACACGACTTCCACCCGATAAAACCCGGACCAACTCGATAGTCTTTTCAAGATACCACAGCAAGATGTTTTAGAAGATGGACCGGACACAGCAGCCCAGTCGTCATTTGAGGCCAGCACATATGTCCAGTGCCCAAGAGCTGCCAGCACCCTCGTCAGTTCCTTATTGAAGAGCTGTCATCACTTAAACACTCCATGAGTGGAAATCGTGACAAGGCAGCCAGCACCGGCCTGTTCGAAGTTAACATGATGATAGATACGACCGAGACCACATGGAGGACCTCATACTGACTTTTGATTGATTGTGTTGGGGTTTAACGACACGTCAACCCTTGTGGGTCATTTTGTGTCGTCTCCCGGAGAGAGGGAGAAGCAGAGATAGTAGAGGAGATGAAAGTGGGGGACAGGAAGAAAGAGGAACAGGAATGAAAGTGAAGAAACAGAAGAAATAACCCTTACCTGTTACAATGAAAGCAGGCCTTGCCCAACTGTAAGCCAATATCAGTTGGACGCCCCGGTGACGTAAGGTACACGACACCTTCGCCACACCCAACCACCCCCACCTCATACTGACAGTTACAAAGATGACGATAGAGGCAGTGCACACCAAGTGAGCGCATGACCTTTATACAACGTCGACGCAACGTCATGACTTAAATAAAACGTCACATCAACGTAGATGCAGCATCATGACGCTATACAACGTCACATTTATGTTAATGCAACGTATAAACATCATGTGCACGCTGAGGAGGGACCAGGCAGACCTAACTAGGCATCATCAGCAGGAAATGCGACAACAGCAGGTTTTTGCAGTGCCCACAAGAGGCCCTCCTGTGTCAGCAGCTGCAAGATTCGCCAGCCAGCTCCAGTCAGTTATGTATCATGAGCAGCAGCAGCAGAAGGAATTTCAGCTGGCCACCATCATCGCCGTCTCTGCCCTGCCACACCACAGTCGAGCAGCTACCGCTAGCTCCAACGGCCATCCAGTGTCCATGCCAGCGACATCACATCGACCAGCTCCCTAATCCGAGGCAATAAACACTGTATCAACCCCAAACACCAGCTCCAAAAGCAGCTTCAACGCTGATACCTTTGAGACGAGCCTTGAAACTCTGAAAGGGTTACCCAGCCCACTGGAAACAGCCAACCCCAAACTCTTGTATATTCTGTTACTTATTTATTTAGTAAGTACGTTATTGTTCTTTTCCTCCTCTCTAAGCTACGCTGGCTCGATGTGAGTTCTTCCATTAACGTACTGCGGCATTGGTCCTATTGTAATAATCTACATATCTGTGATATCCTAAAAATGTGATAGTGGTAAATTTCGGGTTGCTGCATTGCCTTCTTCTGTGCCAAAATCTTGACTGTTTTCTATTCCAAATGGACCTAATTTGAAATAAGCCTTAGGGCTTTCATGGGCTATTCAAAGTATTACTTTCTGCTAAGCTATGTCGATTTTGTTTAATGATACTGTATAATTCCCGGTTAAATGTTGAACCGAAAGGAATCATTCAACATTTTTTTTTCTTTTTTGTCCTTTATTTGCCGTAGTTCATCGGTGTCTTTTTTGTTGCGCTTTATCTATTCCGTCCTGGATTAGTAGAATTGAATATTTTCATTTTGTAAGATATCGTAAGTTCTGCCATTCGTTTTACTTACTAATCGGTTGTTTTCTGACACTATGTTTCTTATTCGTCTTAAATTAAGTTTGGGTAACAGAGTTGCCACCTTTTTAGGAAAGAGCTGCTAGCTCTGCTTGACATCTACTCATTTTGTGGCTGCTTATTTGTATTTGTTTGTCTTTCCTTTGGTGTTGGGGGGCTTGATATGGATCTGATTGTATCGGTTCCTAAGTTCACTTCCCAGCTAGCATTCTTTATAAATCTACAGCGGGCGTTACTTTACTTATCAGTATGGATTATTTTTAATATGTTAGGGATGACAGAAAGAGTATAGTAAATATTGTTTACTGTCTGTCTTCTTAAAATAAATGTGATCAAATGTGTGCCACAATTTTCCTTCATTCTTGATAACCATTATGTCCAGAAAAGGAAATTGATGCTTATGAAATGGCATTGCGATTCTTAAACATGGATTAGGGGAATTGAGAATGAGTTGCAGTTTGTTAAGATCTTGTAGGTTTCCTTTCATTATATTGAAACATAATGATATGATATGATATGATATGATATGATATGATATCATATGATATCATATGATATCATATCATATCATATCATATCATATCATATGTGGTTATTATTGGAACGGACCGGATCTGTAACGTTCTCAGCTATGTTAATTCCAACAAACTAACACGTTGAGTGAGTTATGATCCAATACACTTCAAACCACGGGTATGAGCGTGTACATGCTCAATAAGTTGGAGCCTGTACATTTAGTTCTCTGACCAATCTGCTTTAGTTCGACCCAGGACTAGTCTGTATTAAAAGTATTGGTTTAAACAATATTTTATTGACGAGTTTTACCAGCAATAGAAAATACAAACATATGGTGCAGGATCTGACGGTGAGCCAAAGCTTAAGAAAATCATCTCCTGCGTCATTGTGGAACACATAGCATAAATGGGTGAATGACGACATAAATGGGTGAATGGCGATATATAAAAGTATATTGACATAACAGTAAACAAGCTTTGTATATGACATCACGCATCAAGTGTATGCTTTGGAATGTTTAAGTGATTTTCACCATTCATTAAAGTCACTTAGACTCTGAACACGTGCGGGTCATTTCATTGTAGATACAACATAGGCCTATAGACACCTATAAACCTTGAAAACAAGAAGATATTCGAACGCACAAGATATAATGAAGGAAATAAAAGAAAAGATGATAATAATGTTGAATTCGAGCATACGAAATCAAGTCTTGTCATTTACCGGTTTAGTTAATGGGGCTGCTTGAAAACGACTTCATACACAAATATGTTTAAAGTATTCATTACGAAAACACGCCTATCCAAATACATAGAAAATTTCACCTCCAAAAATTGACAATTTTCACATAAAAAATTCTGATATTTTTCATATTTCTACTCAAAACATAGATTGTGGGTACTCGTTAGAACCGCCTCTGCGAGTTGGTTCTAACGAGTACCCACAATCTGTTTTTGAGCAGAAATAAGAAAATAATATATACCCCTGTAAACCCCAGTTTTACTATATAAAAGTGGGGTTTAAGGGGGTCAATATTATATAGGTATGTTTTCGTGATGTGGGACAAAACGTCCGGTCTCGCTTATATTTTCTTTGGTTTGGTTTGGATTTGAAACAAAAAATGAATATTTTACTCGGAATCCTGGAATGACATAGTTTTCCGTTTTAATTTGTTCGAATGAATTGTTAGTTTGTGGGAACGAATGTAAAATTCGTGGTAAAAAATAATATGTTCGTTACTAAGAATTAATAATTCGTTTGAACGAATAAAAGAAAAAGAGTTATGAATACCCATTTACGGTTCCTACCGAGTAATAACTAATTCCCACCAATTAATAATTAGTTCCACCGAATTAGTCCATACGAATTATTCATTCGTTCGAACAAATTAATGCTGCATTAGTATTTGCTATTCTAAATCTACAATGGCGAGCGTAATGAACTCAATCGTTGTATTTACAATATGTTTTAATCATAAAGACATTGTTTGCATATAAGCAGAACACACACACACACATGCACACGCACACTGACCTGTTTATCAGCGAAAGCATGACTGCAAGTCTTTTAAGTACATCCAGTCGGTAAGCAGAATTAATTTGTTTAAATCAATAATTCGTGGAAAGGCTTAATATTCTGATCAGTCAGAGCGAAATGATTTGTTCGTACGAACGGACATACAGACGGACAACGTGAAAACAAAACACAGTTTGCGGGGCCGAAGGGGTATGGGTGTATAATAATTCATGGGAACGAACTATTAATATTAATTCGTGGGAAGGTATTAACATGTGCATAGCTTCAAATAATATTTTTTTTTTTTTTTTTTCATTCAAAAGTATTGTTATTTTTCTCCCTTCTCCATAAAAATACATGTTGTGGGTACTCATTAGAAGTGTCTTCTGGAGGCGCTCCTAATGAGTACCCATAACATTTGTTTTCATGGAGTAATAAAAATACTTCCATGATACTCCGCTTATCTGGGGCTCTGATATGTCTCTTCCGGGCTTCCGTTCCCTATCTCGATCATGCCTCAAAGACCCTTTCTTCCTGTTTAACACCAGATGCATTTTCAGATTTTATTTTTATCACCACAGATATTTTTGTACTCTTGCTCTGATAACCTGTGCGCAGGCTTATTTGAATATGGAAGAAGGAAGAACACACAGTCGAGCTTCAATGGCTCGAACATCTTTGAAACCACGGGAATTTATTCTAGGCTTTGGCAGTTCGAGTTACTGAGGGTTAATAATCATAGTGCCGGGTCAGGAGGCAAATGGGGATATTGAGGAATGTCTTTTCGATCTTCAATAAATAATGGCATGTTGAGAGCATATACAAGGTACATTTTATGATAAAATAAATATCCCTCAATATTTGCTCTCTTGAACTGTCGTAAGAATTGCCTAGGGACTAAAACAAGTTCGAATCAGCAGGGTGTTCGAGTCATTAACGTTATAATCTATATGGCTAATAGAGACCAAGTTAAACTTTGAATATGAAATATTTACTGAAAACAGTCTGTGCAGGGTATTTGCTCTTGTTTGCTTTATTCTACCGTCTCTAATGATACTGTTAGCGGACGGCAAAACCCTGATCAGATTGCACGGATGCGTAGGCTGATCTAGACATTCGCTGTCCGCAGATGCCCGTAAGACATTTTTCCCGTGAATCGGCATAGTAAAAACGTCAACAACAAACACAAACTAGATCAAAAACAAAACAAAACGAAAACAAAACGAATCCAAAAAAGGAAAACAAAAAAAACAACAACAACAAAAAACAACAACAAAAAAACAAACAAACAAAAACATCAAAGAAACAACTCTCAACCTCCCCACCCACCCCCTCCCTCCCCCTCCCACCAAACAAAAAAAAAAAAAAAAAAAAAAAAAAATAAAAAAATAAAAAAAACACACACACACACAATAAAAAAAGAACAATGAAACAAAAATAACAACATCAATAACAACATAATAAAGACAACAAAACATTAACGAAAAAGAGAACTAACTTAAACAACAAAAAAAACAATTAAATACATACCCATCCATGTCACTGCACTCGGGGATGGGTCCTCCGGAGCCACAAGAAACCCCACAAGGAAACCAACGCCACATCCCACCAAAGTCAGAATAACTATTAAATTTTGCCGAAAAATTTTCTTGGCTTTGTCTTGCCATGTTTTAGTCACAATCGGTTCCTCACTTTCCATCTTGTTGGTATCTTATTACCCTTCACCACTCTCTGGACTTATTCAGCAGACGACAAATTGATAATACTTTTCTCATTTTTTTTTCAGAAAATAGGCTTTGACTTTTCATGCAAATTGTCTACGCAGGACAGGAGAAGACAATTCGCATGAATGTCAAAGCCTCTTTTCTGGTAAAATTAGGAAAATCTTTTTCAAAACGTCGTCTGCTGATTTTTTTTTTTTTTTTTTTTTTACTCAGAGTGCAAAGCGTTTAAGATATAATAATACTGTGATATAATAACGTTAATCTGAGTTATGACGCCTAATAAAAAGTGTCTGCCTTTATAAATATTTACATACAGAGGAACATATCTTTAACCAAGTTCAGTCGAGCGTTGTGTTTTTGCTGCTTGAAATGGGTATATGATTATGTCAGTATACCCAGCACGTTAACATAAAGTATGCTAATGGGTGAACTCAACAGGTGACAAAACTGATGTTATTTTTCTTATATTTTTTAAGAAAATAGAATTGGACACTTCAAGCAAACGGTCTCTTAAGGAGATTAGGAGACCGTATGCATGAAATGTCAAATCCTATTTACTGTGAAGAATAAGAAAAAAATCAAATTGTCGTGGACTGATTTTTTTACCCAGCATGCTAAGCGTTAAGATTCAGAAACAAAACGGTCAGCAAACACACAACGCCTTTTCGACGTCGTAAAGCGCGCACGCTGATAACACCCAGCAGGCACAAGACGTTAATACAACGTCGTCTCAACGTCGATACAACGTCATAACGTTGCATCGACGTTGAGCCGACGTTGTATAAACGATCTGATCTGTGATTGTGGCTATTCCTGGGCATCGAAACAACGTTGTTGCGACATTAAAGGCTCCACATTCCTCAAAAGTAGACATTTTATTATCCAAGAGAGTTTTAGTAAATTGATATATGGTATTAATACAATCATAAAATGCGGCACCTGACAGCCTGTAAAATGTCAGTTTGTCTCTCGTTCTTGAAATGAAATGATTTTTATCGTATCTCTGAATTAATGTTGCCAACTTTAATTCAGAGATACGATAAAAAATCATTTCATTTTGATCCAGTTCAAAAACGAGAAACCAACAGAAATTTTGCAGGCTGTCAGATGCTACATTTTATGATCGTATTAATACTGTATATATCAATTTATTAAATCTTTCTTGGATAAAATTGTCTATTTTTGGGGAATATAGAGCCTTTAATCACACGACTTGGGAACAAAGTCGTTTCGACTTCACAGCGACGACTCGTGGCATCGCACGTCGGTTGAATAGCCAGATCTTAGACCCAGTATAAAAGTCTGATCTGCCTAGCAAGCATTTCACGACGAGAGCGATAGTGACGGCTATAGCATATGGTTGACTGTTAAAACCTTTTATCCCTGTAGACCAAAAGAGAAACTTTTGCAAACAGTGTAGGTCCAGAGGAGACGGCTCATAACCCATCAGGACCGATCAACACTGTTTGCAATCCTGTTTAGGAACTTTTGACTGACGTCCCTATTTTCAACAATGGATGTGTCCACTTTCAAAGCTGGAAGAAGTCACTTCACAAACTTAGGGTTGAAAGGGTTAAAGGCTCCATACTCCTTAAAAATAGACATTTTATTATCCAAGAAAACTGATATGTGGGAAGGGGGTGGGGGGGGGGGGGAGGTGGGGGGGACAACTATAAAATGGGGCATTTGACAGCCTGTAAAATTTCATTTAGTCTCTCGTTTTAAACTGAATCAAAAATGAGATGAATTTTTTATCGTATCTCTGAATTAATGTTGGCAACATTAATTCAGAGATACGATTAAAATCATTTCATTTTTGATCCAATTCAAGAACGAGAGACTAACTAAAATTTTATAGGCTGTCATGTGCCTCATACTATGATTGTATTTATACTATATACCAAATTATTAAGCCTTTCTTAGATAATAAAATGTCTATTTTTGAGAAATATGGAGCCTTTAAACCATAGATGTATGTTGTATTTTTGTCAAATCAGCACATTTTCCGACAAAATTATATACTAATCAAAAGTTCTAATAGTTCTTACTCGTATTTCGAACTTTCTCCTTCCGACTAGCCACTTACAGATTTTGACTTCCTACTTGCTGTTTGCTTTTTTCAAACCTCTCACTTCTCGGCACTTCTATCTTCTCACTTCCTATTTCTAACTCTGCACATCTTACTTCCTCTTTTGACTTCCAGCTTCCTATTGCTGCCTCCG
Organism: Anodontia alba; assembly: GCA_964016985.1. NCBI lineage: Eukaryota > Metazoa > Mollusca > Bivalvia > Lucinida > Lucinidae > Anodontia > Anodontia alba. Next base: position 95,289,883 of record OZ024826.1, read on the forward strand.
AATCTCCTTCTTGTTATTTCTGACTTTCTACTCTTGACTTCCAACTTCCAGCCACTCATTTCCTACTTCTGACTGCCCATTGCGGACTTCTAACTACGCACTTTCTACTTCTAATCACCCAAAGCGAAAAACTAGGCCGTGGAAGGTTGAAAATGAGAACTAGCCTAAGTCACTCCCGCCCTTTCGTAAGTTATATTAGGTGACATATGAGCCTCGCCAAGCGAAAAGATTCAGATTCATCTCACGCATGCGCAAAATCTCATCCGGGCATTTGCTCTCCATCGATACATTCTATACTACCCAATGATTCTTTTAGCGGACAGCGAAGGCCCTGATCAGACTGCGCGAATGCGCAGTCTGATCTGGGCTTTGTCCGCATATGCCCTAAGACACGTTTTTGCATGGGGCGGCCTATATTAAGCAGATAATTATTCTTTACGGTACGATATAATTACATTACATCCTTTTGATAACAAGTAAGGCAGAGCAAAGCATTTCCTACAACATTGCATGAGCGCCTCCTTAGACTCAGATCACCCTGCACATCCGCGTAGTCTGATCAGAACCTTCGCAGGGCACTCTGTGGGTAGCCAAGTATCCAAAGAATTCTCAGGCAGACAGCGAAGACTCTGATCAGCCTGCGCGGATGACGGTAGAAGACGGAAAAGTAAGTTAATGATTACTATCGAGAGATAAATTAACATTTACCAGCTATAATTGTATAGCATGTTACATTTTTTGTCTACCGGTATAACTACGTAATTCTATCATTAAATAATAGGCCTTTAATCAGACATTTTTTTCAAATGGAAAATAAACCTACGATATACCTAGCGATGTCTTGCAATTGTGTTACAATTTAAGGTGCATGGATATACCTGAAAGATCTTTGCAGCCGTTTTGCGAAGGGAGATAACTTCTGCATGGATATACCTGAAAGATTTTTGCAGCCGTTTTGCGAAGGGAGACAACTTCTGCATGGGTATACCTGAAAGATTTTTGCAGCCGTTTTGCGAAGGGAGACAACTTCTGCATGGATATACCTGAAAGATTTTTGCAGCCGTTTTGCGAAGGGAGACAACTTCTGCGGACATGAGGTAGAAACCAACGGATACTCTCCTTTAATAGTTCAGCCACAAAGTCAGAGCACGTATCTTCGGATATGTGCGCCCAGCAATGATTCAGATGAGCCTGCGCATTCGAGCAATCCGATTAAAGTCTTCACTGGGCGCATTTAGGATAGCCAGGGATGCAAAGTTTTTATCGTTTGGACAACGTAGTGGATGGGCTGGCTAATTTGAGTATCAGAAGGTACGCTTTCACATACTGCAGCTCAATTTTTAGACTGGCTCCAGGCTCCAGTCACTAAAAATTTATATTTATATTCCTGTTTGACCCACTAAATTAAAAACAAAATATCATGACTAAAAAGGCTGGTCACTAGTGACCAGCCTTTATAGTCATGAAATTATTTTTGGTTTTACTTTAGTGCATTATTAAACATGATTATAAGTATAAATACTTAGTCGCTGGATACTGGAGCCAGTCTACTTAATTATTGAAAAGCCGAGAGGTGAAAGAGAAGTAATTTTATGTTGGAGTTATTTCTCTTGAAGAAGAAGGTACGATATGAATGAAATCTGTCGGATGGGGTACCGTTTTATGTTTATGTAAATTCGCCTAAGTAAAATTGTTACATGTAACTGTCAAGAATAATTTGAAAAATTTAAGGTGGTTAGGGCTAGTTGTTTACCGTATATTTAGAACGTCTTCAGAAGCGCCAGTCGGTTAGTGTGCGGAAAAAGCAGACGTAATGTACTATCATCTTTTGAGCGTGTGCAGTTTACGTGTCAACCCTTAAAGCGGTAATCATAACTGGGACAGACGATATATTGTTTTTCTTTATTTTATTTTTTTTTTTTCAGAGAAAATAACTCTTGCTATTTCATGTGAACCGTCTATCTAGCAGGCGATTCACCTGAAATGCCAATGTCTACCACAATATTTTATTTTTTTTATTTTTATTTTTTTTTTCAGAGAATATAAAACTTGACATTTCATGTGAATCATCTGTCTAGCAGACGGTTCACATGAAATGTCAAGTCTTATTTTCACTGAAAAAATAAATAGAATGTCTGCTACAATATTTCTTAGCGCTTTAAAGGTTGATATTTAATGTTGTGACCGAACCACGTATGACGTACGTAGTATACGGGTAAAGAACCCCTAGACCGACCACCCGAAACATAAATTGAAATTTCCAACCTACAATTACTGACTTGAGGGAAAATATTACAACTTCCTAAAATCAACACTAGTTATTGTATACTGACCAAAAAAGAAACGCAAGAAATTGTCAACGAATAGGTATATATGCTTGAGTATAGCAACAGAAAATCTAAGCACTGGCAGCACTGGTGGGTCGATTGTCTCTAAGTGTAGGCTAGGAAAATGGTCTGAACGGGGACTTTTAAAAGACTGTTTCATTTAATTTTCATTTCCTGTATTTTAAGCAAACAGTGCAGACCCTGATCAGAGGCCGCGTTCTGCGGCGGCGTCTAATCTGGGTCTGCACTTTTTGTCAATGTCTCTGCACTAAGAACATTCCCGGTTTTAAAGTTGGACCTCTTTACACAGCAAGCTGACGTCTTAGTGACCAAACTAGTGCTGCTATAATTACCGCCATTGGTCAATGCAAATCGTATGGACAACAACCATTGGTGTATGTATACTTTGGGTAGATTTACAATCAACCGTAAATCGACCGAAAAAACAAGGTATTAATCTTACTTTCTTTTGCAGCTCGGAATGGTTGCGTTTCTTTTTATTGGTCAGTATAATTAAGACCTGCGGAATTTTGTCCCATCTGTTGTTTAATTAATATTTCTAGACTCGGAACGTTAAAATGGAACGAGGATTTAATTCATATATAGGATTATGTTGTATTTACAGTCTTTTCATCTGGACAACATATGCGCAGGTACTGGATTTTTACATTTTAGCACCTCACAAAAACATGCCTATATAATTTTGACCCCCTAAAACCCCACTTTTATATGGTAAAACTGGGGTTTACCGGGGTATACATTATTTTTCTTATGTCTGCTCGAAAACATAGATTGTGTGTACTCGTTAGAACCGCCTCGGCGAGGCGGTTCTAACGTGTACCCACAGACTACGTTTAGAGCAGAAATATAAAAGAAATATCAGAATTTTTGTCTGAAACCTTTCAGTTTTTGGTGGTGAAATTTTCATTATATTTGAATAGGTATGTTTTCGTCATGAGTTACATGGGAACAACATGAATTAGTTTGCAGTCAGCAAATGCATAGTCCTGCGCAGTCATAATATGCTGATCAGGGCCTACTATGTTCGTCAGTATGCTTTTGTTCTGTATTCAAAGATGGTGTAAGCAGGACAGAATAGAACAGAACCTAGTGGCGCAGACAGAACGGAATTATTTTTACGAAATATCTAGAAAAAAGAAATCTCCCTAGAGTTTTCGAAGGGCACTCTGTGAGTAGCTAAGAGTCAAAGGTATTTTCAGGCGGAATTCGAAGACTGATCTGATTAAAAGAATCCATCATAAGTGTCCATGCAGGATAGGATAATCTCACCCGAGGGGTAGGAATTTCAACCAGGGACGAGGTTTGCCGAGTCCCTTGTTGAAATTCCTATCCCCAGGGTGAGATTTCCCAATCCTACATGGGCTGGCTCATGATGGATTCTTTTTCTCCCACCTTTAAGTGGATTGTTCCCAGGATTCTTATATTCTCCCATCTTTGCCTATATGGCCATTTAAGACAGAAGTTTCTCACATAGGCAAAAGGCTTTTTCATATAGGCAAAGGTAGGAGAAACATCTTTTTCTTACGTGTCGGATAAAACGTTTTTCAATATCGTATCTCATTGTATTTTTCTCTTGCTTTTTTCTTTGTAGCAGATAGATAATCTAAAGTCAGAGCTCCACCAAATCCATGCTGACGAACTGAAATGGCAACTGGAAGTAAGGAAATCACAGATCCAGAATAACAACGATTACTGCGAGTTTGTGGGCATCAACTGCAATGGTTAAAAAGCTTCTCCCTTGTTTCAACTTTAACCCATGTCCTGCTGAACCCGGATATACTCTGCCTTTTCAAACATTGTAGATCCAGATCAGTTGGCTTCTGAAGAAGCCAACTGATCTGGATCTGCACTGTTTGCGATTAAGTATGTGAATTTATATCAACAACTTGGATCAAGTAATCTGATTGGCTAAAGATTACAAGTGGGCATGGCATCTTAATTTATTCAGCATGACAAGGGTTAAATCTCGTTAAGGCGACACGCGTTTTATGCCACCTTAATTAACCCTTATCCTGTTGCATTTTTCTTCTGATCTGGATCTACGGAAGGGGTGTCCAAACTGAACGCCAGCTACTTCCATCGTTTTTCGGTCGATTATTTACAATCGAGCCATAGTATACGAACGCCAAAATTCCCTTAAGATAGTTGTCCATGGTTATTTATATCCACGCTCTCCTTGACGCTGCGACGTCAGATTGCTGTTGATAGAGAGATATCTGTAAAACCTGGACTTGAGCATTTGGGACATTGGCGAACAATGCAGACCCAGATCAGACGCCACAGATAACCATGTGATAGCGAGCCACGTTACAAATCTAAGTTTGTTTCAAATAATAATAATAACACACACACACACACACACACACACACACACACACACACACACACACACACACACACACACACACACACAAAACAACAACAACAACAAAAAAAAAAAAAAAAAAAAACGCAAGAGACCAACACCAATTTTCTATGGGTATTCTCTCCCTTCCGATGATTGAAGAAGGGCAGTTTTCAGTTTCTAGCGAAAGAATGTGCACAAATACTGGTTAACCGCCTAGAAGACTAAGCCTGCCCAGTAAAAGTTTAGTTAGGTAGTCTGATCGGCTCGACATGAACCTAATGGGTTGACTGGGCCGTAAAACCTCAACTCAGCCAAAACCAAGCATCAAATGCGATACTTGCAGAAAGGATTTCACAATGCATTGGGCTACCATTTGTGTACATTTTGTTAAAGTAAAGTCCGCGGGATATTTAATAGGGTTGAGATGAGACCGAAAATCGGAAAAAAAAAAAGAAAGTGATGAAATTTGACTGTGATTTTGGAGAATTGTTTCACTGATTGGCCTTGAATGCGGATTAACGAAGGTTTATGATAAAGTTTATTTCCTCCCTTGTCGGACAACTGAAGTATAAGCCTTGTTTCTAGATGTCCTGAGATGCTCTCAAATAGGGTTACCGCATAAAAGCGTAAACAAACACAAACAGCAGGACACGGGTTACCGCGAATCGTATTGTTTGTTATACAGTAGAACCACGATACAAAAAGATTGTTGGAGAATTTGAAATGTTGATGGGCAAAATATGTATAGATTATAGTGGTTTAATTTACTTGGAATAATCAGTTACTATAACACTTACCATGCTATGGGCAAATTCTGCAAACGACAATTGGATGACATTTTTCTTATTTTTCCCAGAAAATAGATTTTGAATTTCATGCAAATTGTCTCCCTTGCATAAAATGACAAAGCCTTCTGGGGTAAAAAATAAGAAAATTATTCCAACATGTCGTCTACCGAACTTTTTACCCGGCATGCTAAGGGGTTACATTACCACAGTTTTGTTTGAATCGTTGACGTTATAATGTACAAGCAATTTTATCACATGACCGTCAAGTTATTCAGTGAAATAACCCATGTCATAAAAATCATATGACCACGCGTGTAATAACACCTGCAAAGCTTTCCATTGCTTATCCTAATTACCCTCATTAATATTCGTATTACTCTTCTTGTTGATAGCAAGATGGTGTCCGTGTTCGTCGATTATACAACTTTCACTTTTCAAACAGATCCTGCCTTCAGTTTTGAGACAAGCAATAAAACTCATGTCGATGGAAATGGAAAACACAACACAATCGCAGTGTGAATAATACGGCTACCAGAAATATTACTGGTGGTTTAAATTCGATCTTTTCCGACAACATATATGATTTGGAGGCACTTTCAATGTTGTCAAACAGTGAATGAAAAATTTTCACCTCCTCCGAAAAAGCATTGGAGGATAACATGACTCCGACAGTTAATAAGTGTGTCAAATTAAAACCCAAGCTACAGTAAAAACGTTTCATAACCTTGAAAATCTGTTATTTACTTGAGTGTGTCAACCATCGTACAAACTGCATTGATCAAGGTCAATGCCCTTTAAATACGGCAGCTGACCATGGGGAATTTTCCTACTGATTCTCAGTGACGTAATACTCGCTGAATGACGTTGTTCAATGGAATATTATTTTTGAAATGATTTATTAAAATGAAATATTTATTAGTGCAAATAAAAAGTCATCATTGTTTCCTACAGTTAAACGTAGTAATAAAAGACATATGTATCTTGTTTCTAGTTATTTTTGGTCCTTATCAAATAATATGCGAACTATTTTTGTTGCGTAGTACTATTGAATCCTTGGTAGTTAGTTGTTCCGCTTAGCTATGAAAAACCGTTATCTTTATATATTTTGTGCATATTTTGTCATCGGAAGGGCCATGTGATAAACAGAATCTTACATTCTTGGTCATTTAATATGGGTAATTTCGGTATTTTGCTCGCCAAGGCATATTAAATGACCAAGAATGTAAGATCCACTACTGATTGATTATATAACCATCATCTATAGATATATGTTTAACATCAAGTTTTTGACAGACCAAAGTAGATGCTTCACTTCATTAAATCAACACACCCATAAACCATCAGATTTGCAGAATTGAGGAAAAAATAAATCGAACAACCACATTTCAAAAAATGAACATGTGTTTTGACGCTTAATGTTATAGAGATATATTAAAAATATTGTGGAAAGGAGGAGAAATCGCTCCTTAGGATCAATTTCTCCTCTTTTCCACAATTTTTATTACCTGCTGTTAGATTTCCGTGTTAAAACAGGAACCAGATTTTCATTTCGAGATAAGCGGTTATTCGAGATAAGCGGAGTTGAGATAACGAGAGTCGACTGTACTTTTATGCTCAATAGTCTTTGAGAGGACACTTTTCAGCCAAAGTTAATACATGTACTTTATTTATTTCTCCTTGAAAACGTGTAAATGGAATGGCCATAACTATAAATGCTGTGAGAACTTGAGACCTAAACCCTTTGCTGTAGCTGATACCACTATAAAATATACTTAAATTAAAACATGAATTGTGCAATGATACAGTAAGATATTGTCATGAGAAAAAATGTGCAAGTGAAAAATCGTACAATTACAAGACACGTTTTTTTTTTTTCTCCGATCGGACTGGTACACGATATACTTAACGCTTAGCACTCTGGGTAAAATTTTCAGCAGACGACATTTTGAAATATTTTTCTTATTTTTCCCAGAAAACAGGATTTGACATTTCATGCAAATTGTCTCCTAAGGAGACAATTTGCATGAAATGTCAAATCCTGTTTTCTGGGAAAAATAAGGAAAATAACATCATTTTGTCGTCTGCTGAAAATGCCCAGAGAGTGGTAAAGGTTAAATACATTTTCAAAAGACTTATTTCTGTATGCTCAAACTCTGTTTTTTGTTTTCTCTTTTAGTTTTACATGGACGTCGTAGCGGAAATCGTAGTTCATTTTCCCGATTTTCAATAGGTTAGTATAGTTATCTTGATTAACCGATATATGCCGAGTGGACTCTTCTACCATAACTCTTTGGACATGTCGTTTTCCAGTTGAAGGGGTGTCTAGTTTCTTTCATTATTTCCATATTTTATAGAAATTCTCTGTATTTTAGCATCACGAAAACATGCCTATATAATTTTGACCCCCTTCAACCCCACTTTTATACAGTAAAACTGGGGGTTTCAGGGGTATACATTATTTTTCTTATTTCTGCTCAAAAACAGGCGGTTCTAACGAGTACCCACAATCTATGTTTTGAGCAGAAATATGAAAAATATCAGAATCTTTTATCGGAAAATTTCCCTGTTTTGGTTGTAAAGTTTTCAGTATATTTGAATAGGCGTGTTTTCGTAATGGGCAAACAGTGAAGACTCTGATCACTGATCTGGGTCCACACTGTTGGCCACTGTCCCTTTTATTGAACGCTAGACATATATGGGTTATTGTCATTCCTGGAATTAGTTGCATACAATACGTATTGGCCTTTGAAAAAAAAAAAAAAACTCACAATAGATCCTTTGTAAAAGGAAGAACTGTTTACTTGGGAAACATGCATTTTCATATTGTTTTTCACTTTACTTTGTTTCTGATAAAATGCAAATAATTTCTAAATATATCATGTGACACGATTGCATGCATGCCTCGTTCGTCAACAACTTCAGGCCGGTATTTATGGCTAAAATATGAACTTGCATTGCTACATATGAAAAGCCGCAATTAAAGAGAGTCTTATGTTTGTGCTTTTTGTGTCCTCTTTGTTTCCAAGGCAACCGTTTAGACTCTTATTGTAAAATGTTTAATTGACCTTTATTTGTTTAGCGGTAAAAAACTGCATTGTGCCTGCCTTCATTGATTATTAAAAAGCATTTGATTCCATTAACAGAATATACTTTGATACGGTATGAACCTCTCAACAATGTGTTAATGGTAAATGTTTAAAATCATCCATAATATATATACTAACGCAAAGTCTTCTGTTAAATTAAGACATTTGAACATCAACAACATCAAAATACCACAGCATTTTCAACTATATTACGAAAACATGCCTATTCAAATATACTGAAAATTTTAGCACCAAAAAATATAAAGATATAAAATTCTGATATTTTTCATATTTCTGCACAAAACATAGATTGTGGGTACTCGTTAGAACCGCCTCGACGAGGCGGTTCTGACGAATACCCACAATCTATGTTTTCGAGCAGAAATAAGAAAAATAATGCATACCCCTGTAAACCCCAGTTTTACTATATAAAAGTGGGGTTTGAGGGTGTCAAAATATTATAGGTATGTTTTCGTGATGAATCCTGGCGTCTGTTAAGGTGAACTCTTTATTTCCAATTCTGATTTCTACATTTTGAATGGTTTATGTGAATTCATCTCCAATGACTATGACGGTGTAGCTGAAATTAATTACATGGCATAACCTACTTTTAACAAAAGATGATATGTACACTTTAAGTCTATTTTAAACTATATATTCTGCGATATGCAGACAAAACTCTATTTTTGCTGAGCCAGATAAAGAGCTGGGCCCAGTTGTTCAAAGTGTCGTTAGCTTAACGAGCTCGTTAAGGGTTATTTTGTTAGGTGTTTTAGCGGATTCAATATACAATATATTGATATTTTTTGCAGAAAAATTGTGAGTAGCTTTTGCACTGCAAAAGCTATTCACATTTTTTCAGCAAAAAATTTCAGCATATTTGCGTATCACTCGATGTAAATTTTAACGAATCGTTAACTAATGACATCGTTAGCTTTGAACAACTGGGCCCTGAATGCTATGTACCTGTATTGTAAGTCATGGGATATTGACATAAATCCAACAAAGACTAAACTTACTTAATTGCAAATAAAAAAATGTAACAGAATCAAACTTTCACACAGAATGGCCAGGAGTTGGAAATTGATGCTGACTTTGTGTACCTTTGAAACACAATATTTCGTATGACGGACAGAAACTTAATCAACGATTCCTATACCGGGTTTGTAAGTCATCAATTGCTCTGCTTAGATAACACAACACATTGTGCATCATCGGGTATCTGTAGCCATTATAGCAGGTGCGAGCAGTCATCACGAAAACATGCCTATATCATTTTTACCCCCTTAAACCCTACTTTTATATAGTAAAACTGGGGTTTACAGGCCTATATTGTTTTTTATTTCTGCTCAAAAACATAGATTGTGGGTACTCGTTAGAACCGCCTAGCCGAGGCGGTGATAACGAGTGCCCACAGTCTATGTTTTGAGCAGAAATATGAAAAATATCAGAGTTTTTTATCTGAAAATTTTCAGTTTTTGAAGGTGAAATTTTCTATATATTTTAATAGGCGTGTTTTCATAATGAAAGATTCAGGAGCATCCATGCGGTCTCGCCAGAAGCTATGCTCCGCGCTCACGTAAGCGGTAGGCCAATGGGAAATTTTAGCCAAATACCTAGACATGTGGCCTTGCTAAGGAGACAAATTTTGCTGCTCGCATATGCTATAACGTGCACGGGTAATAGTTTCTTATTTTTTCCCAGAAAATAGCTTTTAGCGAAAAAACATTTTCTGTGGAAAAACAAAAATATATTTCCGAATGTCGTCTGGTGATTTTTTATTATCCCGCACGCTAAGCGTTAACACCATTTTTATTTTCTTTTACCAAACATTTTTCTCCAAACAAAATGACAGTAGGTACATCTTAAAATGAGTCTCAGCGTCAAACACGTACCTTCGGAAATGTGCGCCCGTCGAAGATTCAGATCAGCCTGCGTATTCGCGCAGTCTGATCAGAATCTTCACTGGGCGCATTTTGGATAGCCAAGGATGTAAAGTGTCCTCTTGAGGACAACGAAGACTCTAATCAGCCTGCGCGGATGCGCAGGCTGATTTGAGTCATCGTTGGGCGCACATGTCAGAAGGTATGTTTTTTTTTTTTTTTTTTTTTTTTTTTTTTTATTTTGTGGCTCTAATGTTTCACGACAATTTCTTACAGACTCCAGAGATGTGGCCTTATTTGACGCTTGCAACCCCCGAAATCAGACCGTGGCCATACCCAGGGACCCGGTTCCGGATATATCGATTTGGCCAACTTGTACCCGAGCCCTTCGCTGTGGCGGCTGTTGCACCAGTGACGTTTTCTCATGCGAACCGACGGCAATCCGAGAACGAAATCTTACGGTACGTTTTAGTCTCGGCATTTGAAAAAGGCCTAAGTAGGCGGAAATCACTCACCTGGATCAAACTGATCACGATATGTGACATTGGCTATCGGATTAAATTGCCTTTAGCAATTCTAAATCTGCATGTTGCCTTGATGTTTCCATTAAGTTTCTGAACAGCTCAATCCGACTTAGGATTCAGAAGATGATGCTGGTTCAGAGTAGAGGGTATTGTGCGCAAGATACTGTAAGAGGGACTTTGGTCTTGTTTTCTATATCAGAACGGAACGATTTTAGCACCTTTGTGAATTTCTATGTCGCCCCTATGCCTCCAATCAAGTTTCAACTCAGTATAACTTACAGTTTGGGAGGGCATTGAAGAATTTCAAGATGAACCATGGCGGCCATAATGCATATCGGAACGCAACTATTTTAGAAATTCTGAATCCTGTGTCGACATTAAAGGAGAAGGAAACATTCAGTTAAAACAAAACGAAAGACTATCAGTTCTATTCTTCCTCACTTTAGCAATTCTGAATCCACATGTCAACCCACCAACTTTCAGCTCAATCCGACAAACAATTTTGGAGCAAATATTGTTTGAAGATTTTCAAGATGGCTGCCATGGTGGCCATCTTGGATAATGGAACAGGACGATTTTTTGCAGTTCTATATCTCCATGTTGCCCCATTACCTTCCACAAAGTATCGGCTCAATTCGACTTACCTTCGGGAGCGGATAACAATTGAAGGTTCTAAAGATGGTATATCGTATCAAGATGCTTTTAGCAATGCTGCATCTCAATGTCGCCTTAATTCCCCTCACAAAGTTTTGTCTCTATCCGACTGACGGTTTTGGAGCAGATTTGGTTTGAAGATTTTCAAGATGGCCGTAGCGGCCATCTTGGATATCGGGACAAAACCAGCTTAGGAATTCTGAACCTCAATGTCGCTCCGATGCCACCCACCAAGTTTCGGCTCAATCCAACATGGTTTGGGAGGAGATGTCATTTTTCAGCAATTTGAAGAGGCCCGCTGTACGGCCATCATAGATATCTAAACGCAACGATTTTAGCAATTCTGAATCTCCATGTCTCCCAAATGCCTCCCACCAAGTTTCACCCAAATCCGATTTACCTGTCGGGAGCAATTGGCGTTTAAAGTTTTTCAAGATGGCCGCCATATACGTCCATCTTTGATATCCGAACGGAGCAATTTCTGCAGTTCTGAATCTCCATGTCGCTCTGTGCCTCCCACCATGTTTCATCTCAAACTGACACGGTTTTTGAGGAGATGTGGTTCAAAGAATTTCAAGATGGTCACCCTGGCGGCCATCTTGATATCAGAGCGGAACGATTTTAGCTATTCTGAATCTCCATGCCACCCTAATGCCTCCAATCAAGTTTGGGTCCATCCGACTTAGCGTTCGGAAGCAGATGTGGTTTTAAGATTGTCAAGTGTGGCGGCCATCTTACATATCGGAACGGAACGATTTTTTAAATTCTGTATCTCCATGTCCCCTCGATGCTTCCCATCAAGTTTCAGCTCAATCGAGCTCAAGGTTCGAGAAGAGATGTCGTTTAGATGGTCGCATTCCAGATGGCGGCCATTTTGGGCATCGGAACGCAACGTTTTTACCAATTCTGAATCTCCATGTAGCCCCAATGCCTCCCACAATGTTTAAACTCAATCCGACTTACAATTCTGGAGGAGATGTCGTAAATGTGAAAAGTTAACGACGGACGAAGGACAAGCCACGTCATAAGCTGACTTGGAGCATAGCTCCAGGGGAGCTTATAACTGAGCCGGTACACAGCATTTCCTACAAGATTGTGTGTGCGCACAGCGAAGCCTCAGATCAGCCTGCGCAATTAAATGTCAAATTTTGTTTTCTGTGAAAAATGAAAAAAAAAATTCACCATTTTTTTCGTTTTTGTTTCAGATTGCCAGATACATCGTTACTGAAAACGGCGGTCAGCCTTCTCATCTTGATTTCGTACCAGTAACGATCATAGAACACTTACGGTGTGGACCAAAATGTAAAGTCAAGGAAATACACTGCAACCCACTTCAAGTACGTACCACTGTTTCCCAAGTACGATAGGACCCGGCATTGGCCCATTCAAGCCTAGCAGATTCTACTTCTCTCCTCGAATAGGTTCATTTCCAATTAAAGAGCTACCTGGCTATTTTTTTATTATTACCATTTTTTAAAGAAATATCTGTGTTTAATGCAAACAGTGTAGACACTGATCAGACGCCGCATCCTGTTGCGTCTGATTCGGATCTATATTATTTGTCAGTGTCCCTCTTATGGGACTTTAGACGTAAATACAAAGGTTAAGCCTACAACAAGATTAGTTCTGTCATATAAATAATTTTCCACATAACTTGTGTTAGCAAAATCATTTCGAGGGTTGATCGCAAGACTCTAGCAAGTCAGATAGTGTTTTTTTCCCCAATACTTAATCTCCTCACCATGACGGCATTATGAAGATTACAACATTTCTTTCTGTAAACAATGGAAATTTAGGTGCCATTGCTCGTATGAGCAATGGCACCTAAATTTGCATTGTTTACAAATGGGTCAAAGTTGCCCCTAAACAAAGGTTTCAAAAATATGTTTAAGTTACTACAGTCTTGCGCTCAACCCTCGATTTATAGGAAATTGAGGGACTGGGTATAATCCTCTCCCCTTCCCTCCCTAGAGGCAACTTTGTTTGACTATCGTTTCGCCTTCATATAAATCAAGCTATTTCTGAAAAAAAGACCTACTCTAATAGGGCGGAATTTAATCTACATAAAAGGAAACTGTTCGTTTTAGAGTAAATCACTTTTCAGAAGAGAGGCAACAATTTTGACAGAGTGGAAACGCTTCCCCTGGAAATTGCTATAAAATAGACCAGTTCCATTGTTTCTATATTATTGCATATTGTGTATTAACAAGGCAATTCACGCGCTGTGAATGCGCGGCTACGCAACTTTCCATATGCTCGCACCGGGACCAAAAAATTGCTGCCGTCACGAGATGTGTACTGCCCTGCCCTAGCACGAGCATAGTCCGTGGAAATAGCGTTCGCGCGACATCGGTGAAAAGGCGAAACAAAATAGTGCAAAAGAAATAACGCGATATGTAGCAAATGTTTTCATTTTTTATGCAATAATAGCGATCGAACATGGTTTTTCAATGCATTAACATTCGACAGGTCCCTTGGGAGGTGTGTAAAACCGCGGCCGAAGGCCGCGGTTTTCGACACCTCCCAAGGGACCTGGCGAATGTAAATGCATGAAAAAACATGTTTGATCCCTATATAGATATACAGGGAAATAAGCCCTGGCCTCTGGCGAACATATTTTTGACGAAATCACAACAGCTTGAAGAATCTTGATAGAGGATTACCAAAGAAAGATTTCTCCTAAGCTATATTGAAATCGGTCTAACGGTTTCTTAAGAGATGACGTTTTCCGATTTGTGGTTCTTCAAATGCGCATACCTATTTGGGCAATAGACATACGTTTTTGCCTGAATCTTCCTCAAGATGTCGACTTCGTGTCTGCGAGCAACAAAGGATCTGTGGAGCCTTAGTTGGTCGCAAATATGATAAGTTGGTCGCAAATATGATAAGTTGGTCGCAAATATGATAAGTTGGTCGCAAATATGATAAGTCGGTCGCAAATATGATAAGTCGGTCGCAAATATGATAAGTTGGTCGCAAATATGATAAGTTGGTCGCAAATATGATAAGCTGGTCGCAAATATGATAAGTTGGTCGCAAATATGATAAGTTGGTCGCAAATATGATAAGTACTCTTTTCGTATGTGCTGGCTCCATTTGCTTCAAGCTCAGTAAAACTTGTCTGAAACAGTCCAAGCATAATTTCAGAGCAGCCTGGGCCCAGTTGTTCAAAGCGTCATTAGCTTAACGACGTCGTTAAGGGTCATTTCGTTAACTGTTTTAGCTGATCCAATACACAATATTCTGATATTTTTTGCTGAAAAAATGTGAGTAGCTTTTGCACTGCAAAAGCTACTCACATTTTTTCAGCAAAAAATTTCAGAATATTTGTGTAACACTCGATGTAAATTTTAACGAATCGTTAACTAACGACGTCGTTAGCTTTGAACAACTGGGCCCTGATAAATAAGAAATTAATTGGTTATTAGATTTTCTATCTAGAACTTCTAATTTTTCTCATACTGGTACAGTACCCAGTTGTTGCTTTACTAAAATATGAATGTTAATGTCTAGGCAGTCGCTAGGTGCAGTATTGTTTTAATAAAATATATCTAAGGTGCGGTATTGTTTTAATAAAATATATCTGTTTATTTGTGTCAATCCAAGTGCAGTCGGTAGGTAATTAATTATCGCATCAATTCAATCTAAGTTTTCATGCATTGTGCAGTCACTTGGTACTATATTGCTTTTATTCAATCTAAATGAACATGCCATGTGCAGTCGCTAGGTAGTTTATCGCTTAAATAAAATCTAAATGTTCATGCCACATGCAGTCGCTAGGTACTATATCGCTTTAATTAAATCTAAATGTTCATGCAATAGACAGTTTGTTTGTTTGTTTGTGTTGAGGTTTTACGGCCAAGTCAACCCAATGGGGTCATGTCGAGCGCGGTCAGTTTACCCAACCACACATTTACTGGGCAGGATTAGTCCTCTAAGCGGTTAACCAGTATTGTGCACATTCTTTCGCCAGAAACAGACAACTGCCCTTCTTGAATCAGCGGAAGGGAGAGAATGACCGTAGAAAATATTTCATGATCAGTCTCCACGAAAGAATGTTGCCGACCTCGGCGGGGGTGGAACCCGCGACCTCCTGGTCTCCAGTCGGACGGCGCATTCAACTGAGCCACCGAGGCCGACCAAGACAGTTGCTAGGTACTATATCACTTTAATTAAATCTAATGTTCATACCATGTACAGTCGCTAGGTACTTCGTCACTTTGAGGCTTTATGATCTCATTAAATATGCAAAACCTTAATAAGTATGATTTGCAACAATATTCAATCTCTGTATTTGTATATATTACTTCTTCTTTTGGCATTCATGTATTCTACTTAAAAACGCATTATTTTCTACCAGAAATAAAACAGTTGACTCTCGTTATCTCGAACTCGCTTATCTTGAAATGAAAATATGGTTCCTGCCTAAACATCAAAATCTAACAACAGGTAAAAAATATTGTGGAAAAGAGGAGAAATTGCAATTTCTCCTCTTTTCCACAATATTTTCAATATATCTCTAACTTCAAGAGTCCAATTACATATATATTTGTTAAATGTGGTTGTTCGAATTATTTTTTCCTCAATTCTGCAAATCTGATATGTCGAGGTACGGATATCTCGAAGTATTTCAGAGAGTCAACTGGAATTCGATATAACGGGAGTCGACTGTATTTTGAAATGCTTAGAACCTCAATTGATTTTCAAAATGGCGGCGCATTTGTTATTGATTTTGAAATCTTCAAACGTCTTTAACTTTCTTAGAATTGACCCGAATTTAATCAAATTTACATCAAACTGCACATTTGTGTAAGATCTTTCACCTCAGATACTTCATCACCAGCCTTGCGTTTCTTCTTAACTTTCATGAGATGTGCAATCGCTAGGTACTATACCGTCTATACTGAAACGGAAGTCTTGTTTGGACTTCGTCGTCGCTCTTTGCATAAGAGAGAAAGAGATATGAGAGATGAATGATTTAATTTTTATCTTTCAGTATTATCAAGCTGAGTTCTGTCGATGTATATGCACAAACCAAGAGATGAGTGATACCTGTAAAGGAATCAAAATCTGGGATGATAATGAGTGTGCATGTATCTGTCCGAACAGGGCAACTACATTTTGCCCGTACCCTTCAAGATTCAATGACCACAAATGCAAGTAAGAAGTTTTCAATCATTCCATTCGGACCTCGAACCGCTCCATGTGAAAACGTGCCTTCGGGGCGTATACGGACAGCGAAGGCCCGGATCAGACTGCTCAGTAGCGCACTCTGATCAGGGCCTTCGCTGTCCGTTTACATAATCATCGAATATTGTAGAATTTATCGATATGTAGGAAATGCCTTTATCAGGTTGTGGGAGTTTGTCTAGCGATCGGATCATATGGGGACTGGATACACGCAAGTAGATTTTCCGCCATATTTTACAAGGGAATAACTTTTGTGAGCTACTGTTTGCTTTCCTACACTGCAAACCCCATCTGAAAAGGTATCTACCCTAAAATGGTCCTGACATAACAGTTTTGATAAGTAGCCATTTTGTTCAAATACAAGTGAAAGCCATATGTTTGAACTATATTTTCTTTGTCAGAAAAAATAGGTAAGAAAAACTAGGGCAAACGATGTATGTTATCTAATGAGCAAATGGCTGTTTCAACCCGTAACAAGCATAAATTATACACTAATCCATATTAGCTTTCGAAAACAATTATAACAGGTAGTTGGCACATTGTTTTGTCAAAAGTGTGTGAAACAAATATCCAGTGATCAAAATAATCCAAAAATCCGCAATTTTAGAAAATTTCCCCATCTTTGGGACAAATAGCTAGACTAGTCCAGCTAGCTAAAATTGCTGACTTTTTTGGTACTTTTGATCATTGGGTATATTTCGCACACATTCGACAAAACTAATTGCCAAGTACCTATGAGTTTTAATGTATATTCGTGGATATACAGAATACGCAGTCGCCTAATTTTGAGCATCCACACAGTCTCATCAGAGTCTTTGCAGTCCGCTGTTACATTCTGCAGTGTCCAATGAGTTTGTACCCAGACAAGGAAGGCTGTTTAGGCCTCCATTCTCCATTAAGTTTTCCATGTCGTTTACATACATTTAAGCTTAAGCATTCTGCAGCGTAAATTATCCGATGAATCTCAGCAATGTGTTTTGCTTATCTTTCATAGAAAATAAGAATTGACATGACATTCAAATCTGTTTGGAGACAATTTGAATGCAGTGTCAAAAATTTAAGTGAAGATACCCAGAAGATGCCACAATCACGCAGCACAACTCTCCTCCCCCCTCCACCCATCCCCGAGGCACCAAAAGAAGAGGAGATGGTCATGAGGAACAAAAATGAGGAACAAATAATGACAAAACAAACGCCGTGAAACCACATACGCATAAACAAATAAAACATTTGAGCCAGCGCACGACAAAACCTAAAAAATGGCATGTGCGCCCAGCGAAGACTCAGAACAGCCTCCGAATCCGCCCAGTCTGATCAGAGTCTTCGCTGTCCGCATGAAGAAAGCTTGGGTCATTAGCTACCCATCGAGCACATAGCGAAGACTGATCAGACTGGGCGGATGCGCAGGCTGATCTGTCTTCGCTGGGCGCACATGCCATTTTGTTGGATTTGTCATGCGCTGCCTCATTTTATGCTTGATCCGCCTCAGATGTTATATGAAAAAAAAACAAACAAAAAAACAAAAAAAAACATACAGTATTTACCTTAAATATCCGAACACCTTAACTCATTCCCATACGTCTAAAATTTGAACGAGTCTATCCGTTGACGTGTCTATATACTGCTGGGTGCATGGCAACAGCGTAGACACTGATCAGTCGATGCGTTCTGTGGCCTTTGATCTGGGTCTGCACTGTTTGCTCTGATCCGTCCGAATTCTTGGAGTAAAGTCAGTACAGCTTAAACGTGGCATGTGTAAAGGCTCTGACACTCCAAGGCTCAGTCAGATAATGAATGTATGATATGTATGGAAACTTTTACGAGGCAGTATGTATTTATGAGCCTCAACGTGGCAAAACATACCTTCTGACTTGTGCGCCCAACAAAGTCTCAAAACAAACTGCGTACCCAGGTGGCCTGATCAAAGTCTTCGTTGTACGCATGAAGAAACTTTTCATCCTAGGCTATCCAAAATGCGCCTAATGATGATTCTGATCAGACTTCGCGAAAGTACAGGCTGATTTGAATCTTCACTGAGTTTAAATGTCCAAAGGTAGATTTTCTCACGTTGCGGTTATATTCCAGTGTTGCCATATACACTGACCAGGCTATAAGTACCGTATTTTGAATAATTGCTCTGTCTCGTTTTTTTTTCTTCTCCTAGATGTACTTTCAACGATGACGTAGCCCAATAGACAGATCTAGGGTTTTGGATGGTTGCTTACGAAAACACCATCAGGTCATCAACAAATGTTAAACCTACAAGCGAGATCACACCCACGCCCATTTCCACGTCTACGTCGATATCCGAAACTATATACGCTGACAAAAAAAGCAGATTCAAACACCGAACTATGAATTCCATAAATCCTTAAGTAAACTAGTTTTAATTAATTACTCCATTTACTTAGTGTGTATGCGTGTGTGCGCGCTCAAGGTGTGTGCGCGGATGCATCCGCGTGTGTGTGCTCTGCTTACTACCAAACACAAACGTAGCTATTCCAACTGAAATTAAAGGGACAGGAACGCTAACTGTAATGCCCAGGTCACACATTCACGGATGACCTCGCCGGTTCCACTACGGATTAAATCTCACGGATGTCCCCGAAAATGTCAATTTCCGTAGTCCGATACGGATCTGATAGGATGCGCAACGTAGTAGCTACGGGTTTTGACGTATCTACCAAGGATAATGTAGGAAAGGGTTCATTTGGTGACGTGAGTGATACGGATTGTTACGGTTTAATACGGGTATCACACGGTTTAATACGGAACGACACTTGTCAAGGCGTGTGCACTGCGGATGAAGAACGGTATGCTGCGGTACAAGTAAGGGTTAGTACGAATAAGAACGGTCTGATACGGATTAGTACGAACCGCCACGGAGCGACACGGACCTGATACGATAAGCGATCCGTAAACACTCGCGTTCGCGTACTCAGTTACTTTGGGCCAACGATTAAGTACTAATTAATTCGGTTTTTATATGGACTACAACGGAGCAGTACGTTCTAATACGGTTTACTAAGGATGTACTACGGTTGTTTGATCCGTGGTCAAATTTGAACATGTTCAAAAATTGTCACTGATATACACGGATATACAAGTACTACTACGTATGACTACGGATACAATACGGAAAGCTACGATTCGGGTTGCAACGAATGATGCCGGATCGTATCCGCGGCTAATCCGGCGCCAAATCCGTGAATGTGTGACCTGGGCATAATATATGCCTTAAAATATTCAGCTTTAGATAACAAGCATCTTGGTACTAATTTGCTCAAAATCGGTTAAGACAGGAGATAATATGGTATTATTTATTCATAATTGTGAGCATACACGTCGCGATTTTTGATAATTAGATATTTAGTTTTTATAATATATAAATAAAAGCTGTTTGCTGACAGGAATATGCTGCTTTCGTTAGCTAGTTGATAGTATATATGCAAATGAACACAACTACAGGTCTATATCAATAAAATATTGTTACCGATCTGATTATGCAATTTTTCCATATTTAATTAGAAGATTTTGACATCTTTAACTCGCCAAAAAATGGCAGGTTCTTCAAAACTCAATAACTTTCATATTTCTCGACCGATTTTTTTTTCTCCACAAAATCCTCAGCTTAATACGCATTTTATTTTCGTCCGTGTTTATTGTTTGATATGTGTTTTGATTTAATTAAAGACATTTTTTTCCTTCTTTAGCTAGACCCCCTCTCATGATCAGCCCCAATATATAGTCCTGGTAAAGAGAGCGCACATTAAATACTTATCTTATCTAAGTGATTATGACTTTAGGTAGGGCCCTATAAGAGGTAAGTCATATAATTGAGAAGTATTCAATATGTTATGAGAACCAAATAATTCATTTAAAAAGTGTGTATTTAATTTGTTGATTTGCATTGTATCACTTTTTTTATTTATTTATTTTTTGCTGGGTTTTCAAAAATACAAAAGTGTTGCTTTTTCTTGCATTGTGAAAAAATACAAATAAACTGTAAAATATAAAATTGAAAGTTTTTATTTATTTATTTATTTATTTATTTATTTCCTAAAGTAAATAAGAACATTTCACAATTATTCCAAAGCTGCGTTAAAACTAAATATTTTAGCGTCAATCAAACTGAATCTGCAAATATTTTTCTTGAGATTCATATAATAGTTCGCTAGGAAAGAACAACAAAGGAATATACTAAATAATATATACATGTATTAATGAAGTTGACAACATGTTCTTTTTTTTTCAGAGTATTGATATTTTTCTTATTTTTCCATGTAAACATATTTCAGTGTTCAAGTCATCATTTAAAACATAAATACTCCGTTTATGAATTTCACAAGACGCACATTTGACACAAAGAAACAAATCCTACTGATGAACTTCTTTTTTCCGATGTATATTGCATTTGTATGACACAACATGTTTTCCAGTACTATCAATAATCAATAATCAATCATCATTTACAGAAAACAAAAGGACATCATCATTACATATTAAACTGCTAGGAAAGAAAGAAGAATAAAGAAATATTTTTCTTATTTTTCCCAGAAAATGGAATTTGACATTTCATGCAAACTGTCTTCTCTGGAGACAATTTGCATGAACTGTCAAATCCTATTTTCTAGGAAAAAGAAGAAAATTATTATTATTGATTTGTCGTCTGCTGAATTTGCCCATAGCGTGGTAAGACAGTGATAATTTTCAATTGTCTGTACGAAAAAAAAAAGTGCTAAAAATTATGCTTTTCCTGAACTATGGATTTATTTACGAATATTACACCCTTTTCAATGATTATTTTTTGACAAAGTTTTTATTTGTGCAGATAAGAAACAGATAAAGAGGGCATTTAATGTCTAACTAGCATATAGAGGCATATGTATCTGTATTTCACCTTAAAACATGTTGTGAGTATTCATTAGACCTGCCTTGGGGAGGCGATTCTAATGAATAACAACCAGCTACATTGTATATTTTATTGAATAAAAAGAAAAAAAAAGAAAACATCAAATTACCCACCTTATCTATTTCTCTGTCTTCATCATAAACTTTGCTGATGTCAAATCTAATTTCCCCTTATCAGGCCCCTACATGTACCTGTTAGGATAGCCGAAGTCACCAAGGATTTCTTATCTTTATCTGCTTATGGTCATTAGGGTGTTATGCAATCCAAATTGTGTCTTTAATGCATTGCATTCCTGTTTACTGGTTTGTATCGTTTGCTGCACGACTGAATCGTTATCAAAATATAGGGCGATTATAGCTACCCGAGGAAAGCAACTTGTTTGCACCCTTTAGCGCCAATCATGATTGCAACAGACGACATTCTTAAGTTGTTTTTTTCAGAAACCAGAACGTTTAGCAGTAAATAAGGAAATAAGGTTGCTGTTTATTTTTTTATCTTCTTTTAGAAAGAATAGCAGACGATTTACATATATTTTCACTATATATTTTCTGAAAACGCAAAAAAAAAAAAAAAGAAGTTTTTCAGCGTATCGTCTGCTGCAGTCTTGGTTCGGATCTGTTAAAGGATTTAGAATCTAGTAACAAAACAAATTCTAAACCTGCAAGTAAGATCACAGCCTCGACCATATCCACGTCCACGCCGATATCTGAAACAATCTCACTGACAAAAACTAAAAAACAAACAAAAAAAAAACAAAAAAACAAAAAAACAAAAAAAAAAAAAATAATAATAATAATAAAAACCAGGTTCACAAACAACAACAACAACAGCAACTCAACAAGAAACAGATTGACACACTGATATGTGTATTCCATAAAGCATCAAATAAAACATTTATTTACTCGATTTATTGATAGTGTTTTATATTGTATGTATGCGTGTGCATGCAAACGCGCGCGCGCGCGCGCGTGTGTGTGTGTGTGTGTGTGTGTGTACTTACCAAATACAAAATGTAGCTTTGCTGCCACTGAAATTAATGCATTGCGTTCCTGTTAAAAATATTTTATTATTTGCTACAGGACCGAATCTGTATCCGAATATAGGATCATAATGGTTTCCCGAGAGCAATTTGTACCTTTAAGCGCTAATCACGACAGCAGAAGAGGACATTCTAAAATAAGTTGTTCTTTGTTTTCAGAAACACTGAAGTTTGGCAATTAAACTTGCTTTTGTGTGTGCTTGTTTAGGAAGAATAAAGCTAGCAGACGATTTATATGAAATTTTAAGCTACGTGTTCTCAGATAAATAATTAAAAATATTTCGGAATATCGTCTGCTGCAGTCGAGATTAGCGCTTTAACGGTTAACATTTGTCCCTCACCGCCACCCAACCCCTCCTCATCAGTACAAAACTGATGTGATCTAACAGCCGCCACTTGTAAATCAAAGGGCTGAATAGCCCTGTAATGACAGATTCTACGAGAAACTAATACATTCCAGAAAATCATTTTGCCTTCCATTTAAGCTTATGTGAAGCTTCTCCTTTGAAAAAGAAGAAAACAAAACGAGCTACAGCGAAAAACAAAGGCGCTGATCAGTCTGCGCGGACGCTGATCTGCGCCTTTGTTGTTCGCACATGTATTTAAGAGAGTTTTCTCAGTGGTTCATATGAAGACTTGAACCTTGGATCAAGCACAAGTCGCACTACTTTTTGTTGATATCTCAATGGCGTACTAATATACACCCATGGTCTACGTTTTTGCGCGGATAAATACAAACTTCAATGGAAGTCAAAGCCACTTTCTCCAAAACCACACAACGGAAAATGACAGATAAAGTATGTCATTAAAAAACATAAACTAAACCTAAAATGGAGCCGCAACGGTCAGAAAACGCACCTTGAGACATGTGCGCCCAGCAATATTCTGATCAGCCCACGAATTCGCACAGTCTTAAAAGAATTTTCAATACTGGCGCATTTTGGATAGCCAAGGATACAAAATTTCTTCATGGGGACAGCGACGACTCTTGTCAGACTGTGCAGATGCGCAGGCTGGTTTGAGTCTTCGTTTGGAGCACATGGCAGAAGGAACGTTTTCTCTCGTTGCGCCTCAATTCCAATTGCTAATAGTACATTCATTTACCTTACAAGCACCTGTTATGAATTGTACACATCCATGATGAGGTAAATTAAAAGATTGACAGCACAAGTGTTGTCAGTCTTCGCATTTACCTCATCATATATGTGTACATTCGTTTACCTGAACAATCCTACACGTTTTCTGGAATCCAACTTGATATAAAATCATTACGAAAACACGCCTATTCAAATATATTGAAAATTTCACCTCCAAAACTGAAAAATTTCAGATAAAAAAACTCATATTCATATTTCTGCTTAAAACATAGCTTGTGGGTACCCGGCGAGGCGAGTATATGTTTTTGAGCAGAAATAATAAAAATAATGTATACCCATGTAAACCCCCATTTTGCTATACAAAAGAGGGGTTTAAGGGGATCAGAGTTTTATTGGTATGTTTTTGTGATGTCAAGGTGTAAATGGATGCTGTTCTTGTCTTCTAAAGGTGGTAATCACAATGCCGGACAGAACCCACCAAACAAACAATAGGACCAAAACACGTCAAAAGCTTCTCAGCGAGTAGCCATGAATCATTAAACCATTCCCTTACAATATAGCTAGGGAAGCTACAAACGATCAAATGACAAGACAGTATTATAGGAAGTCTTGACAAAGGCAGGAATGTCAATGATCATTCACCATTGCCTGGCGATCGGTTGCTAATAATGATAATGAAAAGGGTTTGTAAGGTGGACAGGCGAAATGTTAAAAGGACATCATGAACGCTTACCTGAACGACTTTGAAATATTGACAGAATCCTTAAAATATCATTTGGTGTTTGCCTAGTCTCGATTTTGAATGATTTTTCTGACTTAAATGAATAAGGTTTTTCCATCAATCTTTTTTAGCCATTCCTATCTAACCATGGTCTTAAAGGTACTACTTTTATGAAAATGTTTATTGCTAAACAACTGACACAACATTTTATGCATACAAATGCAAATAATACACAATTTTTCAAAACTAAAGTTCTCTATTGATGTCATAAATGATTGTAGGAAATATCATTGTCCAAATTCCTGAACAAAAAATGTAGGAAACAATCCATGTAAGAAACAAATCATTTCCTATCGGGACCTACAGTCTGTAAATAGAAAAGTCAGGAAAAAACAACAAAAAACAACAACAAAAAAAAAAAAAAAAAAAAAAGAAAAAAAAAGAAAAAGAAACATCTTTTTTAATATCGGGACCAAGCAAACGCCCAGTGATTTTTGCATATTATAGGAAAACACACGGTTAAAAACAAACATATCAGAAAATAAAGATTCTGTTATGCTGAGCAATGAGTTTGGTGAAAAAGAAAAGGAAAATCGGTTAAGTATTATGAAAATTGTTGGCTGTGAAGCTCTAAAAAATGGTATTATTTTTGCCATCAATTTTATAAGTCAGTGACGTCATAACCACCTAATAAAACATGCAAAAATTAAATTAATCACATACCAGAAAATAAAGATTCTGTTATGCTGAGCAATGAGTTTGGTGAAAAAGAAAAGGAAAATCGGTTAAGTATTATGAAAATTGTTGGCTGTGAAGCTCTAAAAAAAGACTAACACCGGGACCACCGCCTTAGAACGGTCAGTAGAGTAAAAAAGATAAGAGAAAATGCCAGGGAGTGCCACAATCACAAACCGCAGCCCTTCCCAGACCCCAAGAGGAAGAGGAAACCGACAAATCTAAACTAGCACAAACCCAACAAACGTACGAAAAGCACTAAGATTAGCTCTCTCTTCCCCAAGCGTGGTAATCGCAATACTAAAAGGACTGAAAAACACAAGAACAAAATGACACACGGAAAAACATACAACAAATCGCCTCGTAGAATAAACCACAAAGCAACAAAGAGTAAGACTAACACCGGGACCACCGTCTTAGAACGGTCGGTAGAGCAAACCACCGGGGGGGTTTAAAGCACGTTTACAGCTAGCTAACTTCACCCTGGGTCCCGATGCTACTCTTAATATAGAAATACATAAAAATTCGGTTCGCATAAAGACTCCCAACTCAGTCAATGCATCAAAGCGAAAACATAAAAATCAAATTAATCACTATAATAAACAAAAACAAGTACTCATGGCTAATTCTACTGTATGCCAGAGTAAATGAAAACCAGTAGTTGAACCATTGCGGATCAAGCCAAAGACATATCGTCAAGCCCCAACCCACTGGTTAAAGTTTTACGAAGAGGCCGTCATTGAGTCTGAGGCCCGAACCGCCGCCGTGCAATTAAAGAGTGAAGCATAACCATAAAAAATGATTGGGTTGATAACTAGGCATGCAGTCTGCCGCAAAATATCCAGGCTATAGCCAATTCTTTTATAATGGTTAATAAGTTTTCTGAATTGCTCCGAAAAGTTAGATTTACCTACAATTTTTTCTAAATCTTTTTACCTTTTCCCTTCTAAACGGTAAATTCCCAAGTACATGGAAGCAGGCTAATGTTACACCAGTCTCCAAAAAGAATGATGCTTCGTGTCCATCTAATTATAAACCAATACCACTACTAAGTATCTTCGAGAAAATTATGTTAAAATATATGTTGATGCTTTTCGTGATCATCAAGTGATAACCACTCTGCAGTCAGGCTTCATTCCAGGCGACTCAACAGAATCAGCTTGTAGATAAATACAACACTTTCTGTAAAGCTCTCGATGAAGGAAAAGAAGTCAGAGCAGTCTTTTGTGACATCAGCAAAGCCTTTGACAGAATATGGCACATAAGACGTATATCCACACTCAAATCAGTAGGTGTTATTGGTTCTCTTTTTCATTGGTTCTCAGATTATTTAGGCAACAGAAAACAAAGAGTAGTTATATCAGGTGCCTGCTTGACAGGTTATCAGTTATGGCTGATGTTCCTCAAGGTTCTATTTTAGGCCCAATTTTACTTCTTCTGTACATAAATGATATTATAGATAACATCAATTCAACAATTAATTAGGCTGTTTGCAGACGACACAAGCCTTTACATTATAGCAGACAATCTGCACGATACCACTAGGCAACTAAACGCAGATTAGCAAACAGTTCATCAGTGGGCTACCCAGTGGTTTGTTACATTCAATCCCACAAAAAAGAGTCTATTATTTTTTGAGAAAACTTAATAAACCTTGTGCCTCTACAGTCACTAGGAAGAAACACGCCAAAGTGCTTATGTGTGTAAACTTTATTAATGGGCTGATTATTCATAAACATATAAAGAATAATCAACCCAATAATAAAGTTCACACATATAAGCACTTGGCGTGTTTCTTCCTAGTAACTGTAAGAGGCATAAGCGTTTAGGATACATTAAAACAACAGTATGGTGTCGTATTAATCCACTATATACTGAATAGATTCTCCCACACTATATATTGGAAGAGTCCAATTTCAAGTTTAGGTACCGTCCGGCTTGAGAAAAACGGCTAAACTATTTGCAAACAGTGGAGACCCTGATTCATATGTAGCGTTTGTTTTGTCATTATTTGTCCCTCATCTCTCCTTTCGGTGCCTCGGGAAGGCTGTGCTTCGTGTTGTGGCATTTCTCTTGTATCCCCACTTATATATTTGTTGGTTTAAGCTCGTCTTATTTTTAGTTCTGTCGTTTTGAAAGAGTATCTAGTTTTCCAACTGTCCCACCAAATTCCACTACTACCAACCCCTGTATAATTCGTGACGTATGCTCCATTTAAGCTCGAGGGACCACACTTATTGTACCACCAACCTCCTCCACGTAATGCCGCACAGTCCTCAATGGAATTGTCATTATCTGCATACTTTGCTGAGAACATTTGTTTATTTAGGGTAGACATGCTGTCACCTGAAGTGAAAAAATATTAGAAATCATGTATTTATGTACGTTTGTATGTACGTACGTACGTCCGCCCGTCCGTACTTAAGACTTGTTTTTGGGTAATTCTATGGAAAGACATTTTTTGCTTGGCGTATTATTCTAAACGAAAATGATTTGTTCTGATCAACCATATCTTCATTTGTCTTTGTCGTTTCTACGCTTTGATTTCAAATATTTACTGTAAAATTAATCTTGCGTGCAGAAATGGGTCTGAACAATGCAATTTTTATAGCAAATATATATATATATATATATATATATATATATATATATATATATATATATATATATATATATATATATATATATATATATATATATATATATAAAACTTGTTGAAAACCCTGCATCCAGCTACCTACCCGATCGATGTTTGCATAATTTGGTAGACATTTTTAACTTTTGGTGCATAGGTAGTTACGACAAAAGATATGGCATTTAATCATGACAAAAATTTGCAATTTGTATTTGTCTGTCTTTCTCTTTCGTATTGGGCTCTTGATATGGATTCGATTGTATCAGTTCCCGAATTCACTTATTTACTCTGTATCCCATTCAACATAGAATATTAAACTTTATAACTCTCTGGGCTAATTCAGCAGACAACAAATTGATAATTTTCTTATTTTCCCAAAAACATGATTTGACATTTTATGCAAGACAATATGCATGAAATGTCAAAACATGGTTTCTGTAAAAATATTAAAACCTGTTTTCTGGAAAAAAAAAAAAGAAAAATGTTTCAATATGGCGTCTGCTGAAATTTTAACCCAGGGTATGAAGTGCTAAGCTTTGTAATATTGTCATGGTTAATGCTTGTTGAAGGTTAACTCAGACAAGCAACGATAGGTACAGAGATCCAGACAATTATTTGGCTGGTATATTATAACTTCTGACAAGATCATAATGTCAACCTTTAAACGTCCACACAAGTGGAACAAAATCTGAGCTTAATTAGTCGCGGGCCAAAAGCTTCGAAGAAAGCGACAACATATGTCATGTCGCTTTCTCTTTATGTACAATGCAGTGCTCTGCAAACAAATTATTATAAAGAGTATTATACATCGTGATAGCATTTGTTCAGTTATGCGTCAGATCATAGCTTATACAATTATTAACAAGATGCTCAAGTGTTACAAGGCAATGCAACATTCCTTATCGATGTAGTTACGTGACCGACCGATAAATAAAAAAATGTATAAGGAGGCACAAGCTCTACTGTCAATCGGTCAAACAACAACACACTGTCTAACTGTATACCACAATTGTAGATTCTTTATTGAATAAAATTCTGTGAGAACTATGAATTGTAAGTTCAAATTAGAAAACACACGCTCTGCAAAACAGAACGAAGTATGTGCAAAGGTACGGCGGCGTGGAAAGTGGAGTAGGTGCGGGGGAGGGGAGGAAGGGAACTGTCGATCTTCTCAAGTATAGTAAACTCTGAAGATTCTACTGAGCCAACGGCGACATATAAAATATTTATATCAGGGCGAGAAAGAAGAGTGGATGAAGGTTTGGAAATAAAATAAAAATGGAGCTACCCAGGTAATATCACGGAAACTCAGCAAACATGGAGTGCACTCTATCAACATGCCAGCTAAGGGTTTAATTATATGAAATCACAATACAAAACAACATTTAAAACGAAATGAATCTATCTAAGTATATCGCACCTGCGGTACCGAAGTAGCTGTAGACATTCAATCTATACTTTTGCTCAGGTCCGCCAATGTTGAAGTAATGGTAATGCGCATATCTGATATTCCCCTCCCAGTCCTCAATGTCGATGCGCAGTTCATAGTGACCTTGCGAGAGGAGTCTTCTAAGTGGCAGTAGTCCTTAAAAATAGAAGGCAGTCATCGTTCCGATTTCTTTTTCTATTGTTTCTCCGAAACTCGTTTGTCAATTAAATGCTACATAAAATTACAGTATCGGTGGTGAAAGAGAATCTTCTGCTGAAAGCTTAATATAATCTCATACAGGTACATGCAGAGTTGACAACTTTGCTTCCCTCTTTAATTGCATGACGGTGAATCAGGCCTCAGACCAAATGCCGGCTACTTCCCCAGTATATTTTCATGTTTGTTTGTTTTTTTTATTTTTCTCCATACATACATACATACATACATACATACATACATACATACATACACGTATACATACATACATGTGTTTATATCATATACAGACGTTAAACTGATATTAGACAACAAACATCTTCAAACATCAACACGTCTATACTATGCGTGTAAGTGGAAATGTCACATGTGCACTGAATAAAATGTTTCAAACCAGCAGGTGCGTGTAGCACTGAATGGGTAATGTTGTATCTAATAGATACTTAATTACAAAATAAAAGGTTTTCTCTGCAATAGCAGCAAGGTTAATACCGCCTGTCCCTGTTAAAACTGGTACTCCTGTCACACCATATTAAGTATATTAAACACGGAAGACCATTTTCCCAAGAACTTATTATACCCCTCGCACACTTTGTTTATGGGGGGAGAGGTATACTGTTTTCACGTCGTCCGTCCGTTCGTGTGTCCGTCCGTGGCGCTGTTTTTTTCCTAATATCTTGAAAACGCAGCGATGGATATTCATCAATTTCTGCAGAAACATTGATATCAATAAGATGTACCTACATAAGAGAAAGTAAGGACTAGGGGCCAATTCTCTTGGAGTTATTGCTCTTTGTATTTTTTTTTTCTTAATGCAGAAAAAAGGCAGAAAAAAGGTTGTGTGCACACTATCTCTTTAACAAATGGTTGGAATTTGACCAAGCTAGCACAGATACATCAACAGGATGGGGGAAGAAGTGATTAGATTTTGCAGACCTTGACCTTATTTTCAAGAGCACTACATTATAAATACAGAAAAAGAGCCTAAAGGATCCTTGTTAATGAAGTAAAAGGTTTGTGTGCACAATATCTTTTTTACCAATGGCTGGAATTTGACCAAACTAGCACAGATACATCATAAGGATGGGGCAAAGAAATGATTAGATTTTGGTGACCTTGACCTTATTTTCAAGGTCACTACAATATAAATACTCATAAAAGTGAGCCTTTTCAATGCAGTAACAAGTTTGTGTGCACATTATCTCTTTAACCAATGGATGCAATTTAACCAAACTAGCACAGTTACAGCATCAGGATAGGGGAAAGAAGTGATTAGATGTTGGTGACCTTGACCTTATTTTCAAGGTCACTACATTATAAATACTTAATAAGTGAGTCTTGTATACAGTAAAAAGTTTGTGTGCACATTATCTCTTTAACCAATAGATGGAATTTGACCAAGCTAGCACAGATACGGCATCAGGATAGGGGAAAGAAGTGATTAGATTTAGGTGACCTTGACCTAATGTTCAAGGCCACTTCATTATAAATGCTCATAAAGGAGTCTAAAGGAGCCTTGTTAATGAAGTAAAAAGTTTGTGTGCACAATATCTCTTTAACCAATGGCTGGAATTCGACTGACCTAGCACAGACTCATTATAAGGATAGGGCAAAGAAGTGATTAGATTTTGGTGACATTGAACTTATGTTTACACTGTAAGTACTCAAAACAAAAACGAGCCTTGTTAATGCAGTAAAAAGTTTGTGTGCACATTATCTTTTTAACCAATGGATTGAATTTGACCAAACTAGCACAGATACATCGTCAGGATGGGGGAAAGAAGTGATTAGATTTTAGTGACCTTGTCCTTAATTTCAAGGTCACTAGATTATAAATAATCATAAAGGAGCCTTGTTAATGAAGTAAAAAGTTTGTGTGCATAATATCTCTTTAACCAATGACTGTAAATAGACCGAGCTAGCACACATACATTATAGAAATAGACAAAGAAGGGATTAAATTTTGGTGAGCTTGACCTTATTTTCAAGGTCACTACACTATAAATACTCAAAAAAGTGAGACTTGTTAATGGTGACCTTGACCTTATTTTCAAGGTCACTACACTATAAATACTCAAAAAAGTGAGCCTTGTTAATGCAGTAAAAAGTGTGTGTGCACATTATCTCTTTAACCAATGATTGGAATTTGACCAAACTAGCACAGATACATTATCAGGATGTGGGAAAGAAGTGATTAGATTTTGATGACCTTGACCTTATTTTCAAGGTCACTACATTAAATACTCACAAAGTGAGCCTTGTTAATGCAGAAAAAAGTTTGTGCTCACACTATCTCTTTAACCAATGGCTGGAATTTGACCAATCTAGCACAGATACAGCATCAGGACAGGGGAAAGAAGTGATTAGATTTTGGTGACCTTGACCTTATTTTCAAGGTCACTACATTATAAATACTTACTAAGTGAGTCTTGTATGCACTCTTTCTTATCAATAGATGGAACTGGACCAAACTAGCATAGATACATCTTTTGGATTGGGAAAAAAGTGATTAGATTTTGGTGACCTTTACCTCCTTTTAAACGTCACACCGGCACTTTGAAACTCAAATTTTGATAGAAAAAAGCTTGTGTGCACACTATATCTTGAACCAATGGCTGGAATTTTAACAAACTAGCACAGATACACCGTTAGGACATGAGAAAGAACTGATTAGATTTTTGTGACCTTGACCTCATTTTCAAGGTCACCGCATTGTAAAGACTCTTAAAATGACCGTTGTTAGATTTTGATAACATTGACCTGACAAATGCCTGAAACAACATTGGCAAAGTCTACAAGGATGTTCTTTGGCTAGTAAAGCATTATATTTTTTTCATTGTACCCTGACCTCATTTTCAAGGTCACTACATTATAAAGACTCTAAAATGACCCATGTGTGCACCCTGTCTCATGAACCATTAGATGGAAATTGTTCTAGCTAGCACAGATACTTCATTGGGATGAGGGAAAGAAGTGATTAGATTTTGGTGACCTGGATCTCATTTTCAAGGTCACACTGACACTTTGAAACTCATATTTTGATAGAAAAAGCTTATGTGACACATTGATATCAATAAGGTGTACCTACATAAGAGAAAGTAATATAGGCTAAGGGCCCACTCTCTTGGATTTATTGCCCTTTGTAATAATTCTTAATGCCGTAAAAACTTTGTGTGCACACTATCTCTTCAACCAATGGCTGAAAATTGACCAAACTAGCACAGATACATCATCAGGATGGGGGAAAGAAGTGATTAGATTTTGGTGACCTTGACCTTAATTTCAAGGTCACTAAACTATAAATACTCAAACATTGAGCCTTGTGTGCATTGTATCTTTTTTCCTGCATGTCTTAATTAATAATATTTGGAATCTGAACATATTTTGTAAAAATATTCATATTCATGAACTGTTGCTGCTACAGAAAAAGAAGGGTCAAGGGAGCAATACTGTTATATTTATTCCCCTTTGTAATTCTTTAATGTCGGTAACATTTTTGTTTTTCCTGTGTATCTTGCTTAATAATTTTAGGAATCTTGTAATATTTTGCATGAATGTTGAAATTGATAAGTTGTTGTTGCTGTGGATTTTTTTTATTTTTCCTGTCTATCTTGCTTAATTATTTTATTAGATTTTGGTGACATTGACTTAATTTTCAAGGTCACGCCGACTCTTTGAAACTTAAACTTTGTTAGAAAAAGTTTATGCTTTGTGCGGGGGGTGGGGGGGGGGGGGGGGGTATCGAATAAGCGCTGCTTATTGACAATTTTCATTATAATTGTTGTTTAGACTAGCAATATACTACTCATTCTTAAACATTCGTTTAGAATTATAATTGGAATCCTAAAAATATTCGAACGTTTTAAAGTAAACTTGTTCTATGTTTTTAAATGTAATATTTTGCTATTATAATAAGGTAATTTATTAAATAATTCTCTTTTTCTTAATTTAAAAAAAAATACCGAGTTGGTTTTTCACCTAAATCTTCATACTTCATCTCGATCTTAATAAAACACCCAACCCCTCCTATTTTTCTGACTTATTTCATTCATCTTACTTTGTTTTGCATCTTAACCATTCATATCATTTAAACCCATATATAATATATTATTATTCATCCCTTCTTCAAGGTCTTTATTTTATCTAATTTAACTTCTTCTTGCATGTTTTCCTTCTGTTTTCTAGCACTTTATTTGTTGTTTCTCCACGAATCATAATAAGCAATGGCTCTAAAAATAATTGAGCATTTATTGTAAATTGAATATTTCTTTCAGATAGATTATTATTATTATCATTATTATTACTATTATTATCACTTTTATATATGCATCTTGTATATGAAGTAGAGTTTTAACAACTTGTACATGGTCTTTATGTTTTAATAAAGAATTGTTGAATTTCCAGTATCCCCTTCCGCTTTCATTTTCTTGCAGTTTAATTTTAAGAGTTGTTTATGAATGATCACTCCAATATCCTAGCACTATATTGCTGTAATGGACCAATGCAAACATGTCCTCTTATAATAAAAACGTCTAACCTAGTTTGCTCTTAAGTACTTCTCTCCATGTAAATTTCTGTTTCGAATCACTCAAAACCCTCCAAACATCAAATGTATCAATTTTCTTTCCTTAATGTTACAGTACTTCTAACTCTTGGGTTATTAACAATTTTATAATTTACTGATTCTAAATCATTATTAAAAATAAGATTCCAATCTCCACACCAAATAATATTTTTATTATTTTACTCTGAAAAATGCTGTTGAATATTACTGTAAAATTGTGGTTTATCGTCAGTCAGACCATATTTGTTTACTAAAAGTAGATCTTTTATCCAAAATAGTCAACTCAATAAAACTTAAATTACCATTAGGATCTTTTGTTTTTCTTTTTACTTCATGTTCAAATGTATTGTTTATCAAAATAATGACACACCGAGAATTGCTCCTATATGAGCGCATATACAATCGATATCCCCATTCAGTTTTGACATATAACTCCATTCTTTCGTCTACATGTATATCCATATTTTTTCTGAGGTAGTGAAATGCATCCCTTCTTTTCTCCATTGAATTTAAATCCCTACAATTCTGACTGAAGATACAGTCGACTCTCGTCATCTCGACCTCGCTTATCTCGAATAACCCCTTATCTCGAAGTGATAATTTGGTCC
Source organism: Anodontia alba (assembly GCA_964016985.1). Classification (NCBI taxonomy): domain Eukaryota; kingdom Metazoa; phylum Mollusca; class Bivalvia; order Lucinida; family Lucinidae; genus Anodontia; species Anodontia alba. The sequence continues at coordinate 95,324,659 of OZ024826.1, forward strand.
ATGCTTAAACCTGAAAATCTAACAACAGGTAACAAAATATCATAGAAAAAAAGAGAAATTGCTCCTCATGAGCAATTTCACCTCTTTTCCACAATATTTTCAATATATCTCTAACTTTATGAGCGCAATTACATAAATTATACATTTGTTAAATGTAGTTGTTCGATTTATGTTTTCCTCAATTTTGCAACTTTGATATGTCGAGGTACGGATATCTCGTAGTATTTTAGAGAGTCCCTGGGAATTCGAGATAAAGAGAGTCGGCTGTATTTATAAATTCTGTCATTCATTTTAGTTTAAGTTTAGTTTGATATTCTATTACCCATATCAGTGAACCTACAACTGTAAAATAGAAAGGAAGGCAATGATCAGGAATCGATAAAACTAAGCAAATATATACTACACCAGCTTAAAAACATATCAATATGGTAAAACATGGTAACATATATAACAAAACAAATATACGACATCTACCAGTTTTATTGCATGACGTACCATTCCTGGATTGGAAAAGACATACCATTTTGTATATGTTTTTGAACCTCTAAAGTACACACTGTACATCCAGAGGCAACAACTGCGACAGTGAATGATGACAAAATGAAAAGGGAGGATCAGGGACCAAGCACCAGTCCGCCCACAACACACCATGAATAAAAAGATTCATAGTTTAAAGTTCGAAGACAGATAGCCACTCATCCCAATCAACACATAAAGTCCATCCACTCCAAACACCCTCCTACGCGTCAATCATTCCCCTACGACTGGTGTAAAGAGTCACTCCTTACAACAACTGTATCATAGCAGTTTGGATTTAAATCTAGTAATTAAAGCATTCATACCAGAAATGTTCAGCTTGAATTATACGTTTTCCATCTACTGTCTGACATATCCTAATGTATCCCAATCTATATTAAAATCAAGAGCTCTGGCGACCACTGAAGACCCCGATCAGACATCTCCTTTTTGAGAAATCCGATCTTAGTCTGCTTCTATTTTTTGCGCTCTACTATGACCACTTATGATATTTGCAACTTTCAATTATATGACATCATATTTTAATGTGTCCAAAATTATATTAATAACAACAGCTCTGGCAAACACTGCAGACCCCGACCAGACATCTCCTTTTGGTGATCTGATCTTGGTCTGCTCCAATTGCTTGCATTCTACAAAGCTTTGGTCTATCTGTCCACAAACCATGGCGGAATTTTACATACAGGAATTTGCTCAACAGACACCACTAAAGAGAAAACATTACACATCCCACCACACCGCATTTTTAATAGGAGCAGTCTGGTCCATGTCTGCTCCGATCTCCCAGAGCTGTCCGTCCCAAACTATGAATTATGACATTTGGAACTTTAAATAATATGACACCATATTTTATTTTGCCCAAAATTTATATTACCGTAACAACCCCAAAAACTGGGACAAACAGGCCTGACCATACAGTGTAGACCCCGATCAGAAACCGCATAACACAGCGTCTGATCAGAGCCCAAGATGTTTGCCACTCGTCCAGTACTATTTTTAACACATCAACGGGTAGTACAATAGACTTTTTTCAAATTTTAGGACAAGTATGGTAATATGGTAAGGAGTTAAAGTGTCCCGATATTTAGGGCAAATACGGTAATACCAACAACTCTGACAAACACTGCAGATCCCGATTAGACATTTCCTTTAGGTTAAATCTGGTCATGGTCTGTCCCGTTTACTTGTACTCTAACGAGTCACAGTTTATTGCAGAATGTTAGCATTTGACATCGATTCTGCTGTCGGGCCTTCATGATTCTGCTTGTGGTATTTTTGTGCTTTTGCTTTGTTTTATTATTATGATGTTTACTTCACTTATATTTTCATGATCATATGTTTTTACTTTGATATTTAGCTAATGAAATAAAGGACACCAGCCCGGACAGAATATATATTTTTAATATGAAGTTGTATCAGAAGAAAGGACGAGGGTTTTTGCTAGTAAAATTATTTAAATACCTCAGCTGGACTTACTACAGGACGTTAACAAGCTTTTTGTTGAGTTGTCTTTCTTCGTTTGTCGGTTATTGTAACTGAGGCGGTTGGGTTGTCAGTGTTAGATGGTCTTCCTTCGGTGTCTATTGACGGTTGGGTTTATGCTTATGGCCTTTCCTAGATAACAATTCATACTTCCGTAATTGTTCTTGAATCTTTAACGCAGAACCTTATAAAAGATCTACCTTTACCCTTAATAGCTGAACTTTGCCCAAAGTTAACTGATGATAATGTGAATCCGGGCCCAATGTCGGCGAGCAACAAACGGCCCCTGCCGAGCAGTTATGATAATCAAGTTATAGCATAGACGATAGCTTTTATGTTACCCGGATATCAGTGTGAGTATCCCGCTTCTGTTCATGGCAACCCAATGCACGTCTATTACAGTCTATATTACGTAATATTTCGGATAGCAATGTTTTGAACAGATGACTTGTTAAGGAGGAGTATTTGGTAATAATTCTGGCGCTTCTAATGACTACCCACAAGATATGTTTTATAGACAAAATAGAGAAAATTATAGCAGAATTATCATCAAATACTCTATCTTAAGCTATCTCATTCATGCAAAGTACAACTTACCAATCCAGAATTCATGCCTAACATTACCGAAACCCTGTTCGTAGGCTGACCACGTCCGGTTGAAGTTTACAGAGCCATTGACACGTCGTTGGAATATCTGAACAAATATTGAATAACAATTTCTGAAACAATTACCAATATCGTTTTGATCATTACTATTTTTTATATGGCTTCTGGTGCTAGAGCTTACTGATGTGGCTTAAATGCAACTTTCATTCGTAAGAATAAAATGATGTAGTAAACAGTAAAACTTCAATGACACCGATGGCTCGTTTAGCAGTCAAACACATTGTGATTAAACTAAACAAAAGGCTCAATGTCGATCTACAGAACACAAGAAAACCACAAATAGAACCACGATGAGCGCGACCACAGACATCAATGCCTAAGCATATATATAGTATTCGGGTTTCTGTTATTCCGTATTCCGTGATTCCAAGATTGTATTCGTTTGAGTAAAACTAGTTTATGTCCCACGTAGGTGTTTCTGCTGACAATTTCAAGTCAGTTTTACTGTTTCTGAGGAAGTGTTGCTTTGTGTCGGCTTAAACAGTATTTTATTTTATTTCAAATAGATGAACAACACAAATACATAGGTACAGGATATATAAGGATCTGAATGGAAGCCTATGGCTTATAGAGTTCATTTTCTCTGGCTTATAGAGTTCATTTCCTCAGTTTGAACTTTGTGTTGTTACTTTATTTCTCAGACATGTCTGATGTATGTTTATTGTGTCTTTCGGTGTCTTTGGTGAACTGTGACTGTGGCCTTTACGTGGTATCTCCGTTTCTATTTATACATACAGACAGCCCTCTTTATAACGACACTCCATACAATGACAAAATTCGTTATAGTGATTATTTGACTGGCACGAAACCTTCGCTCAAGAGGAGACAGTTAATCAGAAATTATGCAAGAGGATTTCTCTGTAACGAGAGTTCACTGTATTTACTTACAATCCATCCTCCGCCGTCAGTTTCCATGTCACAGTATACATCATTTCTGCTATACATTCCAATGGGAGTTACGGTGTAAATGCCGGAAGTTCTGTATCCGAGGTTTTGATAAACCTGACAGTCAGACAAGTCATTGGTACAACAGTCAGTGTGACAATCTAAAACAAATACCAGGGCGGCGTTCTGTAAAGCAGAACACTCACAATCTTTCTAATAGGCTATATTTTATCTTCTGAACGGTTATTGTAAATAGAAAGGAAGGCAATGATCGATACAATTACCTAATTGTAAACCCGTCTCAAATGACTTCAAATGAATGACTAGCTGTTATTTTTCTTGGCGAAGCTTGCTGTTTGAGCGAATAAACTCGTAACACGCAATAAGAAAATGTTTACTGCGTTGATATTATTTATTAGATCCTACATAAAACTCTTAATTTATTCTCGTATATATAAACAAGCATACATAAACTTGGTTTGCACAGGTCGCCATTTTGGTTGGACAAAAGACAGCTCGAGATGCAATTCACGGGAGTCACTACCGTCCGCCGAAAAATCATAACTGGAAAGTTTGCAAACATCCATGAATGTCCCACGCGCACAATTTACTTTATTGAACGCATCCCAGGTTAAGAAGTCAATTTAATGTGTAATCCCTTGTTCTCCAATAACATATAGACAACACGTCGGTATACAGAAGCATACGACTATAAGAAAACTTTTCAGATGTTTGTAGTTTTTTAAACTTTTTTAATCCGTCTCTGATGTCTGTCAGTGTTTTGTATTGCATTCGGTTAAATGATTGATTTTTTAGAGAGGCAACAGTTTTCTTTGAGCATTGGAATTTGTCACACAATGCAGCCTCACCCTGGGATATGCACATACAAAAAAGTAAATAAATAACAAAGAAAAAAAAGAAAGAAAGAAAAACAAACTACATGTAAAAGAAACAAAGTAACCATAAAAACTGAGATTTTGGCACCATTTTGGATCATTGCTTGAATGTATAGGAATATAGGGCTTCCCTTGACCGTCAGACTTTATCTCTCTGGGACACAGGTAAGCCTGCCAGAGGCATTTTGTGCATGTTAAAAATAAATCTTGAAACTTTTTTTGAAGCTTTGCACAATGGTTTACAGGAAAACATTCTTTTTTCTAGAAGATCAGTGTATAATATTTTCGAGCACATGCAGCCAAGCCCAGGGCTATTTCCATGTAAATGTTTTAGAATGTTATCGTTACATGACATGTTGTGTTTTTCAGGACGTCCTGGGGCAATGGTGCTGCGCAAAAACTGGTCATGCATTTGTACAAGATCTGAATTTTGATCGTAGAAAACAAATGATGACGCAAAATATTTATAGCTTAATAATCAAATGCTATTGCACAGATATTAATTAATATTGTCCCTCATTGGGATATCAAAGACCACTCGCAAGCTCGTGTCCCCGGGACAACTCTGGAAAATATTCATCAATACCAGTGCAATAATCCTGTTATATGTGTCACCGGGTATAGGTAAATAACACACTTGTACTGCCTTGCGGTACAAGCTGGCTTTTATAGCGACGAGGTAGGGTGCAGCACTTTGTGTCCAGCTGACAGAGTTCGATCCCCGGTCGGGGAAATTGTGATTCGCATTTTTTTCACCCCACCGCCCACCGTAAATAACCCACATATGTGCATAAAACTCCTCAAGTCTCATCTTACGTGATTCTCGGACTCCTAGATATTAAGGGACGAATTTCAATTTGGAGGGTGAGAATGACACCGGGTATAGGTATATAACACACTTGTACTGCTTGCGGTAAAAGCCGGTTTTATAGCGACGCGGTAGAGTGCAGGACTTTTTTTCTAGCGGACAGGGTTCGATCCCCGGTCATGGAAAATGTGATTTGCATTTTTTTCACCTGTTACATATGATATATGATCTGAAACTATAAAATACCATACCATACCCTATCCTATTCTATTGTATCGTTAGTTACTGCACCTAACCGTACAATACTGCATCGCACCATACCAGACCAAACTGTACCTTATCTTATCGCATCGTATATAATCAATTATCGTCATGGTGTTGAATTCTCTTCTATTTTCTTATATTCAAAACGCAGAAATTAAAACTGAAAAATTATAAGTTATCATAATTAACAGTCTACCAACCTTGCTTGACACAAAAACACATGGAAACGATCGCCAAGAGAGATGTAAGAGATATTCTGCTATATTTCTCCATATCGACTTTCGCATTTGCCTGGTGAGGGCTATATGTGACTTAACGCTTAGCACTCTGGGTAAAATTTTCAGCAGACGACATTTTGAAATATTTTTCTTATTTTTCTCAGAAAACAGGATATGACATTTCATGCAAATTGTCTCCTACGCATCCGCACAGTCAGATCAGAATCTTCAGTGTCCGCATAAAGGCACATTGCATCCTTGGCTGTCCAAAATGCGCCCTGTGTATGAATGCAGAGCAAAGATTAAGCAAAGACGCATGCCAGGACGATCTGAATCTGCGCAGTTTGCTCATGTTAGAAAACACGTTTTCGCTTGATGCGACACATTTGATGGAATACTTGATGACTGATTGCAAATATACTATTGCGCCGCTGTTGACTTTGCCCTCACGGTCCGGGACAAAAGGCTTATGAAAACAGAGAAAAAAAAAGTAGATTCTGCAAATTACAAATATTCTCTTGACGATTCAAAGCAACTGAACCATGGACAAGTCAACAGACAACTATATTCAAAAGTTCGTGTTCTTGAGTCAATAAATCGAAAAGTGTACTTATATCAAAATAAAAGAAAGTAGTTGAATCGGGCAGGAAATATAGAATGTCTTCAAAGGAAACAGCAGTGTTGTGGAAATACCATGCCCGACTTCTCCAAATTATCCCATTTCCCTGAGGGCAAGTAAGAAATTCAATTTACTTGTCCTGGGACAAGGACTTTATAGCTCTAGCTATCCAGATTATGAGATATAATTTTCTTTTTTCTCGAAGTAAACATATGTTGTGGGTACCCATTAGAAGCGCCTCTGTCCTCGGTCTTGTATTTCATGCAAACAGTGTAGACACTGATCAGATCTGGGTTTTCATTGTTTGTCAATGTCCCTTTGATGGGACGCCAGGGAAAATGGTTAAATGCTTCTTTGCCACAGGTCTACAATAGCTAATTAGTAACTAGAAAATATTGTATATTGCTCATTTTTTCTGATAACTTCTTAAAGATATCTTATCACTGATAAGAGACTGGGTACAACAAAACCTAACATTAACCGTAGACAGGTAGAGGCCCGATAGGGGAACTTAGCATTACGAAGACACGCCTATTCAAATATATTGAGAATTTTACCACCAAAAGAATGAAAACTTTCAGATGAAAAATTCTGTAGTTTTCATATTTCTGCTCAAAACATGGATTGTGGGTACTCGTTAAAACCGCCTCGGCGAGGCGGTTCTCACGAGTACCCACAATCTATGTTTTTGAGCAGAAACATGAAAATTAATGTATACCCCTGTAAACCCCAGTTTTACTGTATAAAAGTGGGGTAAAAACTATATAGGCGTGTTTTCGTGATGGTATACGTTTATTTATTTGACCCTTCCACAATAGTTATTACTCCTTCGAAGGCATATGTACCAGCCCCTGCTGGGATCTCTTAATCACCTCTTTATGACATGCCTTTGATCCCTCTTGCATAGCGCCTAGGTAGGGGCAATAAAATTATTTTCACCATATAATATGGGAAATGTGGACGATTTGGGTAATTGAGTATATTGCGACAGGTTTATGCAATAAATAAAGGTTGCTAAAATACTACTACTACTACCAATAATAATAATAATAATAATAATAAAAACATGAATAAATACGAATCGAAATATTAGCCAAAAATAGCAGTGGTTTTACTATTTGTTTGACGTATGAGTTATGTTTTCAACCGGTTTTGGCCCATATATCTTTAGCTGGCTTTGCACACACTACATTTTTTTGTTTATTTGCATTCGTTTCGAAAACGCGTTTTCCGAAGAAAACTGCGTGTATGCATTTGCATATACATTTGATATATGACCGCCTTCGCAAGTTTGTTAATTGCAAAATAAGCCAGTGACCTATTAAAGAAACCGAACAAAAAATTATTGCAAAATAAGTCAGTGACCGATTAAAAATATCAAAACTTTTTATTGCAAAATCTGTAAGTGACCAAACATTTTAAAGAAGCCAAACATTTTAATTACCCTATAAGCTAGTGGCCATTTATAGAAACCGATACTTTAATCAGTTGGTAAAGAAGTTCACAGATGGCAATTTGAAATGTTTTTCTTTTTCTTATTTTCACCCAGAGAATAGACTTTGACATTTCATGCAGATTGTCTTCTCAGGAGACAATTTGCTTGAAATGTCAGAGCCTATTTTCTGGAAAAAATAAAAACAAATATCATAAATCTGTCTTCTGCTGAATTAGCCAGAGTGTGGCAAAGGTTAAAAGC